>CM038676.1:581051210-581362326 GCA_021605205.1 Aegilops longissima
TAAAACTTTGATTATCTCATAATTTTATGACTGAATATATTGTGGCGCCCTCGATTCAATCGTACACTAATCATGCACGCAATGTATACGATCAAGATCAAGGACTCACGGAAGATATCACAACACAACCCTACAAATAAAATAAGTCATACAAGCATCATAATACAAGCTGGGGGCCTCGAGGGCTCGAATACAAGTGCTCGATCATAGACGAAGTCAGTGGAAGCAACAATATCTGAGTACGACATAAGTTAAACAAGGTGCCATAAGATGGCTAGCACAAACTGGGATACAGATCGAAGAGGAGCAGGCCTCCTGCCTGGCATCCTCCTAGGTCACTCCCGGTCGTCGCCGCCGGCTGCACGTAGTAGTAGGCGCCTCCAGTAGTAGTCGTCATAGGCGGTGGCGTCGCTCCCGGCTCCATCGTCTGTTGCAGCAATCGAGTAGAGATAGGGGAAAAGGGGAACAAGGCAACCGTGAGTACTCATCCAAAGTACTCATAAGCAAGGAGTTACACTACATATGCATGGATATATGTGTAAAGGGCCATATCGGTGGACCGAACTGCAGAATGCCGTAATAAGAGGGGATAGCTAGTCTTAACGAAGACTACGCTCGACACCGCCTTGCAATGCATGAAGAGGGCAACGGAAGTCCTCCAAGTAACATCATATAGCAATAATCCTACCCGTAATCCCCGCCATATCCCCGAGCGAGAGCGACCACCGTTGTATCCGCACTTGGAAGGGTGTGTTTTATCAAGTATCCGGTTCTAGTTGTCATAAGCTCAAGGTACAACTCCAAGTCGCCCTGTTACCAAAGATCACGGCTATCCGAATAGATTAACTTCCTGCAGGGTGCACCATCTTACCAAAGACGCTTGATCCCATTTGGCGGACACACTTTCTGGGTCATGCCCGCCGCTGAAGATCAACACGCCGCAGCCCCACCTAGGCACAACAGAGAGGCCAACACGCGGTCTAATCCTAAGCGCCAGGGTCCGGGCCCATCGCTCGAAAGCACACAAGACGTTGCGCGTCTGTGGCCGGAAGCGCACCTAGCCAAGAAAGCGTTCCAGTCCAATCCGGGCGCGCTCGTCGTGACGTCTCAAGTACTTCGGCCGATACCACGACGCCGGATACCCATAACTACTCCCGCGTAGATGGTTAGTGCGATAAGCTCGTAGCCAACTCAGATCAAATACCAAGACCTCGTTAAGCGTGTTAAGTAACCATGAACGCCGAACAGGGCAGGCCCATCTCTCTCCTAGGCGGTCTCAACCTGCCTGTTGCTCGCCACAAAGATCCACTCATGGTGCTCCATCACCACCCGACTTTAGTCTCACATGCATCATGTATAAGTATATAGTATATACCGTGATCAACTCCCGAGTGATCACGGCCCGATAGTATAGCACGGCAGGCGGACAAGAAAGTAGGGCCACAGATGAAAGTACTAGCATCCTATACTAAGCATATAGGATTGCGTAAGGTAACAATGAAGTTACAAGGACAAAGCTATGCAAAGAAGTATAGGAGTATCCGAAAACAAGAATATGCTATACTACTCTAATGCAAGCGGTGTAGATAAGAGTAGGCGATATCCGTGATCAAGGGGGCTTGCCTGGTTGCTCGGCAAGAGAGAGGGTCGTCAACACCGTAGTCGAACTGCCACCGCAGCGTCGGTCTCGTAGTCTACCGGAGAGAAGAGGGGAAGAAACAATGAATACAAAGTAAACAGATGCATATCGATGTATGACATGCCAAGAAGCGATGCTAGGCGTGCCCTAACGTGGTATGAGGGGGTATGGTTAGGGGAAAACATCGGGAAGTTTTCCTGCCCGACGTCTGTCAGACAGATGAACCGGAGAGGAAAGTTTGCAGTTCGATAGGTTAGAGGCGTGCGGTGGACGAACGGATGCGTGATCCGGATTTGTCTCGCTCGCTCGAGTAACTTTCATGTTGAAAATATTTTAATCCGGATTACGGATTAAAAGATATGAGTTTTAAAAGATTTTATTAATTTCTGGAATTTAATTAATTATTTAATTAATTTCGAAAATGCATTTATGACATCAGCATGATGTCATGCTGACATCAGCAGTCAACAGGGTTGACTGAGTCAACCCTGACAGGTGGGTCCCGCATGTCATTCTCTAATACCTAATTAACCTAATCAGAGTTAATTAACATTAATTAATTAAGTTAATTAATGATTAGGGTTAATTAATCAGAATTAATTAGATTAATTAATTACTTAATTAATTAATTAATTAATTAGTTAATTAATTAATTAATTAATTAGTTAATTAGTTTTAATTTATTTTCATTTTTATTTCTGTTTTAATAAAACCGTTCTTTTTGGGGGTGGGGCCCCATGTCATTGGCCCCAGGGGCAAACGGATCGGGTGTCTTGGCGGGGTTGGGCGGCTCGAACCCATGACAACGGGGACCGGGCGCCGAGGCCAAGTCGGCCGGAGGCAGCCGAGCGACGGGCGCGAGGGCTCATGGGCGCTGGCCATGACGGCGTGGAGCCGGCGACGGGAGGTCGTCAGACGGGACCGAGGGTTTGGTGGCCGTGGGGGGAGGGCGCCGTTCGGGCGTCGGAGAGGAGAGGGACGGGGGGGTTTGGTGGCCGGAGGGTCGTGGCCTCTGACGGCCGAGCCGGCGAGGGGAAGGAGAGGAACGGGGGAAGGCGGCGTGACATGGAGGGTCGGGGCCGGGCGACGAGCGCAGCGACGGGCGCGATTCGGGAGGGAGAGAGAGGACGAGAGGAGCTCACGCCGGGGTGCGTGGGGACTAGGGAGGCGGCTCGGTGGAGGCCGGTGACGACCGACGAGGAGGCGGTTGGGAGGCGCTTGCTGGCCAAGCGCCGGGAGGCGGAGGGGGTCGGGGTCGACCATGCATGGCGGTCCTCAGCGTTGGGGGCGACGGAGGAAGGAGGGGGCTCAGCGGCGGTGGGTGGGTAGTAGTCCGGTGGGGGAAGCCAGCACGACGGGCGGGACGAGCGGGCGTGCCTGGGGCGATGGGTTGGGCCCGATCCCGATTGGATCGGGGGGGGGGGAGAGAGTGGGGCGAGAGGAGAGGAGTGGGCGGCTAGGGTTTGCGCGGGGGTGAGGGGATAAGTGGGCGGTGTGGGCCGGGCCAGTGAGGGGGGGGAATGGGCGGGGAGGCCAAGTGGGGAGGGGGATGGGCCAGGGGGGATGGGCCAAGGGGGTTTTCCCCTCCCCCCTTTTCTTGTTTTTCTTTTCTTTTCTTTTTGTCCTTTTCTGTTTTTAGTTTATTTAAAATGCCAGAGCATTTTACAAAAATTAGTGCACCCCACCATAATTAGGTTAGCTAATTTAGACAACCCCCGAACATTTTTAGTTTTTGTTTTGAAACTTTTTTTTTATCTTTGCTTTTGTTTTGATATTGCTTTAGGAACGGGTTCGGATAAAAGAGAGGTTTGGCACAGTAACCGAGGTGATCACTGTTGCATAACCATCCGAGCGTTACAAATCTCCTCCACTACAAGAAATCTCGTCCCGAGATTTAGGAGGTAGAAGGAAAGAGTGCGGGATATTCATCTCGTAGACGATCCTCGCGTTCCCAGGTGGCTTCGTCTTCAGAGTGATTCGACCACTGGACTTTGAGGAATTTGATTGCCTTCTGACGTGTGCGGCGTTCAGCTTGGTCGAGAATACGGACCGGATGCTCCTTATAGGAGAGGTCCTGCTGCAATTCGAGCACTTCATGGTCCACTGCTCGGATTGGGTCCTTGAAGCAGCGTCGGAGTTGTGACACGTGGAACACATCGTGAACTTGAGAAAGGTTCGACGGAAGCTCCAGTTGATAAGCCACTTTTCCACGCCTTTCCAGAATAGTGAAAGGGCCAATATAGCGAGGAGCTAGTTTGCCCTTGATCCGGCGGTGAGCACCCTTCATTGGTGTACGCGAAGATAGGCCTTTTCGCCAAAGTTGATAGACCATGTCTTTGTGATGACGGTCATAATTGCTCTTTTTGACGCGATCGAAAGCAGTCTTGAGATTCTCGCGAATAATGCGGACTTGTTCTTGGCATGTTGGATAATATCCGGACGAAGAGTGGACGTTCCCGATTTGACCAGTTCGGAGGGTTCGCACTTTCGTCCATATAACACTTTGAAGGGGCCATCTTCGACTAGCTTGACAGCTATTATTATAAGAGAACTCAGCATACGGGAGAGATTCCTCCCATTTCTTGCCGAAGGAAACGACACAAGCTCGAAGCATGTCTTCGAGAATTTGGTTGACACGTTCGACTTGCCCTTGAGACTGCGGATGAAAAGCAGTACTGAAAGATAAATGAGTACCCATAGCTTCTTGAAAACTTGCCCAGAATCTTGAAGTGAATAAGCTGCCACGGTCCGAACTGATAACCAGTGGAATACCGTGAAGTGAAACAATTCTGGACATATAGAGCGTTGCAAGCTGGCTAGCAGTGATCGTTTCTTTGACCGCCAGAAAATGTGCAACTTTAGAAAGCCGATCAATGACGACAAGAATTGCATCATTACCTTTCTGCGATTTGGGGAATCCAGTGACGAAGTCCATTTCCACATGGTCCCATTTCCATTCGGGAATAGAGATAGGTTGCAGAGTTCCAGCAGGCCTTTGATGTTCTGCTTTGATACGACGGCAAACGTCACACTCAGAAACATAGCGAGCAATGTCCTGCTTCATATTAGACCACCAGAATCTCTGACGAATGTCTTGATACATCTTTGTACTACCAGGATGGATACATAGAGGCGTATCATGAGCTTCTTTCATAACCTTCTGAGTCATATTCAGGTTTTCCTTCTTACACGGCACCACTAGGCGGCCTTTCAAGTACAAGGCGCCATCATCGCAATAGTGAAGGACGAGGATTTCCTTTCTTGATGTCTTGTTTAATCTTGTAGACTTGAGTCAAATCCTGCATTGTCTTTATGGTGCCCACGAGATCGGGTTCAATAGCCAGGTATAGAGGGAACCCTGGGGAACAACACGGAGATTCATATTGCGGAACTCCGGAGGAGGGGGAGCGAAGTGCACGGAGGAACAATATGGAGGTTCACTTTCTGAATTCTTCAACAAGTGGGGCTGAACTTTGTTAACTTGAAGGTGGTTGCAGAAGACTTGCGGCTCAAGGCATCAGCCATTACATTAGCCTTGCTCGGCGATAGGAAATACCCAAATCAAAGTCTGCAGTCTCCATCCATCTCTGCCGGCGGAGGTTCAGGTCTGGCTGAGTAAGCAGATACTTCAGACTTTGGTGGTCGGTGAAGATCTCGCATAGCGATTACCGAGAAGGTAATGTCGCCACGCTTTAGTGCATGAATGCGGCAGCAAGTTCGAGGTCATGAACTGGGTAGTTCTCCTCGTGAGGGCGAATGCCGAGAGGCATAAGCAACCACTTTGCGCTCTTGCATTAGGACACCGCCTAATCCTTGACGAAGCGTCGCGATAAATGACGAAGTCCTTCTTAGTATCGTGGAGGAGCTAGCATCGGGCAGAAGTCAACTTGTCTTTGAGTGCTCGGAAACTTTCCGACATTTATCTCGTCCATTGGAATTTGACGCCTTATGCAACAAAGTTAGTCGAGGCTGGCAATCTTGGAGAAGTTCTCATTTAATCGACGGCAATAGCTGGCGAGACCGAGAAAACTTCTGACTTGCTTAACGTTCTTCGGAGGAGTCCAATCGAGAATGGCCTGAACTCTTTCAGGGTTGACGGCAATACCATCCTTAGAAATGACATGCCCAAGATAGGTTACTTCGGGAAGCCAGAATTCACATTTGGAGAACTTGGCATAGAGTTGATGCTCTCGTAGCTTTTCCAAAGACAAGGCGAAGATGTTCAAGATGTTCTTCTTCATTCTTGGAATAGATCAGGATATCATCCAGATAAACCACGACGAACTTGTCGAGGTAATCCATGAATATATAGTTCATCAGGCGAGAGAAGGTAGCTGGAGTATTGGTTAAGCCGAAAGACATGACGGTGTACTCGTATGAACCATAGCGAGTCACAAATGCGGTCTTGGGGATATCCTCCTCACGAACACGGATCTGGTGGTAACCCAACCTCAAGTCGAGTTTCGAGAACACTGACGAACCAGCCAGTTGATCATAAAGATCATTGATCCGAGGAAGAGGATACTTGTTTTGAATGGTAGCTTGATTTATAGGACGGTAGTCTTGGACCAATCGGTTTGTCCCATCCTTCTTCTTGACAAAGAGAGAAGGTGCTCCCCAAGGTGAGCAACTTGGGCGAATGAAGCCGCTTTGAAGAGATTTGTCGATTTCCTCCTTTAGCTCAAGGAGTTCATGCGGCGGCATCTTGTAGGGTCGCTTGGCTATAGGAGTGGTGACTGGTTTCAAGTCGATGACGAATTCGACAGCTCTAGCAGGGGGAATCCCTGGAAGTTCTTCAGGAAAGACGTCTTCGAAGTCGCAAACGACAGGAATGTTTTCAATTCCCTCGAGGGGTGCGGCGTTCAATGCATTCAATGCATAGAGCCTTGCCTCGGCATCTTGAACCAGACGAGCATTGTAGCTTACTATTTCATCAGAAGGGTGTAGCAGATGGACGGTCTTAGTGGCGCAAACGATCGACGCCGTATGCACTTTCAACCAATCCATCCCCAAAATGAGGTCGATGTTAGACGTCTTCAGGATAATGGGGGAGGCATAGAATTCCAGCCCTTCGATTTCCACGGGGACGTCGACGCCAACCATGGAGGTTTGACATTGTCCCAATGGGGTTTTTACCACTACCGAAGAGTTCATCTCTTCACACTTAACGTCGTGCTTGTATGCAAAGTCTTCAGACATGAATGAATGCGATGCTCCTGAATCGAATAAAACAGATGCAGGTACTGAATTTACGAGGAGTGTACCCATCACGAGAGCAGTGCTGGTCTTGAGCTTCGTTCAGATCAACGTGGTTGGCCCGAGCTTGCCCATAAGACTTGCCGGTGTTGTTGCGGTTCACGGTGTTTCCACGGCCAGTTCTTTGGAAGGGCCGATTGATTCGGTTCTCGTTGCATTCTCTAGCACGGTGCCCTGGCTGTCCGCTTTGAAGCATAAGCCATTATTGGGAGTGGGAACAGGAGCTTGGGGTGGTGGAGCTGGAAGCTTGGCTGCTTAGTTGTAGGCGGGCGAGGTGTAGCATAGTTCGCTTTGGAGCAGGTGCATTAATTTGGTACATGCTGTTGGGAATCCATATCTTGCGCTTCTGCGAGGACGGGCCAAGATGAGCCCGTGTCACAGTTGCGCTGTTAGAGCTCGTATTCCTGCAGACCAGTTTCGACATTGATAGCTTTGTTCACCAAGGTGGCGAAATCAGCAAAGTCGTGCACTAGAAGTGCGAGCTTGATGTCGACTTGAAGACCGTCACGGAACTTCTCTGTCTGCGTGCATCGGTTGCAATATCCTCTTCAAGATAGCGAGACAAGTCCAAGAACTCTCGCCGATAGGCTTCAACATCTTGTTGCCTTGGGTGAGGTTGCGGAACTCACGCTTCTTCCGTCCATGACCCTTGAGGATGAAGGGCACGGAAGGCAGCTGGAAGTCCGCCGGTGATGAGTGTTCCAAGCTGGCGAATACGCTGTGGCTGTCCCACCATTGAGCTGCGGGTCCCTTCAGGAAGAAGGAAGCAAAGGTGACATAGCTGGCAGGGGCTACATCAGCAGACTCCATCTCATAGGTGATGTCACGGAGCCAGTCATCAGCATCCAGTGGCTGAGTTGAGCTGCGGTACACGCTGGGGTTCAGGCGTATGAAATCCTGTAGAGTTGTTCCGTTTGGGTGCTGGTTCATATTGGGGCGAGGGAACTGAGCCATCATGTTCTCCATGAACTGGCGATTCATCTCGAGCTGTTGGATCATACCAGCCATGTACTCAGGCGGTGGTGGGAAGTTGGCACCACGACCACGACCTGCTGGCCTAACCATCCTGCTATTATATAACAGGGGTAGTTCAGCATTTGAGAAATTAAGCAAGAGACAGGAATCATTCATGATGAAACATGCATAATGAAAGCAGCATGATGGGAACTACATAGTAGTTGGCATATCTTACAAAAGGAATCATGCATAGAGTTTGATACATAGGGTCCAAGACATAGACTACTACATCATAGGCGACACACGCAGCTCATGGCGAATACATCAAACACTAATAGATAAGCCTACATCAGTCCCACGCTGATCTGCGGAGATAGCTGTAGCTGAAAGCTGGTAGTCGGCAGCGGTAGTCCTCCGTCGGTGACACTGGGGCCGCGGATACTCTGGTGCTGAATCCGGCGTCCGTGTGGCGAAAGGGCCAAGTGCGGAGAGTAGCCTCCACGTCCGCCAACCGACACCACCGGGCATCACGGTCCTGGCTGGGTAGATCGCAGAACGCAGCAGCTCTCGGATCGGACAAAGGGTGCATCAGCGTCGAGCACGGTAGAGGTGCCGACGGGTGATGTACAACTCGTGGCGAAGAGATCGGTTAGCTCGATCCAGCCCATCGCATGCGAGAACAAAGTTCGATGGTGGAAGGGCTCTCTGGTGACGATGGTGTAGGCAGCAGTGTAGTAACCCTCCTCACCAACATCGACGCGATAGCAATGTGCACAAGGGGAGGTGTCCAACTCGATACTCGCACGAAGGCGTGTCGAGCAGCATAAGCAGCATCGTGGACTGCCATATCGATAGTCACTCCAACACCATATGCGGTGTGCAACACAAGAGTGGACTCGTACTCCGAGAGTAGAGGTGGACGATGGCGCATCGCTCCCGGTTATAGTCTGGTACTCCTCATAGACGGTGTACTCGGGGTCCCAGCGATAACCCGAGATAGGTCATCATCTCGGCTAGCACCGCAGTGATCCCGAGGCACCAATGGCCGTCGTGTGGCGCACGACCTGCCTCGTGGGTTCCATCTGAAAACAAAGACGTTTCAAAGGAGTCAATGACGAGGTGGAAATTGCTCAAATACAATTCCAAAACAACTTAGGCTATATCCAACTTTGGGGTGAATGCGGTCACGGGATCCTAGTGATAGTTAGTAAAACCGTTTAACCCGAGTAGAAGAGAGTTCGAGTCCCGAGTAAAGGTCGAGGAGTAAAAGATCCTAGTACCACCCGATGGCGGCGTGGGCCCGTAAGGCACACAGCCAAGTTAGTAAAAGTTTTGCAATGTCTAGACTCGACTTCGCCAAGGAGTGTGGGAGGGGATTCTACAGCAATCGGCTCGATACCAACTTCAGACGCCCTCGATTCAATCGTACACTAATCATGCACGCAAATGTGTACGATCAAGATCAAGGACTCACGGAAGATATCACAACACAACCCTACAAATAAAATAAGTCATACAAGCATCATAATACAAGCCGAGGGCCTCGAGGGCTCGAATACAAGTGCTCGATCATAGACGAAGTCAGCGGAAGCAACAATATCTGAGTACGACATAAGTTAAACAAGGTGCCATAAGATGGCTAGCACAAACCGGGATCAGATCGAAGAGGAGCAGGCCTCTGCTGGCATCCTCCTAGGTCACTCCGGTCGCCGCGGCGTGGCTGCACGTAGTAGTAGGCGCCTCAGAGTAGTAGTCATCATAGGCGGTGGCGTCGCTCCCGGCTCCATCGTGCTGTTGCAGCAATCGAGTAGAGATAGGGGAAAAGGGGAACGAGGCAACCGTGAGTACTCATCCAAAGTACTGCAAGCAAGGAGCTACACTACATATGCATGGATATATGTGTAAAGGGCCATATCGATTGGACTGAATCGCAGAATGCCGAATAAGAGGGGATAGCTAGTCTTAACGAAGACTACGCTTCGGACACCGGTCTTGCAGCGAGCAGAGAAGAGGGCAACGGAAGTCCTCCAAGTAACATCATATAGCAATAATCCTAGCCGGAATCCTCGCTCATATCCCCGAGCGAGAGCGACCACCGGTTGTATCCGCACTTGGAAGGGTGTGTTTTATCAAGTATCCGGTTCTAGTTGTCATAAGCTCAAGGTACAACTCCAAGTCGTCCTGTTATCAAGATCACGGCTATCCGAATAGATTAACTTCCTGCAGGGTGCACCATCTTACCCAAAGACGCTTGATCCCATTTGGCGGACACACTTTCTCGGTCACGCCCGCCGCTGAAGATCAACACGCCGCAGCCCCACCTAGGCACAACAGAGAGGCCAACACGCCGGTCTAAACCTAAGCGCCAGGGTGCAGGCCCATCGCCTGAGCACACCTGCACGTTGTGTACGCTGTGCCGGAAGCAGACCTAGCCAATGAGCGTTCCAGTCCAATCCGGCAGCGCGCTCGTCACGACGTCTCAAGTGCCGGCCGATACCACGACGCCGGGATACCCATAACTACTCCCGATGGTTAGTGCGTATAAGCTCGTAGCCAACTCAGATCAAATACCAAGACCTCGTTAAGCGTGTTAAGTAACCGCGAACGCCGAACAGGGCCAGGCCCACCTCTCTCCTAGGCGGTCTCAACCTGCCCTGTCGCTCCGCCACAAAGATCCACTCGCGGGTGCTCCATCAGCCGACCCGACTTTAGTCTCACATGTATCATGTATAAGTATATAGTATATACCCGTGATCAACTCCCGAGTGATCACGGCCCGATAGTATAGCACGGCAGACGGACAAGAAAGTAGGGCCACAGATGAAAGTACTAGCATCCTATACTAAGCATATAGGATTGCAGGTAAGGTAACAACAGAAGTTACAAGGACAAAGCTATGCAAAGTATAGGAGTATCCAAAAGCGATAACATGCTATACTACTCTAATGCAAGCAGTGTAGATAAGAGTAGGCGATATCTGGTGATCAAGGGGGGCTTGCTGGTTGCTCTGGCAAGAGAGAGGGGTCGTCAACACCGTAGTCGAACTGGCCAGCTGCAGCGTCGGTCTCGTAGTCTACCGGAGAGAAGAGGGGGAAGAAACAATGAATACAAAGTAAACAGATGCATATCGATGTATGACATGCCAAGAAGCGATGCTAGGCGTGCCCTAACGTGGTATGAGGGGGTACTGGTTAGGGGAAAACATCCGGGAAGTTTTCCCGGTTCCGGACGTCTGTCAGACAGATGAACCGAGAGGAAAGTTCTGAGTTCGATAGGTTAGAGGCGTGTGGTGGACGAACGGATTGCGTATCCGGATTCGCCTCGCCGTTCGAGTAACTTTCATGTTGAAAATATTTTAACCGGATTACGGATTAAAAGATATGATTTTAAAAGATTTTATTAATTTCGGAATTTAATTAATTATTTAATTAATTTCGAAAATGCATTTATGACATCAAGATGATGTCATGTCGACATCAAGAATCAACAGGGTTGACTGAGTCAACCTCGATGTGTGGGTCCCGCATGTCATTCTCTAATACCTAATTAACCTAATCAGAGTTAATTAACATTAATTAATTAAGTTAATTAATGATTAGGGTTAATTAATCGAATTAATTAGATTAATTACTTAATTAATTAATTAATTAATTAGTTAATTAGTTTTAATTTATTTTCATTTTATTTCTGTTTTAATAAAACCGTTCTTTTTGGGGGTGGGGCCCCATGTCATCGGGCCCCGAGGGGCAAACGGATCGGTGTGTGGGCGGGGCGAAGCTTCAACCCATGGCCAACGGGGACCGGGCGCCCGAGGCCAAGTCACGTCGGGGCAGCAGCCACGGCGCTTGATGGCCGCGGCGAAAGCGGCACTGGAGGCGACGGAGGAGGTGGGGTCTGCCCCGACGTGGGGGGAGAACGGCACTCTGGGGCGGGGGCGAGCGACGGGCGCGAGGAGCTCATGGGCTTGGCGCGGACGGCGTGGAGCCGGGCGACGGGAGGTCGTCGGACGGGACCGAGGGTTTCGGTGGCCGTGGGGGAGGGCGATGGCGCCGTTCGGGGCGCCGGAGAGGAGAGGGACCCGGGGGGTTCGGTGGCCGGGAGGGTCGTGGCCTCGGACGGCCGGAGCCGGGCGAGGGGGAAGGAGAGGGAATGGGGAAGGCGGCGTGACTCGGCGGAGGGTCGGGCCGGCGACGAGGCGCCACGACGGGCGCGATTCGGGAGGAGGAGAGAGGACGAGAGGGAGCTCACGTCTGGGTACATGGGGACTAGGAGGCGGCTCGGTGGAGGCCGGTGACGACGGCGAGGAGGCGGTTGGGGAGCGCGCTGGCGGCGTCGGGAGGCGGAGGGTCGGGGTCGACCAGCTGGCGGTGGTCGCTTCGTGCTTAGGGCGACGGAGGAAGGAGGGGGGCTCCAGTGGGGGCGGGTAGTAGTCGGTGGGGGGGGCCGGCGGGCGGCAAGGGACGAGTGGGCGGCTAGGGTTTTCATGGGCTGAGGGGGGATAAGTGGCGGCAGGTGGGCGGGTGGGGGAATGGGCCAGGGGGGAGGCCAAGTGGGGAGGGGGGATGGGCCAAGGGGGTTTTCCCCTCCCCCCTTTTCTTGTTTTTCTTTTCTTTTCTTTTTTTCCTTTTCTGTTTTTAGTTTATTTAAAATGCCAGAGCATTTTACAAAAATTAGTGCACCCCACCATAATTAGGTTAGCTATTTTAGACAACCCCCGAACATTTTTAGTTTTTGTTTTGAAACTTTTTTCTTATCTTTGCTTTTGTTTTGATATTGCTTTAGGAACGGGTTCGGATAAAAGAGAGGTTTGGCACAGTAACCGAGGTGATCACTGTTGCATAACCATCCGGGCGTTACATATACTCAAGCATTAAACGAAGTAGCAAAATACATGTCACCTCCTGTAGGATTCTCCGATCACGACTTCCCCAAGGAAGATTCCAAAGTAATAATAAGCCAAAATAACACAATCATCCAACTACTAATTCAAGTATTAGATAAGCTAAAAAGTGTTCAAAGCAACAAAGAAATTGTGTTATCATCATCTGGAATAGTTGCCTCTACTAGAAATATTAATTCAGAAAATGGACGTATCTAAAGGCTTCCTTAGAAGAGACAAAACCCTCCAATTAGTAAGGCAAGATTCAAGACCTCCGCCATGAAGCATAGATTATCATGCAAAGCTGATGATATTGATAGCATTGAAGAAGTTATAGATATACAAAGAGATCTAGAAAGATATCAAAAGATACCCGAGAAAAATAAAGCCGCAGCAAGTATACCACATGGGTATGTTTGAAAGTAAAAGTGGTCTATATAGAATATCCAGAGAAGTAGAATTAAGTGTGTTAACACATCCAAGAGATTTAAGAATTGTAAGCAAAAATATTGAAAATGAACTAAAATATTGTGGTTATAAATATATTCATCAAGGTATGTATATCATAGGAGTCAAAGGTATGACAAGGAAGAAATTAGGTGCGAAGGTCTTGATAACTCTATTAGATAGAAGATGGGAATCAGAGACAAAGCAGCATTAGGATTTTGGAAGGAGACATGAATGAAAATAGATTAATAACCTATATAGCTCCAGACCTAATGATGCCTGTAAAAGAATTTATTGAAAAATGAGTTTTGGTTTCCAAACTAAAGGTTATGAAGATTTTAAAGGAACAAATTTGCTAGTAAGCATAGAATTTATAGGAAGGCTCACTAATAGAAGTAGCTCCAGATATAGAGTGAATGTGAATGACGTAATTGATAGCATGCAATCAAAAGGTATTAAATTTATGAATCCTCTTAAAATTGGCTCTGAAGAAAGAGCAGGAGAAGAATGGAAGATAGGAGATCTAATAGAGAAAAAGGAATTAAAGCAACCTGAAAATTACATAAGCTATCAAAATTGTGAAGGAAGTAGCAAGATTCGATTTATGAACTATAAAGCTGCTTCAATAGAAGACTCTGAATCATTTATGTCGAATCAGAAATTAATGATGATAAGAATAAAGGTATATCTGAATGTATGGAAAAGGCTAATTTAGATGACGAAATAATTCATTGGCAAAAGAAGCTAAAGCATATTGAATGGGAATATAGTCATTCTATAACAAAGGATTGGCCAAAAATTAGAGAAAGAGAACTATTTATCATTAGAGAAATTGCAAGGTTAAAGAAACTAAAAAACCATAAAATGTCTGCCACTAGTAGTTCAAGCATGGAAGATAAAATTATAGCATCCGCAGAAAGAAAAGCAAATGCTATTATTAATAAAAATTCTATCAATAATAATAATAATAAAGATAAGAATATTATTCAAAAAGAAGAAATTGTTAGTGAAGAAGAGCAATGGGATATCAATAATAAGTTATTATTAGAAAGTTATGAGGAAGAGGAGGAATTAATAAAAGAAATGTGGTTAGAAGATGAAAGGTATGATGATTCAGAACAAAATAGTGATTTCTATAACTCACTAGATGATGTGGGGCTACATAATTTAGACAATGCAATGGAAGCCATGGAAGTAGAAAGTAGTGGTAAAAGAAGAAGGGGATATGGAGAATCATCTGTAAAAAGAGAAGGAGAAAGAGAGAGACCTACCAGGACAACTGGACAATGGCCTCCAGAAAAAGATGATTATCAGCCTACATATATCCCAGGACAATATAGATACATGGGTACTAAAAGAAGAGATTTTGAAAACCAGTGCAATTCCAAAATTATAAAATGATGGTGCTATATTAAACCTAGCAGCTCATGATCCAATAGATTGGCGAATATAATTAGCATATGGAAAGGTTTAATAGTACAAAAATATATACAAAATCAGTATAGCATAGGTACTAAGGTAGAAGATATGTTAACATATCTTGAAACATTTTAGGAGAATCTGTAAAAGTTCTTTGGGAACAATGGGTAGAATCATACCCTAGTCAATATGAAGAATTAAAAGGGCAGGAAGTAACCCTAATAACTTTGCGAATGTTATCTCAAATATGATCATAGCGGAAGATCCAGAATTAGGTCATACCTCATTGCAAAATGAAAGGTTAAGAGAAATAGAAAAGTTAACATTAACTAGCTGGAAAGGTATTAAAGAATTTTCCCAGCATTATTTGTATAATGCTACTACTGCTAAACATGGTTTTAATGTAGGCGTAGTAGAAAGATATTTTAATAAGTTGCTCGACCCCTAGGGTCAATAATATTTGAAGAATATAAAAAGGAAACGGGGAAACGTGGTAAATATATCTCAAGCTTTAACATTTGTTTTCAAACAATTAAGAAAGGTGTGTACTAGTATTCAAGCCCAAAGATCTATGAAGAAATCAGATTATAATTTTTATAATAATATTGTCAAAATACCACTTACATATGGAGAAGAAAGGCATAGGAAAAACAAATATTATAAACCACAAAGGAGAGATAATAGAAATTTTAGAACAAAGAAAAGATATTTCTTAAGAAGATCAGACAATAGAGCCCCATTCTTGCATAAAAGAAATGTAAGAAGATACAATCCTAAGAAAACCTATGATAAAACATGCAGGTGTTTCATATGTAACTCACCAGATCATCTAAGTAGAACTTGCCCTAATAAAGACCAGAAAAGATACTCCAGCAAATATGAAGAACAAGAGAGAGTGTTAATTATAGATAGCGTTAATGAAAATATATTAGTATGTGATGATGAAATAAAGGACGATGAGTCAATATATTCAATTATAGTGTGACGCCCGGGTGATTACGCTACAGTAAACCCGCGTTAATGAGGACACGTCACCTCGGTTACTGCGAATATTCTCGCGTCGGTTCGAAACTTTCAAATTCAAAGTTTAAATATTGTCAAACATCAAAAATTTTCACACATCAAAACAAAGTGTTCGGGTGGTTCCAAATAATTCATAAGTAATTATGGTGGAGGAACCACACTTTTATAAAATATTTAGATATTCTAAAATGAATAAAACAGTAGCAATGCAACCATATAAGTGCTTTAACATTAATAAACATTTTCAAGACTGGTTTGTTATAAGTAATAAACTAATGTGGCAGTGGCATAAATTGTAAATTCTATTAGGTGCCACTTTAGTAAATTGCTAAGACTAAAATAAAATAGAAAAGTAAAAGGTAAAATAAATAAAAAGGAAAACAAGAAGAAAATAAAAATAAGAGGAACAACCCCCCCTCTCATGGGCCGAACAGCCCATTGGTCACCTGACCGTCGCCCACCAGCCCACCGGCCTCCATAACCCCTCGCGCCCCACCCCAAACCCTAGCTCCCCACCCATTCCCACTCGGCCGATCCCGACGGGATCGATCCCCACCCCACTCCTCTCGCCCCACTCTCTCTCCCCTCCCGATCTGGATCGGGGCACTCGCCCTTCACCTCGCTGCCCCCGCCCTCGTCCAGACGCCTCTCCCGGGCGGCCGTGCCCCCCCTGCCTCGCGCCACCACCCACGGACATCACCGCCCACGCTTGCGCCGGGGACCCGGTGCCCGCCTCGCGCGTCCGCTGGCGCCCTTCCCACCGCCGCCTCATCACCTCGCGCGGCGGCTGGCCTCCCGCCACCGGAGCCGCCACGCCGCCCGCCGTGTCTCCCCTCTCCCCGACCAGGTCGGATCGGGGCCGACGCATGTCGCCACTCATCGCCTCGTCCCGCCGCCTGGCCTTCCTCCTCGCTGCGCTGTCGTCCCCGACGACCTCCTCACCCCCATTGTGATAGACCTGCCTTCCCCTGTGAGGCCCCCTCCTTCCCCTTCCCGCACGTGCCTACGCTGAGGCCCTCTTCCCGGGCTCATGGGCCGCCAGTGGCCTCGCCTCGCCGGCGGCCGTCACAGGCCTCCTGGCGCTGCTTTCCGCCTCCCGTGGCCACACCGGCGCCCCTTCAGCACACTGCCGGCCGGGCCAACCAGTTCTTGCCAGAATTGGCCGCCAGACGCCAATAAAACCCCACGGCCATGACCAAAGGGCCCCCTATAACGTTTTAAAATAAAATAAATAATAATTAAAAATTAATAAAATTAAAAATAAAATTATAATAAATAAATAAATTAATAATTAATTAATTAAGTAATTACTTAAGTTAATTAATCCGGTTAATTAATTCAATTAACTAATTAAGACTAATTAAACTATAATTAATTTAACTTAATCCTAATTAACTTAACTAGAGGATGACGGTGGGTCCCCTGGACCCACATGTCGAGTTGACTCACCAACCCTGTTGACTGATAACGTCGGCAAGATGACATCATCTTGATGTCATAAATGCATTTTCAAATTAATTAAATAATTAATAAAATTCCAGAAATTAATAAAATCTTTTAAAAATCATATCTTTTAATCCGTAATCCGGATTAAAATGTTTTCAACATGAAAGTTGCTCAGAACGACGAGACGAATCCGGATACGCAGTCCGTTCATCCACCACACGTCTCTAACCTATCGAACCTGCAAACTTTCCTCTCCGGTTCATCTGTCTGACAGACGTCCGGAACCGGGAGAACTTCCCGGATGTTTCCCCCCTTAACCAGTATCGCCTCATACCGCGTTAGGGCACACCGAACACCGCGTATTGTCTTGTTACGCTTTGTTATGCTTTGATTGCTCTGTTATTTATTATGTTCCCCCTCCGTTGCTTTTTCCGGTAGACCCCGAGACCGCTGCCGGTACCCCCCCTGTGATCGACTACGGTGTCGACGACCCCCCTCTCTTGCCAGAGCAACCAGGCAAGCCCCCCCCTTGATCACCAGATATCGCCTACTCTTATCTATACTGCTTGCATTAGAGTAGTGTAGCATGTTATGTTTTCGATTACTCTATATCGTTGTATAGCTTTGTCCTTGTAACTTCGTTGTTACCTTACCGCAATCCTATATGCTTAGTATAGGATACTAGTACATTCATTTGCGCCCTTCATACTTGTCCGCTGCCGTGCTATATTTGTCGGGCCGTGATCACTCGGGAGTTGATCACGGGTATATTCTATATACCTTACACTATACATTACATGTGGTACTGTTCGGAGATGGGGGCTGAAAGGACGGGTGGCTCCATCCCGGTAGAGGTGGGCTGGGTTCCGACGGCCCCGATTGTTACTTTGAGGCGAGCGGCAGGCAGGTTGAGACCGCCTAGAGAGAGGTGGGCCTGGCCTGTTGGCGCTCATGGTTACTTAACACACTTAACGAGGTCTTGGTATTTGATCGGGTTGGCTACGAGCTTATACGCACTAACCATCTACTGGGAGTAGTTATGGGTATCCCGCCGTGGTATCACCGAAACTTCAGACGTCAACGACGGAGCGGCCTTGCGCCGGATTGGACTGGAACGCTCGATGGGCTAGGTCTCGCTTCCGGCCGTCAGATAGCGAACGTGAGTGTGCTTTCAGGCGATGGGCCTGCACCCTGGCGCTTAGGTTTAGACCGCGTGTTGGCCTCTCTGTTGTGCCTAGGTGGGGCTGCGACGTGTTGATCTTACGTGGCGGGCATGACCCCGGAAAGTGTGTCCGCCAAATGGGATCAAGCGTCTTGGGTAAGATGGTGCACCCTGCAGGAAGTTAATCTATTCGGATAGCCGTGATCTTGATAACAGGACGACTTGGAGTTGTACCTTGAGCTTATGACAACTAGAACCGGATACTTGATAAAACACACCTTCCAAGTGCGGATACAACCGGTGGTCGCTCTCGCTCGGTGGTTATGAGCAGGGATTGCCGGGTAGGATTATTGCTATATGATGTTACTTGGAGGACTTCCTTGTCCTCTTCATGTCATGCAAGACAGAGTCCGAGCGTAGTCTTCGTTAAGACTAGCTACCCCCCCTCTTATTCTGGCTTTCTGCAGTTCAGTCCACTGATATGGCCTTTACACATATATCCATGCATATGTAGTGTAGCTCCTTGCTTGCAGTACTTTGGATGAGTACTCACGGTTGCCTTGTTCCCCTTTTCCCCTATCTCTACTCGATTGCTGCAATCGACGATGGAGCCCAGAGCCGACGTCGCCGCCTATGACGACTACTACTCCGAGGCGCCTACTACTACGCAGCAGCCGGCCGACGGCCACCGGGAGTAACCTAGGAGGATCCAGTGGGAGGCCTGCTCCTCTTCGATCAGATCCCAGTTTGTGCTAGCCATCTTATGGCACCTTGTTTAACTTATGTCTGTACTCAGATATTGTTGCTTCCGCTGACTCGTCTATGATTGAGCACTTGTATTCGAGCCCTCGAGGCCCCTGGCTTGTATTATGATGCTTGTATGACTTATTTTATTTGTAGAGTTGTGTTGTGATATCCTCCCGTGAGTCCTTGATCTTGATCGTACACATTTGCGTGCATGATTAGTGTACGATTGAATCGAGGGCGTCACAAGTTGGTATCAGAGCCGACTGCCTGTAGGAATCCCCCTTCCAACTCCTTGGCCGAAGTCGAGTCTAGACATTGCAAAACTTTTACTAACATGGCTGTGTGTCTTATGGGCACACGTCGCCATTGGGTGGTATTAGGATCTTTTACTCCTCGACCTTTACTCTGGGACTCTGAACTCTCTTCTATTCGGGTTAAATGAATTTGCTAAAAACAAAACTAACTTTAGGTTCTCGCAAGTACTTTCTCCGGAGAGCCCTCACTTCAGATGATCGATCGCTAATCGGAAGATTCAAGATACTCTCGATGTTCTTTCGAGACTTTGTGCCCATCACTTTTGCTATTCCTGACCACCGATAAATCCGTTTGGATAACTACTTACACTTGCCATTCATACGATCATCCCCCATTGATCTTGTTATTACAAGATACCCCGAAGTTTTCTCTATTGTTCCGAGAATACTTTGTGCCTACTGCCTAGCAGTTCTTTGCCACATGAATACCCCTTCAAATAAATCCTCGCACTTGTCGAGTATCCGCTCATCCCCAGCTGTTCATGTGTTTCACAAAAGTCTTCAAATTACTATTCGGTCTTCCGAAAATCCTCTGGAGCCTTTGGCTCTCGAAATTCTTGCTTGCTTGCATTATGGTTAATCCCATAAGTCCCGTAGTCATATTGACACTCCTTGTCATTATCATTTTGAGTCTGTTGACTCAATATGTTGCGAATACACGCAATCATCATTGACCCTTATAAATTACTTTTCCGGCTGAGCTGCCATTCTTTTAACTGGAATTGGTTCTCGACCAATCCCATTGACTTTGATTGTACCCTAAGGCTATTCAACTTATCCACCCCTAATCAGAGAATTGCTTCTGATCCCTTGATTTGGAAATCATAATTCCTTTGCATTTGACAATTGAGTTAGTCAGTTGTTTCTATAATCTGCTTCCTCTAGTTGAGTACCCGATGCTCACGTCAGATTCCTTGTGGACCACCAGATCCTCTGTTGGATTTTAACTGACAACGCCCCTCATATTCAATAAACTTGTGAGCCTTTTCTCGGATACATAATGCCTTTGGTAAATTGTATCGCTCGCTTTCTCAACCATGCTCTGCCTTCGAGCTTGAGATAATTACTTCTAAAGATTCTGGTATATGATTCTAAGATGCCCCGATGGGTTGAACCTATGCCTTCCTTAATATGTGTGAACTTGAAAGTTTTCACGAGTCGTACTCTTCTGGTATTTTGCCAGATAAAATTTCAACGCTATAACTTCATCGAAAGCGAGAAGTGAATGAAAGGGTATACATTGGAGAAGTGGGAGTCGACCTTGAACCTTGTGTTCATGCCCATGGACGCGATATATATCCTATCATGAAAGCTTCTTGTAACAATAACTATTTCCTTGATAACTAACATATGGTATCTGTGAATTGATCCCTTGCAATCGTGGTTCCGACCATGATTGTTCTTCTTTGATCTCATTTCTCGGACAAGTTAAAACAATTGTCTCCTATGGATCAATACACCAGTCCAACCTCTACTTTGATCTTGTGTCGAGTATTACCCCCCTGGTATCTCGAGATTATCATGGAACTGCATAAGTTCTTATGAATTCTTCATCAAGTACTACATACTCACCGATTAGGGCTCGGAGTTATTAAACACTCAGAGACACCGATAACTGAACCGAGTCTGCATTACGGTTCAACGACACTTGATAATCTTCTTTAAAATGCGAGTTTGTAACCGATCACGCCATTCCCGGCCTGTTTGGCTATATCCTTGTCGTGCAGATTTTAAATGTGCTACGGTCCTTATTCCGGAGCACCGGGCCGACGATGAGCTAAGCTTACGCCGATCTTCCTCGTCATACCATTTCTCCTTGACCAACAAACTTGATTTCAAGTTTGTGCCGTACCCTTGGTTCCAATAACCTTTCACTTCATCATTACTTTGACTTGATGTCGTCGCTGATCGATTACATCTTCATGAACTCTCGCGACAAAGGTGTCGTGATCATCAACATTCTGAGCTCATCCAGGATATCAACTGAATTCATGATGAGAAATACCATCCTTGCCCTCGATGATTTGTATAATCACCGACCACTCTTTTGCCTTCCCACCAACACAAGCTTGTTCATGTTTGGTGTTATACCTTGGGATCCTTGCTATCCAGCAATTGTTCTTCTTTACCTTGGAGTATTACCATCCTTTATGTCAAGAATGTTCTGAGATTTGCTCCACCTCTTAAGAAATTCTTGGTATTGAGATGCTTCTCACCATCACCATTCTCTCTTGGTCCCCGTGTTGCTTCCAACCGGTGTACCAACAAGTGAACGATGCTGTTTGAATTCTGCCCTTCTAGCAAGCCTCTTGCTTTGAAGTGAAATTCTCAGACTATCGATTATTAAATCACCATTCTGACATTGATCGTGCAACCCAACCCATCGGGCGCACCTTTCAACCAATGTTTACTTGTATATGTTTTCCTCGAGCATACTCCCTTGTATCATTTGATCCGACAAATGTTATCTCCTTGTTCATTTAAATGTGGGAGTCTATCTTTTGGGAGTCTCGGTGAATTGTCGTTGAGTTCACCAGGAACCTCCTTGTCCTCTCCTTGGGTTAATGATGGACTCTTGCTAACGGGAATCACATCATAGTTCATTTTCCCGAGAATCTTACATTGTCATCTCGTCAATATGCGTTGCACCTTTACTTCTCAGGTATCCTAAGTCTGAGGTAGCTTTAGACCAATCGGATCTGAATCTCGGTCAGATATGAAGGTTGGGACAACTTTCCAAGAGTTAAGTTATGATGTTGATCCTTTGATGACCTGGTAGCATGATGTCATGCCTAGCACTTTGGCTGGAGGACCTATCATTATAGATTCCTTTTCAGCAGGGTTATCCGTTCACCCATGAGGAAATTGTAAGACTTATTCTACCAGTTATTCCTGATGAATCCTTCGTGATTCCAAGTCTGATCTTCACCTGAAGACCATGTCAATGCTATCTCGAAACATGTCTGTGATACTCTGATTTTCAACAAGAACATTCGAAGCCCAAGGCTAAATGTTTCTTGCTCTAGTATCCGAACACCGTTGTGTGGGTAATGTCATGAAATTTCTCTCCCCTTACCTAAAGGGTTTTCTACATTATAACCTGTCGTGGATATCATGCTCTGCTTATCCTTGGTAAGGGTATATCCCTGAAATATGTGTTTAAACACATTTTCCTTTCCATTGTTCTGTTTAATATGATAATCATATTTTACTTTCCATTGGTTATTTGAACCTTTCTTGTGACCTATATAATCTAAGCAGTGATAATCCCCTGCTTAGGTAAGCACCTCGTTGTACCACTCTGTAAATAAGACCTATTACTATTGTTGATGACATTCCGGTAACCACGGATGGACGAGAACCTTGCCTATTGGTCCGCCTCGTTCAACGAGCAGGAAAATGGTTCTCTTCGTCCCTCGCCCTTGGTACCTATGTTGTTGCCGACATGACCCTCAGAGTCTCCTCTGACATGCCTTGCTTACATGATCGTGCAAGATGTCACCACCCTCCCTACTTTCAACCCACATGGTGGGCCCATAACCCACAGGTCCACTGGATTGAAACCTGACTGTCCTGTACACCCCCGATTCCAAAGTTATTCCTCGCACGTGGCCTCGTATGTAATTCACGGGCCACCGTCATAGTGATCTATTCTGGTATCAGACGCGATACTTACTCTCGCTACTCTGAACCCCTTTCTCACTCTGGTTCAGGCTTCGAGCAGCTACCTACCCGCTTGGAGCCTAATATGGTACCTTCGTACCTTACTCTCGAGGTATTTCATATGTTCAACTCGAGAGATAATTTTATACTAATTCATGGGTTAACCCCAGATTGTTTTTCCATTAAAAGCATTATGTCGTAGTGAGCTGCCCCTTATCTTTTCGTAAGTACGATGGAGATCCCGAATAAATGATGACCAGTTTATCATGATGCATCGGAATAAAGGATTGAAGACATCAACGAAAAGGATTAACTTCTTCGAGAAGATCCGTTAGATTATCGTAACCAGACCTTTCCCCTTACTCCCTCTTAAATCTCGGGACGAGATTTCTTGTAGTGGAGGAGAATTGTGACGCCCGGGTGATTACGCTACAGTAAACCCGCGTTAATGAGGACACGTCACCTCGGTTACTGCGAATATTCTCGCGTCGGTTCGAAACTTTCAAATTCAAAGTTTAAATATTGTCAAACATCAAAAATTTTCACACATCAAAACAAAGTGTTCGAGTGGTTCCAAATAATTCATAAGTAATTATGGTGGAGGAACCACACTTTTATAAAATATTTAGATATTCTAAAATGAATAAAACAGTAGCAATGCAACCATATAAGTGCTTTAACATTAATAAACATTTTCAAGACTGGTTTGTTATAAGTAATAAACTAATGTGGCAGTGGCATAAATTGTAAATTCTATTAGGTGCCACTTTAGTAAATTGCTAAGACTAAAATAAAATAGAAAAGTAAAAAGGTAAAATAAATAAAAGGAAAACAAGAAGAAAAATAAAATAAGAGGAACAACCCCCCTCTCATTGGGCCGAACGGCCCATTGGTAGCCAGACCGGCCGCCCACTGTGCCCAGCCTGGCCTCCATAACCCCTCGCTCCCGACCCCAAACCCTAGCTCCCCACCCGTTCCCACTCGGCCGATCCCGACGGATCGATCCCCACCCCACCTCTCGCCCCCTCCTCTCTCGCCTCCCGATCTGGATCGGGGCACTCGCCTTCACCTCGCGGCCCCCGCCTCGTCCCTCAAGACGCCTCTCCCGCGGCCGTGCCCCCTCCCCGCTGCCTCGACGCCACCACCCGCCGGACATCACTGCCCACGCCTTGCCTTGGGACCGGTGCCCGCCTCAACGCGCGTCCCTGGCGCCCTTCCCCACCGCCGCCTCATCACCTCGTCGCGCCGCGGGCCTCCCGCCACCGAGCCGCCACGCCGCCCGCCGCGTCTCCCCTCTCCCGACCAGGTCGGATCGGGGCCGACCCATGGTCGCCACTCATCGCCTCGTCGCCCGCTCGCTGGCCTTCCTCCTCGCCGGCGCCGTCGCCCCGACGACCTCCTCACCCCCACCGCATAGACCTGCCTTCCCCTGTGAGGCCCGCCTCCTTCCCCTTCCCTTGCGTGCCTACTGTGAGGCCCTCTTCCCGGGCTCATTGGCCGCCATGGCCTCGCCTCGCATGGCGTTGCGTCATGGCCCCAAGGCTGCTTCCCCGCTCCCGTGGCCACGCCCGGCGCCCTTGCCGACTGGGCCGGCGCTCGAGACCAACTGGTTCTTGCCAGAATCTGGCGCCCAAGACGCCAATAAACCCCACAGACCCATCACCAAAGGGCCCGCCCATAACGTTTTAAAGTAAAAATAAATAATAATTAAAAAATTAATAAAATTAAAAATAAAATTATAATAAATAAATAAATTAATAATTAATTAATTAAGTAATTACTTAAGTTAATTAATCCGGGTTAATTAATTCAATTAACTAATTAAGACTAATTAAACTATAATTAATTTAACTTAATCCTAATTAACTTAACTAGAGGATGATGGTGGGTCCCCACGACCCACATGTCAGGGTTGACTCATCAACCTGTTGGTGATGATCGTCGGCATGACATCATGCTGATGTCATAAATGCATTTTTCAAATTAATTAAATAATTAATAAAATTCCGAAATTAATAAAATCTTTTAAAATCATATCTTTTAATCCGTAATCCGGATTAAAATGTTTTCAACATGAAAGTTGCTCGTAAGCGAGACGAATCCGGATCGCATCCGTTCATCCACCACACGTCTCTAACCTATCAAACCTGCAAACTTTCCTCTCCGGTTCATCTGTCGACAGACGTCCGGGCAGGAGAACTTCCGGATGTTTCCCCTTAACCAAAGATCGCCTCATACGCGTTAGGGCACACGAACACCGCGTATTGTCTTGTTACGCTTTGTTATGCTTTGATTGCTCTGTTATTTATTATGTTCCCCTCCGTTGCTTTTTCCCAGAGACCCGAGACCGCTGCGGTACCCCCGTGATCGACTACGGTGTCGACGACCCCCTCTCTTGCCGAGCAACCAGGCAAGCCCCCTTGATCACGGATATCGCCTACTCTTATCTATCTTGCTTGCATTAGAGTAGTGTAGCATGTTCTTATTTTCGATTACTCCTATCTTGTTGCATAGCCTTTGTCCTTGTAACTTCATTGTTACCTTACCTGCAATCCTATATGCTTAGTATAGGATGCTAGTACATTCATCTGCGGCCCTTCATACTTGTCCGTCTGCCGTGCTATACTATCGGGCCGTGATCACTCGGGAGTTG
Source organism: Aegilops longissima (assembly GCA_021605205.1). Classification (NCBI taxonomy): domain Eukaryota; kingdom Viridiplantae; phylum Streptophyta; class Magnoliopsida; order Poales; family Poaceae; genus Aegilops; species Aegilops longissima. The sequence continues at coordinate 581,076,816 of CM038676.1, forward strand.
ATCACGGGTATATTCTATATACCTTACACTATACATTACATGTGGTACTGCTCGGAGATGGGGGCTGAAAGGACGGGTGGCTCCATCCCGGTAGAGGTGGGCCTGGGTTCCCGACGGCCCCCGACTGTTACTTTGAGGCGGCGGCGGCGGGCAGGTTGAGACCGCCTAGGAGAGAGGTGGGCCTGGCCCTGTTCGGCGTTCGCGGTTACTTAACACACTTAACGACGTCTTGGTATTTGATCTGGGTTGGCTACGAGCTTATACGCACTAACCATCTACGGGAGTAGTTATGGGTATCCCGCGTCGTGGTATCGGCCGAAATACTTCAGACGTCGGCGACGGAGCGGCGCTGGCCGGATTGGACTGGAACGCTGATGGGCTAGGTCTGCTTCGGCAGCGTCGCATAACGTCTTGAGTGTGCTTTCGAGGCGATGGGCCCGGACCCTGCGCTTAGGTTTAAACCGCGTGTTGGCCTCTGTTGTGCCTAGGTGGGGCTGCGGCGTGTTGATGTTACGCGGCGGGCATGACCCGGAAAGTGTGTCCGCCAAATGGGATCAAGCGTCTTTGGGTAAGATGGTGCACCCCGCAGGAAGTTAATCTATTCGGATAGCCGTGATCTTGATAACAGGACGACTTGGAGTTGTACCTTGAGCTTATGACAACTAGAACCGGATACTTGATAAACACACCCTTCCAAGTGCGGATACACCGGTGGTCGCTCTCGCTCGGGGTTATGAGCGGGGATTGCGGGTAGGATTATTGCTATATGATGTTACTTGGAGGACTTCCGTTGTCCTCTTACATGCATGCGGCAAGACAGAGTCCGAAGCGTAGTCTTCGTTAAGACTAGCTACCCCCTCTTATTCGGCTTTCTGCGATTCAGTCCATCGATATGGCCTTTACATATATCCATGCATATGTAGTGTAGCTCCTTGCTTGCAGTACTTTGGATGAGTACTCACGGTTGCCTTGTTCCCCTTTTCCCCTATCTCTACTCGATTGCTGCAATCAGACGATGGAGCCCAGAGCGAGCGCGCCGCCTATGGCGACTACTACTCGGGCGCCTACTACTACGTGCAGCCCAGCCGACGACGACGGGGAGTAACCTAGGAGGATCCAGTGCGGGAGGCCTGCTCCTCTTCGATCTGTATCCCGGTTTGTGCTAGCCATCTTATGGCACCTTGTTTAACTTATGTCTGTACTCAGATATTGTTGCTTCCGCTGACTCGTCTATGATTGAGCACTTGTATTCGAGCCCTCGAGGCCCCTGGCTTGTATTATGATGCTTGTATGACTTATTTTATTTGTAGAGTTGTGTTGTGATATCTTCCCGTGAGTCCTTGATCTTGATCGTACACATTTGCGTGCATGATTAGTGTACGATTGAATCGAGCGCGTCACATATAGAAACAGATGAAGTAGAAAATGAGGCTCCAGAATATGAATCAAGTGAAGATTAAATAGACCTAATAGATGATTTAGCCGGTTTAAAAATTGAAATGATGAACTAAGTAGATTGTGAACATGATTGGATTAGAGGAAAAGGTGATTATAACATAAAATTTGCTTTCTGTATATATTACCCAAGCCAAGATAATAGGTTCACTTGTAGCTTGTGTTTAGAACAAGCATGTGCCTCATGTCTAAGAGCCAATAATCAAAAGTGGAGACAAGAGATAGAATTGGAACCAGAAGAGCGAATATTATCCAGTAGGGTTAGAAATTTAGAAAATAGAATAAATAAGCTAGAAGCAGAGCTAGAAAAACTTAAAGATGAGTTAGATAATAGTAAAGAGGAAAAAGATAATGTTCCAAAAACACAGAAATGAAAGAGCAAATGATAACAGTAAGGGATAAAAAGGAGACAAATTAATACAATTGAAAGATGCAATTACTAGTTTTGGAAACAAATATATTGTTCGATTACCATTCAAAGAAGTGTTAGGAATAAGGATCCCAGTTAAGATTGTTCGAAGCTAAATATTTCATATAAAATACTGGCACTATTAGATACGGGTTGCACTAAGAATATCATCCATGATAAATATTTTATGAGATGTCCGAAATAGTTGAAACTATAGATGATAATAAAGCTGAAGTATCTACCGATATGTCGGGAATAAAGAAGATCCATAATCAGCTAGCATATAATATTGAAGCTTACATAAATGGCACAAAATATATAATAGATGAAATTACAATAAGAGATTTGTCAGTAATAAATGATGACATGATAATAGGGTTAAGATTTTTACAACAATCTTTACAAACCACAATCATACATGAAGAGGGTGTAACATTTATCCCTTATCAAGATAATGTTCCATACATATCTGAAGTACGAAAACAAAGAAAGTCCTTGCAAAATGTAGAAATATCTAATTTAGATGATGAATATAGCACAAGTCCAGATCCCCTTGAATTCTGTAAAGACGAAGAACTTAGTGAGACCATAGAAGAATATCATATAGAAAATACATGTACAGAATGCATTGGGTTGCAATCATTCTCTCCAAATTGGTATAGAGATATAAAATCTAAAAGGGATATAGATAAGATTGTGCAAAGACTAGAAAGCATACAAATTATTGGAGAAATACCAATGAAGCATTGGGATAAGAACTCTATGGTTTGCGAAATAAATCTCATAAATCCAGATTATATAATTAAGTCAGGACCAATAGAAGCTACTCCTAAAGATATCGAAGAGTTCAAAATGCATATTGAAGAGTTATTAAAGTTAAAAGCTATAAGAGAAAGTAGAAGCCCTCATCGATCTGCTGCTTTTATAGTTAGAAATCATGCTGAAGAAGTTAGATGTAAATCTAGAATGGTAATTAATTTTAAAAGGCTTAATGATAATATAGTTGACGATGCATACAACATACCTAATAAGCAGGAATGGATTAACAGAATACAAGGAAGTAAATATTTCTCTAAATTCGACTTAAAGGCAGGATTTTGGCAAGTAAAAATGGCTGAAGAATCTATTCCCTGGACAGCATTTACTTGTCCACAAGGCCATTATGAATGGCTAGTAATTCCATTAGGCCTAAAGAATGCACCTGCACTATTTCAAAGAAAGATGCAAAATATATTTAATGAGTATCAAGCATTTATATTAGTATCGTAGATGATTTGTTAGTATTCTCAAAATCATTAAAGAGCATATAGCCCATCTTGAAGTGTTCTTTGAAAGGTAGAACAAAATGGGCTCATAATATCCAAAAGAAGATGGAAATCTGCAAAGAAAAATAAATTTCCTTGGTCATGAAATAGGAGAAGGAAAGATATATCTACAAGAACATATTGCAAAGAAAATACTAGAGTTTCCTGATAATATGAGTGATAAAAGGTTTTACAACAGTTCTTAGGAATTGTAAACTATGCATGAAACTATATAGATAACTTAGCAAAGCTAGCAGGACCTTTATATGCTAAATTAAGAAAAATGGTTAAAGATACTTCAATTCTGAAGATATATAATTAGTAAAGGCCATCAAGGAAAAGGTCAAGAATTTAAAACCCCTAGAATTGCCTCTAGAAGACAATTATTTTATAATTGAGACAGATGCATCTAAGGTAGGATGGGGTGCGATACTAAAACAAAAGCCCAATAAATACTCTCTAAAGGCAGACGAAAAAATATGCAGATATGCTTCAGGAAGTTACAAATTAAAGACGGTAAATAATATTGATAGAGAAATTCTTGCAGTTGTAAATGCAATAAATGCATTTAGGTTATATCTAGCATTTAAAGAATTTACAATCTGAACAGACTGTGAAGCCATATGCCGATATTACAATAAAATTAATAGTAAGAAAAGCTCAACCAGAAGATGGGTCTTATTTGAAGACACCATAGCTGGGAATGGTTATAAAGTTATTTTTGAGCATATTAAGGGGAAGGATAATACCTTACCTGACATATTTTCTCGTGCATCAAATTTGCAGGAATGAGGAAAGGATTATTCGCCAACAAGGATGAATATCTCTTTTTTGGAGAAGAAAATAGGCTGAAAATGTTTCAGCCAAATACATTCAATTTTAAGCCAAAATCCCATATTAAGCTCGATGAAGCCCAAAGATGCATATTGGATAACTTTTGGTTCCAATATGCTCGTAAAAGAGAGGAACAAGGATATTTTTTATCAATTCTCAACAGTTTGGCTGAATATTTTAACGAATTAAACAAAAATGTGCCAAAGCCAGCAAAGGTTGAAATACCAAAAGGAGAAACTCTATATCTCATATTCGATGGAAATAAACCTGGCATATATTTGGAATGGGAAAATATTATGATTGAAAAAAATAGATGCAAAAAGAAATGGAGGAGATTTAACATTCAAAAGATATTACAGTATAGATGAGGCCTTACTTTGGGCAAGAAAGGTATTAGGACCAGATTATTATATTGACCCAAAGGCTAAAGACTATATCCAAATGAAAAGAGGCATACCTGCTTCACCAACTCCCACAAAGGGGGAGGCATCAAGCTCAAAAAATATAAAGAAGGAAGAATCCCCAAAATATAAGACATACCAAGAATGCCTTCTAAAGGGGCTTGACCCTTTAGACAATGAATACATGGATCAAGAAATGGATAAAAGGTTTGAAGAATTTTCAAAGATAATAAAGAAAGAATTAAAGGAGGAAATATTAAAAGAATTAAGGCAAGAAATGGATGAAAAATTTGAAGAAATAAAGAAAGAATGTGATGAAAAATTTGATTTCAATCTGTTAAATGATGAGGATCATATGGACATAGCAGGGCATGGGCAGCGGCCTGAATAAAGCTCAAATTGCATATATTGATATTGCTATCAATTATTCGGGCGCGGAGGACCTATCCCGACCCGAATATTGATAGAAATTCCCATAATAGATCCTTTAAATATTGATAAGGTATTATCAATTATATGGGTAGGGAGGACCCCCCTGTAAAAAAAATAATAATAATAAAAATAAATAAATAAAAATAAGCAATGTCTAATATTTAAGCAAGTTAAATTAAATTTAAATTAAATGAATAAGCAGTGTTGAATATTTAAACAGCCTTGGCATGTATGTACGCATACACTGACACAAGGATTCCTAAGGAAGAGCTACCTATCTGAAGGCATGAAGAAGTGCATCGCTGGCAAGCGAAGAACAAAAGAAGAGCCAGTCAATTATTCACCGAGAGACAATGCCACGTGAAGAAAGCAAATATTCCTGAAGATTGAGGCTTGTCGGCACTCTCTCACACTTTTCTATATTATTAGAAGGACACGTGTGTACCCTAGTAGGACACGTGTGCATACTACCGTGTGTAAAATAAGTGAAGGAAGGCTCCCGAAGGCCTCCCTTGCAGCCACCCCTCGCGGCTATAAAAGGAGACGCTGGGCTCAAAAACACAACACCAGACGGAGAAGAGCCACCAGCCACCGATAGAGCAAAGAACTGCGACCCAGCTAGCAAGCTCGTTGCTCAGTAGTAGTAGTAGTAGTTTCATCCTGCAATAAGAGCCACCATATCCAGAGCATTTTAAGTCTCAAGAAGGTAGTTAGAATGTAATTTTCTTTAGTTTGTGTACTCCCTTCGGGGCCTGCCGAAAGGGAAAGCCATATGTAAATTATGTTGTTGAAATGATGTAGTTTCTTGGTTTCACTTGGTATTTTTACTTATGAATTTATGGGACGAGTTCTTATGCTAGGGATCCTATAAGAGAACCTCTGCGTGTGTAGTTCTCTGTGTAGCCCAGAGTGGCGTTTGAATGAGAACCTTGTGGCCGTAGGGAAGTGTTCCCTTCGGGTGGAACTGCCTGGGAAGACGATAGGAATTTACCCCATAAATTTGCAATTAAAACTGCTAAGTGAACGTAACTAGCTACATCTGATGCAACATAATGAAAAATATGGTGAGTACTGAGTAGGATTTTACACATTTGCGCACATCGTCGGACGAATTGTTGGCCTCGCCAGCCTCTAAATAGATCCTGCATTAAATATATAATCAAGTTAGAACGTGAAGATAATCATATTGAATTAAATATTGTTGTGAATAGTGGAATACTATTTCAAATAGTGTATTCAATAGTGGAGCACTATTGTGAATAGTGCCCTACCTAGTGAATAGTAAATACTATACAAGATAAAAAGCATACCTGTCTACCACTTCCACCTAATCCCAAATTAACCTAATCAATATCTAATCACATATTAAGCTAAATAAAATTTCAGTTTCCCTATATATTGATTAGAAAAGTTTAATAAAATTTAATATCCCTATATTGTGCGGAGGACCTATCCCGACCGAATATTGATAGAAATTCCCATAATAGATCTTTTAAATATTGATAAGGTATTATCAATTATATGGGCAGGGAGGACCCCCCTGTAAAATAATAATAATAATAATAATAATAATTATAGTAAAAAATAAATAAAAATAAGCAATGTCTAATATTTAAGCAAGATAAATTAAATTTAAATTAAATGAATAAGCAGTGTTGAATATTTAAGCAGCCTTGGCATGTATGTACGCATACACTGACACAAGGATTCCTAAGGAAGAGCTACCTATCTGAAGGCAGGAAGAAGTGCATCGCTGGCAAGCGAAGAAGAAAAGAAGAGCTAGCCAATTATTCACCGAGAGACAATGCCACGTGAAGAAAGCAAATATTCCTGAAGATTGAAGCTTGTCGGCACTCTCTCACACTTTTCTATATTATTAGAAGGACATGTGTGTACCCTAGTAGGACACGTGTGCATACTACCGTGTGTAAAATAAGTGAAGGAAGGCTCCCGAAGGCCTCCCTTGCAGCCACCCCTCGCGGCTATAAAAGGAGACGCTGGGCTCAAGAACACAACACCAGACGGAAGAAGAGCCACCAGCCACCGATAGAGCAAAGAGATGCGACCCAGCTAGCAAGCTCGTTGCTCAGTTGTAGTAGTAGTAGTTTCATCCTGCAATAAGAGCCACCATATCCAGAGCATTTTACGGCTCAAGAAGGTAGTTAGAAGGTAATTTTCTTTAGTTTGTGTAATCCCTTCGGGGCCTCCCGAAAGGAAAAGCCATATGTAAATTATGTTGTTGAAATGATGTAGTTTCTTGGTGTCACTTAGTATTTTTACTTATGAATTTATGGGATCAGTTCTTATGCTAGGGATCCTATAGGAGAAACCTCTGCGTGTGTAGTTCTCTGTGTAGCCGAGAGTGGCGTTTGAATGAGAACCTTGTGGCCGTAGAGAAGTGTTCCCTTCGGGTGGAACTGCCTGGGAAGACGATAGGAATTTACCCCATAAATTTGCAATTAAAACTGCTAAGTGAACGTAACTATCTACATCTGATGCAACATAATGAAAAATATGGTGAGTACTGAGTAGGATTTTACACATTTGCGCACATCGTCGGACGAATTGTTGGCCTCGCCAGCCTCTAAATAGATCCTGCATTAAATATATAATCAAGTTAGAACGTGAAGGTAATCATATTGAATTAAGTATTGCTGTGAATAGTGGAATACTATTTCAAATAGTGTATTCAATAGTGGAGCACTATTGTGAATAGTGCCCTACCTAGTGAATAGTAAATACTATTCAAGATAAAAAGCATACCTGTCTACCACTTCCACCTAATCCCAAATTAACCTAATCAATATCTAATCACATATTAAGCTAAATAAAATTTCAGTTTCCTATATATTGATTAGAAAAGTTTAATAATATTTAATATCCCTATATTGTTGGTATCAGGTCCAGTGTTTAACCATTGAAAGGTTAAAATATTTAAACTTAGAAGTTAAGCGCAGGTAAAGTAATAAATACTAAAGAAAATCCAAATATAAGGTGTAGAGTAAATCCTTCTAAAGAGCATATCTGGCATTCATCTCATAGCCGATTAAATACGATCGTCGATTTGATATATAACTTTTACATATCTTGGGGAAAAGACAAGATAACTTAGACCAAAAATTTGAAAGTTTATTCAAAGAATACCAAAACTTGCGGATAAGTATTCAGGTTTGAATAATAAAATTGTTCTAGCTTTACATAAGCTAGAGGAAGCAAAAGCAAGACAGAATACAGTTTGCAAGAATAACGATTATATTAAAGAGGAAGTGTTGTCAATAGGCGTTACTTAAGTAAAGGCAAAGAGTCACTCCACGCACTGATACAAGACAAGATATACTTGAAATGAAAAAGTTGGTGCAAGAGGTTAAAACTTTGATTATCTCATAATTTTATGACTGAATATACTCAAGCATTAAACGAAGTAGCAAAATACTGTCACCTCCTGTAGGATTCTCCGATCACGACTCCCCAAAGGAAGATTCCAAAGTAATAATAAGACAAAATAACACAATCATCCAACTACTAATTCAAGTATTAGATAAGCTAAAAAGTGTTCAAAGCAACAAAGAAATTGTGTTATCATCATCTGGAATAGTTGCCTCTACTAGAAATATTAATTCAGAAAAATGGACGTATCTAAAGGTTTCCTTAGAAGAGACAAAACCCTCCAATTAGTAAGGCAAGATTCAAGACCTCTGGCCATGAAGCATAGATTATCATGCAAAGCTGATGATATTGATAGAATTGAAGAAGTTATAGATATACAAAGAGATCTAGAAAGATATCAAAAGATACCCGAGAAAAATAAAGCCGCAGACAAGTATACCACATGGGTATGTTTGAAAGTAAAAGTGGTCTATATAGAATATCCAGAGAAGTAGAATTAAGTGTGTTAACACACCCAGTAGATTTAAGAATTGTAAGCAAAAATATTGAAAATGAACTAAAATATTGTGGTTATAAATATATTCATCAAGGTATGTATATCATAGGAGTCAAAGGTATGACAAGGAAGAAATTAGGTGCGAAGGTTTTGATAACTCTATTAGATAGAAGATGGGAATCAGTAGACAAAGCAGCATTAGGATTTTTGGAAGGAGACTTGAATGAAAATAGATTAATAACCTATATAGCTCCAGACCTAATGATGCCTGTAAAAGAATTTATTGAAAAAATGAGTTTTGGTTTCCAAACTAAAGGTTACGAAGATTTTAAAGGAACAAATTTGCTAGTAAGCATAGAATTTATAGGAAGGCTCACTAATAGAAGTAGCTCCAGATATAGAGTGAATGTGAATGACGTAATTGATAGCATGCAATCAAAAAGTATTAAATTTATGAATCCTCTTAAAATTGGCTCTGAAGAAAGAGCAGGAGAAGAATGGAAGATAGGAGATCTAATAGAGAAAAAGGAATTAAAGCAACCTGAAAATTACATAAGCTATCAAAATTGTGAAGGAAGTAGCAGTATTCGATTTATGAACTATAAAGCTGCTTCAATAGAAGATTCTGAATCATTTATGTCAGAATCAGAAATTAATGATGATAAGAATAAAGGTATATCTGAATGTATGGAAAAGGCTAATTTAGATGACGAAATAATTCATTGGGAAAAGAAGCTAAAGCATATTGAATGGGAATATAGTCATTCTATGACAAAGGATTGGCCAAAAATTAGAGAAAGAGAACTATTTATCATTAGAGAAATTGCAAGGTTAAAGAAACTAAAAACCATAAAATGTCGCCACTAGTAGTTCAAGCATGGAAGATAAAATTATAGCATCCATGAAATAAAAGCAAATGCTATTATTAATAAAAATTCTATCAATAATAATAATAATAAAGATAAGAATATTATTCAAAAGAAGAAATTGTTAGTGAAGAAGAGCAATGGGATATCAATAATAAGTTATTATTAGAAAGTTATGAGGAAGAGGAGGAATTAATAAAAGAAATGTGGTTAAGATGAAAGGTATGATGATTCAAAACAAAATAGTGATTTCTATAACTCACTAGATGATGTGGGGCTACATATTTAGACAATGCAATGGAAGCCATGGAAGTAGAAAGTAGTGGTAAAAGAAGAAGGGGATATGGAGAATCATCTGTAAAAAGAGAAGGAGAAAGAGAGAGACCTACCAGGACAGCTGGACAATGGCCTCCAGAAAAAGATGATTATCAGCCTACATATATCCCAGGACAATATAGATACATGGGTACTAAAAGAAGAGATTTTGAAAAACCAGTGCAATTCCAAAATTATAAAAATGATGGTGCTATATTAAACCTAGCAGCTCATGATCCAATAGATTGGCCGAATATAATTAGCATATGGAAAGGTTTAATAGTACAAAATATATACAAAATCAGTATAGCATAGGCACTAAGGTAGAAGATATGTTAACATATCTTGAAACATTTTAGGAGAATCTGTAAAAGTTCTTTGGGAACAATGGGTAGAATCATACCTAGTCAATATGAAGAATTCAAAAGGGCAGGAAGTAACCCTAATAACTGCGAATGTTATCTCAAATATGATCATAACAGAAGATCCAGAATTAGGTCATACCTCATTGCAAAATGAAAGGTTAAGAGAAATAGAAAAGTTAACATTAACTAGCTGGAAAGGTATTAAAGAATTTTCCCAGCATTATTTGTATAATGCTACTACTGCTAAACAAGGTTTTAATGTAGGCGTAGTAGAAAGATATTTTAATAAGTTGCCTGACCCCTAGGGTCAATAATATTTGAAGAATATAAAAGGAAACGGCGGAAACGTGGTAAATATATCTCAAGCTGTAACATTTGTTTTCAAACAATTAAGAAAGGTGTGTACTAGTATTCAAGCCCAAAGATCAATGAAGAAATCAGATTATAATTTTGTAATAATATTGTCAAAATACCACTTACATATGGAGAAGAAAGGCATAGGAAAAACAAATATTATAAACCACAAAGGAGAGATAATAGAAATTTTAGAACAAAGAAAAGATATTTCTTAAGAAGATCAGACAATAGAGCCCCATTCTTGCATAAAAGAAATGTAAGAAGATACAATCCTAAGAAAACCTATGATAAAACATGCAGGTGTTTCATATGTAACTCACCAGATCATCAAAGTAGAACTTGCCCTAATAAAGACCAGAAAAGATACTCCAGCAAATATGAAGAACAAGAGAGAGTGTTAATTATAGATAGCGTTAATGAAAATATATTAGTATGTGATGATGAAATAAAGGACGATGAGTCAATATATTCAATTATAGAAACAAATGAAGTAGAAAATGAGGCTCCAGAATATGAATCAAGTGAAGATGAAATAGACCTAATAGATGATTTAGCCGGTTTAAAAATTGAAATGATGAACCAAGTAGATTGTGAACATGATTGGATTAGAGGAAAAGGTGATTATAACATAAAATGTGCTTTTTGTATATATTACCCAAGCCAAGATAATAGGTTCACTTGTAGCTTGTGTTTAAAACAAGCATGTGCCTCATGTCTAAGAGCCAATAATCAAAAGTGGAGACAAGAGATAGAATTGGAACCAGAAGAGCGAATATTATCCAGTAGGGTTAGAAATTTAGAAAATAGAATAAATAAGCTAGAAGCAGAGCTAGAAAAACTTAAAGATGAGTTAGATAATAGTAAAGAGGAAAAAGATAATGTTCCAAAAAACACAGAAATGAAAGAGCAAATGATAACAGTAAGGGATAAAAAAGGAGACAAATTAATACAATTGAAAGATGCAATTACTAGTTTTGGAAACAAATATATTGTTCGATTACCATTCAAAGAAGTGTTAGGAATAAGGATCCCAGTTAAGATTGTTCTGAAGCCAAATATTTCATATAAAATACTGGCACTATTAGATACGGGTTGCACTAAGAATATCATCCATGATAAATATTTTATGAGATGTCCCGAAATAGTTGAAACTATAGATGATAATAAAGCTGAAGTATCTACCGATATGTCAGGAATAAAGAAGATCCATAATCAGCTAGCATATAATATTGAAGCTTACATAAATGGCACAAAATATATAATAGATGAAATTACAATAAGAGATTTGTCAGTAATAAATGATGACATGATAATAGGGTTAAGATTTTTACAACAATCTTTACAAACCACAATCATACATGAAGAGGGTGTAACATTTATCCCTTATCAAGATAATGTTCCATACATATCTGAAGTACGAAAACAAAGAAAGTCCTTGCAAAATGTAGAAATATCTAATTTAGATGATGAATATAGCACAAGTCCAGATCCTTGAATTCTGTAAAGGCGAAGAACTTAGTGAGACCATAGAAGAATATCATATAGAAAATACATGTACAGAATGCATTGGGTTGCAATCATTCTCTCCAAATTGGTATAGAGATATAAAATCTAAAAGGGATATAGATAAGATTGTGCAAAGACTAGAAAGCATACAAATTATTGGAGAAATACCAATGAAGCATTGGGATAAGAACTCTATAGTTTGCAAAATAAATATCATAAATCCAGACTATATAATTAAGTCAGGACCAATAGAAGCTACTCCTAAAGATATCGAAGAGTTCAAAATGCATATTGAAGAGTTATTAAAGTTAAAAGCTATAAGAGAAAGTAGAAGCCCTCATCGATCTGCTGCTTTTATAGTTAGAAATCATGCTGAAGAAGTTAGAGGTAAATCTAGAATGGTAATTAATTTTAAAAGGCTTAATGATAATACAGTTGACGATGCATACAACATACCTAATAAGCAGGAATGGATTAACAGAATACAAGGAAGTAAATATTTCTCTAAATTCGACTTAAAGGCAGGATTTTGGCAAGTAAAAATGGCTGAAGAATCTATTCCCTGGACAGCATTTACTTGTCCACAAGGCCATTATGAATGGCTAGTAATGCCATTAGGCCTAAAGAATGCACCTGCACTATTTCAAAGAAAGATGCAAAATATATTTAATGAGTATCAAGCATTTATATTAGTATCGTAGATGATTTGTTAGTATTCTCAAAATCATACAAAGAGCATATAGCCCATCTTGAAGTGTTCTTTGAAAGGTAGAACAAAATGGGCTCATACTATCCAAAAGAAGATGGAAATCTGCAAAGAAAAATAAATTTCCTTGGTCATGAAATAGGAGAAGGAAAGATATATCTACAAGAACATATTGCAAAGAAAATACTAGAGTTTCCTGATAATATGAGTGATAAAAGGTTTTACAACAGTTCTTAGGAATTGTAAACTATCGCTGAAACTATATAGATAACTTAGCAAAGCTAGCAGGACCTTTATATGCTAAATTAAGAAAAATGGTCAAAGATACTTCAATTCTGAAGATATATAATTAGTAAAGGCCATCAAGGAAAAGGTCAAGAATTTAAAACCCTAGAATTGCCTCTAGAAGACAATTATTTTATAATTGAGACAGATGCATCTAAGGTAGGATGGGGTGCGATACTAAAACAAAAGCCCAATAAATACTCTCCAAAGGCAGGCGAAAAAATATGCAGATATTCTTGGGAAGTTACAAATTAAAGACGGTAAATAATATTGATAGAGAAATTCTTGCAGTTGTAAATGCAATAAATGCATTTAGGTTATATCTAGGATTTAAAGAATTTACAGTCTGAACAGACTGTGAAGCCATATGCCAATATTACAATAAAATTAATAGTAAGAAAAGCTCAACCAGAAGATGGGTCTTATTTGAAGACACCATAGCTGGGAATGGTTATAAAGTTATTTTTGAGCATATTAAGGGAAGGATAATACCTTACGACATATTTTCTCGTGCATCAAATTTGCAGGAATGAGGAAAGGATTATTCGCCAACAAGGATGAATATCTCTTTTTGGAGAAGAAAATAGGCTGAAAATGTTTCAGCCAAATACATTCAATTTTAAGCCAAAATCCCATATTAAGCTCGATGAAGCCCAAAGATGCATATTGGATAACTTTTGGTTCCAATATGCTCGTAAAAGAGAGGAACAAGGATATTTTTTATCAATTCTCAACAGTTTGGCTGAATATTTTAATGAATTAAACAAAAATGTGCCAAAGCCAGCAAAGGTTGAAATACCAAAAGGAGAAACTCTATATCTCATATTCGATGGAAATAAACCTGGCATATATTTGGAATGGGAAAATATTATGATTGAAAAATAGATGCAAAAAGAAATGGAGGAGATTTAACATTCAAAAGATATTATAGTATAGATGAGGCCTTACTTTGGGCAAGAAAGGTATTAGGACCAGATTATTATATTGACCCAAAGGCTAAAGACTATATCCAAATGAAAAGAGGCATACCTGCTTCACCAACTCCCACAAAGGGGAGGCATCAAGCTCAAAAATATAAAGAAGGAAGAATCCCCAAAATATAAGACATACCAAGAATGCCTTCTAAAGGGCTTGACCCTTTAGACAGTGAATACATGGATCAAGAAATGGATAAAAGGTTTGAAGAATTTTCAAAGATAATAAAGAAAGAATTAAAGGAGGAAATATTAAAAGAATTAAGGCAAGAAATGGATGAAAATTTGAAGAAATAAAGAAAGAATGTGATGAAAAATTTGATTTCAATCTGTTAAATGATGAGGATCATATGGACATAGCAGGGCATGGGCAGCGGCCTGAATAAAGCCCAAATTGCATATATTGATATTGCTATCAATTATTCGGGCGCGGAGGACCTATCCCGACCCGAATATTGATAGAAATTCCCATAATAGATCCTTTAAATATTGATAAGGTATTATCAATTATATGGGTAGGGAGGACCCCCCTGTAAAATAATAATAATAATAATAATAATAATAATAAATAAATAAAAATAAGCAATGTCTAATATTTAAGCAAGATAAATTAAATTTAAATTAAATGAATAAGCAGTGTTGAATATTTAAGCAGCCTTGGCATGTATGTACGCATACACTGACACAAGGATTCCTAAGGAAGAGCTACCTATCTGAAGGCATGAAGAAGTGCATCGCTGGCAAGCGAAGAAGAAAAGAAGAGCCAGCCAATTATTCACCGAGAGACAATGCCACGTGAAGAAAGCAAATATTCCTGAAGATTGAAGCTTGTCGGCACTCTCTCACACTTTTCTATATTATTAGAAGGACACGTGTGTACCCTAGTAGGACACGTGTTCATACTACCGTGTGTAAAATAAGTGAAGGAAGGCTCCCGAAGGCCTCCCTTGCAGCCACCCCTCGCGGCTATAAAAGGAGACGCTGGGCTCAAGAACACAACACCAGACGGAAGAAGAGCCACCAGCCATCGATAGAGCAAAGAGCTGCGACCCAGCTAGCAAGCTCGTTGCTCAGTAGTAGTAGTAGTAGTTTCATCCTGCAATAAGAGCCACCATATCCAGAGCATTTTAAGGCTCAAGAAGGTAGTTAGAAGGTAATTTTCTTTAGTTTGTGTAATCCCTTCGGGGCCTCCCGAAAGGGAAAGCTATATGTAAATTATGTTGTTGAAATAATGTAGTTTCTTGGTTTCACTTGGTATTTTTACTTATGAATTTATGGGACGAGTTCTTATGCTAGGGATCCTATAGGAGAAACCTCTGCGTGTGTAGTTCTCTGTGTAGCCCAGAGTGGCGTTTGAATGAGAACCTTGTGGCCGTGAAAGTGTTCCCTTGGTGGAACTGCCTGGGAAGACGATAGGAATTTACCCCATAAATTTGCAATTAAAACTGCTAAGTGAACGTAACTAGCTACATCTGATGCAACATAATGAAAAATATGGTGAGTACTTAGTAGGATTTTACACATTTGCGCACATCGTCGGACGAATTGTTGGCCTCGCCAGCCTCTAAATAAATCCTGCATTAAATATATAATCAAGTTAGAACGTGAAGGTAATCATATTGAATTAAATATTGCTGTGAATAGTAGAATACTATTTCAAATAGTGTATTCAATAGTGGAGCACTATTGTGAATAGTGCCCTACCTAGTGAATAGTAAATACTATTCAAGATAAAAAGCATACCTGTCTACCACTTCCACCTAATCCCAAATTAACCTAATCAATATCTAATCACATATTAAGCTAAATAAAATTTCAGTTTCCTATATATTGATTAGAAAAGTTTAATAAAATTTAATATCCCTATATTGTTGGTATATATATATATATATATATATATATATATATATATATATATATATATATATATAATAGAACCAATCATGCATATATATATATATCATCAGTGTTTCACAAACCATCATATTAATTAATTCACACATACACACATGTATAGCTATATACAATTTCTCCTACATATGCATGTTGCCTTGAGCCAGTGGCATTAGCCTAATTGGTGCCTTGAACACGATGACAATTGGAAGTGGTTTTCATGGGGGGTGGCGGGTAATAGTATTCTCCTTGGATTTATGACCTGGTCGAGCAAAAATCCCGCTGTTTCCTCTTGAAGTGCTTCTCGCGCTCCGTTTCTAGGAGCTTCTCCCGCACCTCTATGAACTGTTAAGAAGGAGATCAATATGCATGTGTATTAGTTGTGTGACTAGATATTGATAATGGTGTAAAAATTGTGAATAGTGTTTTGACAAGCGTACCCATTCCTGTCTTTGAGATCTGCTCCTTTGGACGCCATCATGCGAATGTTCTCGTAAAAAGCAGAATGCACATAGATCAGTCCCTGCGCTGCTTGAGGGCCTTTACGAGAATGGAATTTGATCAGATAATAATTAATCAAGCATGATAATTAAAGAGATGGCAGCTAGCTAGCTAGCTAGTACTACTTAATTACTTACCTTGGGTCGAAACCATTTAAGCTTCAAGAACTCTAGCATGTTGTCCTCTACGGCCTTTTGATGACGTGGATTTATTTTCCATGTGTATTCATTAACGGTGTTTGGGTCAATGAACCCAATGCCAAAGCGTCCACCTTTTCTCATTTCATAAATCTTCATTCTGCATATAATTCCATAGAAAAGAATATAGTGAGGATAATTACAGGTAATGATTGATCAAAAGGATCACTACAGCTAGCTTGAGACTTAAATTACAGAAAGAAATCACTTACAGACAATAGCAACTGGCGATAGATTTGTCGAGTGCGTCTTGATTGTATAACTGAAACATTTCAGAATACTCAACGGACACAGCTTTCTCATGGAAGTAATGCTCCTCCTTGACATTCACCATGAGGGACAATCGATCGGAAATCTTGGTAATGTTCATGTACCATTGATGCAATTCATACATTCTCGTTGGGAGGTTCTTGACCTTGTGCAGCTTGACCAAAGGTTGGCCCCGGACATATTTCCGTTTTATTTCATCCTCTCTAAGCACAGGCATGGGCTCGATCTCGAGGAGTTGTCCAACAGTGATTTTGAGAACTTCAGCCTGCATTATATGGTCCTCCGTTATTACCACATTGCCCACCTCAGGAGCGTAAACTGTTTGCCCACAATAATATGGGGCAGCGTCTTATCACGTGTTGTTGGCACAACAAGCGAGGGATCGATTCGCCGCGCTGTTCTCCCAGCTGGGGAATGGTTTTCCGCATTTTTGACAGCTGCTTCTTGTTTGCTCGATCCCAGCTCGCCTCCTTACGTAGATGTGCTCGATTTAACTTCCGATGTGGCGCTCATAGTCTGTGTCAATAGGCTTGGGAGCTGGTGGTTGAGCCATCTGAATGAAGTGGTCAATCGTTTCCTCGGGCACTTTCTCCCTTGGCGGCGGTGGCGGTTTCGATGCAAAATGGGCTTCCACCTCGGACTTGATATGGCTGCGATTTCCTCCTCGGACCTGTCATAAGACCTCTGCGGAAGAGGCGTGAGGCTTGGACCATATTTATATCGCTTGCCTCCTTTGTACTTCCTATACTACCTCGACTCGTGCCGCTTCGCACCATAGCTGCAGGGGTGTCTCTTCTGCGATTCTGGCGGCGGAGGCGCCAACGACGGGGCTGAGTTGGACGAGGAGGAGTGGCGCAAGCTATGCGGACTTGGAGGAGGTGGCCTGAGGTTGTCCGGACTTGGAGGAGGAGTGGGCGTCTGACGCTGTGGCGGACTTGGAGGAGGAGGGTGGCGACACTTTGCGGACTTGGAGGAGGTGGCTGACACTTTGCGGACTTGGTGGACTTTCGGAGGCGGGAGACTGCTGACTCGGTGGCGGACTTGACGAGGAGTCGGATGGCGCGTGTCGGTGGCCTTGAAGATGATGCAATCCTTTTTCCATAGGATGATCGGTGGTTGGCGTCTCCGAAAGCGCTCGTCGTCACCTCCGGGAATGTCAAGCTCTAGCCCGAATATGGGTGCACCACCTCGTCAACCATGACACGAGCATAGCCCTCTGGAATCGGGATGCAATGGTAGGTTGCTTTGGGGGTAACTGGAAAAGTAACGCCGTCCGCCACCTTCATGGATATGTTCTTCATTTTGACGTGTAGCTCGCGGCTAGTGTTCTCCGTGATGTCATCCACGGGGTATCTACCCAGCATTGCGTCGTCCGGCGGAACCCACGCTGCTTCTCGGCATGGATGGGGCGGTGCTATCCAATGCTGGATCATTCGCTAGCTGCTGCATTCTGCTGAGACCCCCTTTGCTGGGTAAGTGAGTCGATCTGCTCCTGCTGCCGCTGGAATTTGACTACCAATTCCGCTTGACTTGCTTCTTGGCCTTGAAGGCGTTCATAGTCCGCTTCTCTGCTCCTCCTCCATCTTCCTCTTCTTCTCCTCCATAATCTTCTTTCTCGCATGGGTTACGTAGTCGGTGTTCGGTCAAAACCCCTCATACCATGGAATAGCGCCCTTGCCTCGTGTTCTTCCGGGTGTTCAGGATTTCCCAGGGCACGCGTAAGCTCGTCGTTCTCTCTGTTGGGCTGGAACACCCCCGATCGTGCCTCTTCTATTGCAACAAGTATCGCATCGTCGGCTCCCTTCAGACTTGCCCTTGTCGAAACATTGCATGTCTTGGTCCAACTCCCCATGCGCATAGAACCAAGTCCCGACCACAGGGGCCAGCTCTTAGTAACGGAGTGGCTTTGCATCCTCCATCTCTTTCTCGGACTTATCCCACTTAGGCATTGCCACCACATAGCCACCTGGCCCCACTTATGGAACTTATCCTTTTTTCGGCATTCTTCTTGTTTATTCTCGACCGTTCCTTAGCTAATTCCGAATCCTTGAATTTCATGAAATCGTCCCAATGAGCACGTTGGTTCTCTAGTGTTCCCTCGAATCTGGAGTCTTCCTTCCTCCTTGACGTACTTGTCCCATTCACGATTCTTGTGGTTCTTGAATGCAACCGCCATCTTCCTAAGAGCAGCGTCCTTGACTTTCTGCACATCTGCTTACGTGAAATGATCTGGTAGGGTGAAGTGTTCCATGAGAGTATCCCAAAGCAGATCTTTTGATTCTTGTCGACAAAAGTAACATCCGGGCGTGGAGCAGCGTCCTCTTTGCCTTTGTCCTTTGTCTTTTGCTGGCTCTCTCCATTCTTGAAGGAGATCGGGAGTTGGTCCTTCACAAGAACTCCGCCCGACGAACGAACTTGTCCGCAATCTTCTTAGGCGCTAAAGGTTCGCCATTAGGTCTGACTGCCTCGATATTGTACTTTCGCCCTCCTTCAACTTTTGTTCGGGCCTCGTTTCGTCCTTTTGCACGAAGATTTGCTCGATCCGGATGGCTGGAAGAACAAAGATCGATTCATTAATATATCTTCAAGTCATTTAAAACATGTGATGATCACGGATACCTGCTTATATAAATATATATACCTCGCCGGTCTTTGTTGTTTCAGGATCAACATGTTCTTCGTCATCGTCATAATCGTAGTTCATGACTTCATCAATTCGGTCGTCGTGATCGAATATCATATCACCCTCTCCGGTGTTGTTTAGAAATTGAACCGTCATAATCTTCTTCATTCGATCATCATCGGCCCGCGTATCATATCGAACATGGTCTGTTCTCCCTCTCTGTCGGTATTATGCGCCATAGCTTTTATTTAACTAATTCAAAAATATATAAAACAATTTAGTATTCAAATTACATCGTCTCGAATAATAGATATAATCTCGAATACTTCGTCTAGAATAATAGATATAATCTAGAATACATCGTCTCAAATAATATATAATATTGAATAGTACATCTTTGGCTAGCTAATTAAAGATCGAATACTACGGAAGAATCCAGGACACTCGCGGTTCTGCGGGCAGGCGGTGGACACCCAAAGAGAAGGAACCCTCACGGGATCATAGCGAAGTGAGATCCCGAAGATCTTGCCGGTATTGGAGAACCTGCCGCCCTCTAACGCAACCATGTAGCGATGGGCGTGCTCGTCCTCCTCCCGACGGCGACGTACCTCCTCCGGCGGGGCCGGTCCCTCCGCACCTGGCTGGCCCATGCGAGCGCCACCAAGCGAGATCGGGGTCGACAGCGGGACCCGGGGCGGGTTCCTCATCAGCGGCGCGCCCTCCAGCAGCACCTCCGGTGCCAGCTGGCGGAGCCGATCCGGACATGGGTGGCTGGGCGTCGTCATGCAGACGGGTCGACGACGAGGATGCGGGCGGGCATCGTCGAGAACAAATACTAGCTATATGCCCATAAAAAGTAATATTTTTAATGATTGGATTTTGATAACTAAAATTTCTAACATTTCTACTATTTCAAAAATCTATATACTATTTCATACTAATTAAGCATCTAACACTAAAACAGAAAACACAACTTCTATACATCCATTAAAAACTGAAAAACAACATTATATAAAAATTTCCATACTAATTAAACACTAATTATATCCATTTAACATGCATTCATACATATATAATAGTGAAAAAATAATAATCTAAATAATCTAAACTAATTAAACATACAAAATACGTATATACTAATATATACATGCATTAATTCATACATATGTGTGTGTTTGTGTGTTCATCATGCTTGTGTGTGTGTGTGTATGGGCTCGGGGAGGGGCGGCGCCCATGGTGGCCTTGAGGCGAGGAGAGGGTTAGAGGGAGAGCTCACAGCGGCGGCGGCGGCGGCGGCGGCCGAAGCGGTGACGGGCAGGCGGCGGCAGGGACGACGCGACGGGGGCGGGGCAGGCGGCGGCAGAGAGCGGCGGCGACGAGACGGGCGAAGCGGCGGAGAGGAGGGCGGCGAGGGGCAGGGCGGCGACGGAGAGGCGGCGGCGACGGGACAGAGGCGGCAGGAGACGAGCGGCAAGCGATGGGATAGCGGCGGCGGCAGCGGCAGACGACGGAAACAGAGGAAGAAAAAGCAGAGGGAATGAAATTTTGAAGTGTTGTATATATAGAAGGCACCTTTAGTACGGTTGGAGCCACCAACGGTACTAAAAAACAATTTTAGCCAGCCAAGCGGCGAGAGCGACCCCTTTAGTGCGGGTGGTGGCACAAACGGTACTAAAGGTCCCCCTTTAGTACGGTTGGTGGCTCCAACCGGTACTAAAACCTCGCTACCACCCCAAAGTTTAGTCCCACCTCGCGAGGCGAGGCAGCCGCACTGGTTTATAAACCCAGCCGCGGCTACCACTTGAACTCCTCTGTATAGCAGGCTTGTGGGCCTAAACTCTGCTGCGCTGCCTGTGAGTCTGCTGGGCCTTTAAGGACTGTAATTACACACACTGTGGCCTATCAGCCCCACAGGCAGCGCCCATTTTTTTATATAGTTTTTTTCTTTTCGCTTTATTTTCTTCTATTTATTTTTGCGTAGTTTTTGTATAGTTTTTCTTTTCTGTTATGTTTATTTTCTTCTATTTATTTGTGAGTAGTTTTCATCTAGTTTGCCAAAATTCAACATTTTCAGAGTTCATTTTGTAGTGATTTTCAATTTCACGGTCATTTTGTAAGCGATTGAAAAATAGCAAATATAATTTTTTCTTTTCTGCTTTATTTTTCTTCTATTTATTTCTGAGTAGTTTTTTCTTTTATGCTATATTTATTTTCTTCTATCTATTTTTGAGTAGTTTTTATATATTTTTTTCCTTTCAGCTATAGTTTTTCTTTCTTTTCTGCTATTTTTTCTTTTCTTCAAAACTTGATGGTCAAAGTCTGGAGTTATAACTTAAAAAAAAAGAAATGTCGACGTCCAATTAGTTTTTGCCATAATGAGAAGAAGTCCGGAGTTGTAATAAGTTATTAAAAATAAAAAGGTGCAATGCTCGTTAATTTGCTTCAAGCCTTTGGAATAGTGTAAACTGCACTGCGCATAGCTCCGTGCAGTCTACCGTATTCTGAAGGCTTGAAGCTAACAACGTGAGCATTGAACCTCTTCTTCATCATCTCTGCACTCGGGGCTTATAAACCGCTCCTAGTCCCTCTCACTTGAGGTGGGACTAAAAACAGCTTACGTCTGGTTCATCCATGAACCGGTACTAAAAGGTGCTCGTGGGGCCCCGACCTTACGACACAACCTCATTAGTACCGGTTAGTAGTGCGAACCGGCACTAAATGGTGAAGGTGGGGCCATAGCTTTGACCGGAGGCTGACACAACCCTTTAGGTACAAAAATTACAAACTTTCTGTTAGTGCCCGTAGTTTTCAAATTTGAATAGTTTAAATTTTGAATTATTTGAAATTAGTGTGAATTTGTTTGCACATAAAATTTCTTCGCGTTTCAAATGCCAAACACATAACTACCCCAACTATTACAGAGATTCCCCTCTCGGTGCGAAACACGGAAGAAAGTGATGATAGCTAGTGAAGCCGATCACATCCCGGATCTTTGGGTGTGAAACTTTTTCTTCAGCGTGTGTCCCTTTGCGCCGTAACCATGGAAAATCTTCATCATTTAACGGGATGCTCGGGTCAATATTCACTGTGAATGGAGCAATTTCATCAAACTTTTCATAATCTTACGACTTGTCATCTTGTCATCCACTCCCACGATGTTTCTCTTCCCGAAAGAACTATGTGCCGCTTTGGCTCATCGTACGATGCATTAAACTTCCTTATCTTTTCTTTTCTTGGCTTGGTAGACATGTCCTTCACATAGAAAACCTGTGCCACATCATTGGCTAGGACGAATGGTTAAATCTGCATCACACGCAAGATTGTTGAGATCCTTTGTTGTCATTCCGTCTGCGGGTCTTCATTACCCGCCTAGTGTCATATTGACCCATTTGCACTGAAACAAAGGGACCTTTAAACCACGTCGATAGTCAAGTTCCCATAAGTCCTGTATATAACCATAATATGTTTCCTTTCCGTCTTGGTTTCGCATCAAGCGGACACCACTGTTTTGGTTGGTGCTCTTCTTATCTTGGGCGATCGTGTAAAATGTATTACCATTTATCTCGTACCCTTTGAAAGTCATTATATTCGAAGATGGTAGCGGGACAACAAGTACAGGTCATCTTCAATAGAGGTGTCATGCATGGTGCGTGTACGCAACCAGTGGCGAAACTCCTGGTTTGTTCACGTGTAATCCAGTCATCGAGACCGCTCGGGTGTTTGGGCGTAGCAAATTCTTGTGTTCATCCATATACGGAGCCACCAAGGCGGAATTCTGTAGAAGCTGTGTAGTGTGCTTGATGAGAGAATGTCCGTCCATACATATTATTTGTTCCCCTCCTAGCGTGCCTTTTCCATCCATCGCCCTTATGCATGATTCAGGAACACCAATCGGCTTAAGGTCAGGAATAAAGTCAATACAAAACTCAATGACCTCCTCATTTTGATGGCCCTTGGAGATGCTTCCTTACGGCCTAGCGGTTATGAACATATTTCGTTAAGACTCCATGAACCTCTCAAAGGAGAACATATTGTGTAGAAATACAGGACCCAAAACGTTAATCTCTTCGCATAGGTGAACTAGGACGTGCGTCATGATGTTGAAGAAGGATGGTGGGAACACCAACTCGAAACAGACAAGACATTGCACCAAATCATTCTGTAACCTTGGTATGATTTCTGGATCGATTACCTTCTGAGAGATTGCATTGAGAAATGCACATAGCTTCACAATGGCTAATCGAGCGTTTTCCGATAAAGCCCCTCAATGCAACCGGAAGCGTTGCGTCATAATCACGTGGCAGTCATGAGACTTTAGGTTATGGAACTTTTCTCTGCCATGTTTATTATTCCTTTATATTCGACGAAGCGGACGGTACCTTAATATCGAGCAGGCATTCAAAGAAGATTTCCTTCTCTTCTTTGGTAAGGCGTAGCTTGCATGACCCGATGTATGCCGTCTTCTCCGTGCATCGTTGCTGGTCCTCCGTGCCTCGGTGTATCTTTTGCCTTCCCTTACGCCCAAGAAGCCAAGCAGGTCACGCAAAGATTCTTCATCACGTGCATCACGTCGATTGCGGGCGGACCTCTAGGTCTTTCCAATATGGTAGGTCCCAAAATATAGATTTCTTCTTCCACATGGGTGCGCGTCCTTGGCGTCCTTTGGAACAGGTTGTCCGCCGGGACCTTTCCAAATATCACCTTCAAATCCTTGACCATATCATGTACATCAGCACCGATGCGGTGGCGAGGCTTCGTCCGGTGATCCGCCTCACCTTTGAAATGCTTGCCTTTCTTTCTTACGGGATGCCTGCTCGGAAGAAATCGGCGATGTCGGTACACATTCTTCTTACAACTATTCAAATATATCTTGTCGGTATCATCCAAGCAGTCGTGCATCCGCGGTATCCCTTGTTTATGCATCACGAAAGGTTCTTGAGAACAAGCCAATCATTGATGGTCACGAAAAGCAACGCCTTTAGGTCAAATTCTTCCCCATGTGCTCATCACGCACGTACACTGTTCCATTCCACAGTTGTAAGAGTTCTTCAACTAATGGCCTTAGGTACACATCAATGTCGTTGCCGGGTTGCTTAGGGCCTTGGATGAGCACAGGCATCATAATGAACTTCCGCTTCATGCACAACCAAGGAGGAAGGTTATACAAACATAGATTCACAGGCTAGGTGCTATGGTTGCTGCTCTGCTCCCCAAAAGGATTAATGCCATCTGCGCTTAGACCAAACCATACGCTCCTTGCGTCATCTGCAAACTCCTTCCCGTACTTTCTTTCGATTTTTCTCCACTGCGACCCGTCAGCTGGTACTCTCAACTTTCCGTCTTTCTTACGGTCTTCTCTGTGCCGTTGCATCGCCTTGGCATGCTCTTTGTTTTGGAACAAACGTTTCAACCGTGCTATTATAGGAGAATACCACATCACCTTGGCAGGAATCTTCTTCTGGGCGCCGCCCTCGACATCACCATGCTCATCGCGGCTGATCTTATAGCGCAATGCACCACATACAGACAGCGTTCAAATCCTCGTACTCACAGCGGTAGAGGATGCAATCATTAGGGCATGCATGTATCTTCGCACCTCTAACCCTAGAGGCGAGACAGGCTTCTTTGCTTCGTCGTACTCTCGGGCAATTCGTTGTCCTTTGGAAGCATATCCTTTATCATTACCGGCAACTTTCCAAATCCCTTGTCGGATACACCATTCTCTGCCTTCCATTGCAACAATTCGATGTGGTGCCCAGCTTTTCTTGTCACCTCGAATTGGGTACAACAATTTTTGTGATCCTCTAACATGCACTGCAACTTCTTCTTCTCCAAATCACTTGCGCGGTTTCTCTTTGCATCGGCAATGGCCCGACCTAGATCATCAGCGGGCTCATCGATGCCTCTTCTTCAGCTTCTTCCCGCATTGCCGGCCCAGCTTCTTCCGCATTACCGGCTCAGCTTCTTCCCCATTGTTGTATCATCTTATTCAGGGAACCCATGGCGGGATAGCGTCGTCGTCCTCTTCTTCTTCATTGTCTTCCATCATAACCCTCTTTCTCCGTGCTTGGTCCAAACATTATAGTGGGGCATGAAACGGACTCAAACAGGTGGGCGTGAATGGTTCTTGGCGTAGAGTAATTGCGACCATTCTTATAGCCAGCACATGGACAAGGCATAAAACTATCAGCCCGCTTGTTTGCCTCGGCCGCAAGCGAAAAGTATACACACCCTCAACGAACTGGGAGAGCATCGGTCATCGTACATCCATTGCGGCTCATCTTCATTACACAACACCGAATAGACCAAATTAATACAAGTTCATACATAAAGTTCATACAACACTTAAATGCAACAAACAAATAACTCTCTAGCTAAAGCATTTAAATGCAACAACAAATGCGATCAAGATCGCAACTAAGGTAACAATTGATCCAACAGCATAATGATACCAAGCCTCACTATGGATGGCATATTTTCTAATCTTTCTAATCTTCAAGCGCATTTTCTCCATCTTGATCTTGTGATCATCGACGAAATCGGCAACATGCATCTCCAATTCCATCTTCTCCCCCTCAATTCTTTTCAATTTTTCTTTCAAGTACTCGTTTTATCTTTCAACTAAATTTAACCTCTCGACAATAGGGTCGGTTGGAATTTCCAGTTCACATACCTCCTAGATAAAAATATCTATGTCAACTTGATGGGCATAATTTTTCATAAACACGAAATGCAACAAATAGTTTTAAAAGAGAATATACCACATCCGAATCATAACAAGGGCGAGGGCCGGCGAGGGCGGATATCAAAACCATGGCACTATGTATAACAAACAACGTCGGGTAATATAATTATTATACGAGTAACTATATATCAAATCACACAAACATCAATTTTTATATAAAATTTCATGAACAAGAGGCTCACCACAAGGTGGTGCGGAGAGCAGAGACGGTGCAAGCGATCGGCGGTGGTTTCTGACAGAGATTTAGAAGGCACTAAGTAAACCACACCTACATATGCAAACTAAGTGTTATTTTGACCTCAAATTGCATATAAATCAAATACTACCACATATAATTCCTCCCAATTTACTAAAACCCACAATTAATCACTATATAAACCAATGCAAGAGCTAATCTAGCAATGAGAGATGAAAGGACAAAGTTACTAACCTTGGTGATCATTTGAGTGGATGAGGGCCTGCAAATCTTGACAAATTTGGGGCAAATTTTGTGATGAACTCGAGAGGAAGAAGGGAAGAACAGAGGAGAGGGAGAGGGGAAAGGGGGCAGAACAGAGTGCGGGTGGACGAAGGATTTATATAGGACGACATTTAGTACCAGTTCGTGCCACGAACCGGTACTAAAAAGGTCTGGAAGGGCCCCATTACGACAACATCCTGCCACCACTCTCATTAGTACCGCCGTGGCACGAACCGGTGCTAAAGGTTTGCCACAAACCGGTACTAAAGAGCTCCTCCCGGCTAGCCGTTGGAACCCGGCACTAATGGCCACATTAGTGCGGTTCTATCTAAACAGGACTAATGTGTCTCACATTTGACCCTTTTTCTACTAGTGTCTCTCCAGCGTAGCCGCCGCTTCGATTGCTGCTTCACGTCGAGATTAATCCAGCGGAGAATCCATCCAGCTGCTTGCTAGCTAGCTAGCTAGCTTTGCCTTACGCTGCGCCGCTTCGATCGCTGCTCCCGCGTGTCATCTTCCGTGCCGCCGCCGCATCTTGCCTCGGCCGCCGCGCGTGGCGTTCTTCTCCACGCCGCTGCAGCGATGAGCGTCTTCCGCCTCTCCACCGGCCAAACTGCGGCGCCCTAAATCTCGTCCCCGTCGCCCACGATCCCGCCGCGCTCACCGTCCGGCGATCTCCGTCAACCTCGGTCGCCACAACTTCATGCTTTAGGGAGGCATCACCAGCCTTGTCCCTGCGGTGCCAACTTCCACGGACACCTCGATGGCACCAAAGCGGCACCGGCCAAAACACTTTCGTTATCGGCACGGCGGCGCTGCTACAACCGTCGACAACCGGAGTACCACCAATGGTGTGTTCAAGATCAGCGTGTCAAGGGCTCCTTCTCACCTCCATGGATGAGGATATTGCATGCCAACTCATTGGCTGCGAGTGGCGCATGCGGTGTGGACAACCGTCGCCGCCATGTTCGGCGCCGAGCCAGCGCCAATGTCCACAACATCCGGCGGCAACCCGTCGCTGAGGAAGGGCGATCTCTCGCCGCGGAATACATGCACAAGATGAAGGCGCTTGCCGACACTATAGCGCCGCCCGGCTCCCGATCGCGATGATGAGCTTATCGATCACATCCTCACGGTCTCGGCTCCGCCTACAACTCCATCGCCGCCTCCTTGGGTGTGAGTAACGCACCCATGCCCTACTCCGGATTTTACTCATTGGTTCTATCCTTCAGGCGCTGCAGGCACAACAGAGTGCGGTGGAGGCGTGGACTTCCTCGGCTAACACCGTGACTCGCTCTAGCCTCTCCGGACATGGAGGACGCGCTCCCTACTCGGATCCCTACCCCTCCCAAGGTGGGGGTCGCCCGGCCGATGGCAACGGCCAGCCCGGGCAAGGCCGTCAAGGCAGCGACGGCGGCCCCAACGGTTGCCGCGACCGCAACTCCTCCTACGCCGGCAATGGTCAGTAAGGTGGCGGGGGTAACGGCGGCAACAACGGTGGTGGTGGCCGTCGCAACAACCGCTGGCGCCCCCGGTGTCAAATTTGCAAAAACTGGGGGCATGAGGCTGATGATTGCCGCAAGCGTTATGACAAGGACCACAACTCTCGCTGTGCCAACTCGGCCTCCACCAACACCGTTGACTATCCTTGGGTGCTGGACACCGGGGCTACGGATCACCTGACGAGTGATCTTTAACGCCTCCATGTTCATGAGCGCTATGATGGCAAGGACCAGGTTCAGGTGGCCAATGGTGCAGGTTTGTCTATTTCACACATTGGTCATTCCGTTTACCGGTTCATCTCTCAAACTGCACAACATCCTTCATGTTCCACACATCGGGAGCATCTTCTTTACATCTATCGCCTTGTTTGTGATAATAGCGTGTTTGTTGAATTTCACCGTCGTTTTTTCTTTGTTAAGGACAAAGCAACCAGGTGCGTCATTCTTCAAGGTAGCGATCGAGGGGGGGGGTCTATCGATTCCCTTTACTCGTGCTTCGTCATCTCACCATGCTTCATCCGATTGTCCGTGTTTAAATCGTTGCAATGGCATCAACGTCTAGGTCACCCTACCAATAATGTGGTCACCTCCATTGTTCGGAGCCATGATCTTCCCTGCTCTAGTTCAAATACTTCACCATTAGTGTGTGATGCATGTCAGTGTGCTAAGAGTCATCAGCTATCGGATTCCACGTCTTATCATGTCACTACTGTACCTGTTGAATTAATACATTCAGATGTTTGGGGTCCCGCTATTGCGTCTTGAAGTACAAGTATTATGTCAGTTTTGTTGATGATTACACGTGCTTCACTTGGATTTATTTGCTTAAACATAAGTATGATGTTGAGCAAGTCTTCTATAACTTTCAGGCTCATGTCGAACGCCTCTTGGATTGCAAAATCAAGGCTGTTCAGTCCGACTGGGGTGGTGAATACCACAAGCTCCATCGCTATTTTCAACGCATGGGCATCTCTCACCGTGTGTCGTTTCCACATACATCTCAGCAGAACGGTATTGCCGAGCGCAAACACCGTCATTTGGTCGAGGCCGGCCTTGCATTACTGGCACACTCGTCTCTCCCACTCCGGTTTTGGGATGGGGCCTTTCTTATGGCGTGTTATCTCATCAACCGTATGCCCACTCCGGTTCTCAACAAAGACACACCTCTGTTCCGCCTGTTTCATGTTCAACCCAATTATTCCTCTCTCAGGATTTTTGGGTGTGCTTGCTGGCCTAGTCTCCGCAAGTATAATGCTCACAAGCTGCAGTTCGGTTCGAAGATGTGTGTCTTCCTTGGCTATAGCCCTCTGCATAAGGGCTATAAGTGTCTTGATCGCACCTCGGGTAGGATCTACATCTCTCGTGATGTTTTTGACGAGTCAGTTTTCCCTTACTCCAGCCCGGGTGTCTCGGTTGACATTGCCTCCATTGAGCATGCTCTCACTTTTCCATCTAATGAACCGGTTTCGGATGTCCATGTGCGGAAATACGACCTGTCCTATTTGTCACCTGACTTGTTTTCTGGAGATGCTGCTCTAATTTCTTCCCAGGAACCCGTCGCCGCACCTGTATCCACCGGTGCGATCAACGTCCATGGCCCCGACATGCATGCCACGCCTCCCGAGGCAGCCTCGTCGGCCTCGCCCACTGGCGCGTCTGCGATCCCGTCTGCTTTGCCCGCTGGCGCGATCGCGGGCACGACTGGGTCGCCCGCTGCTTCCCCCGCCTCGCCTGGGTCGGCCCAGCCCGCCTCGCCTACTTCGGTTGCCGTCGAGTCGCCAGCCGCGTCCTCTGGGCTGCCGTCTCTGCCTGAATCTCCCTCGTCGCCTGTTTCGGCCCAGTCCGACGCGTCACCCCAGCCCGTGTCGCCTGTTGCTGACGATCATTCAGCCGCGACACCACCGGCCGGGTCTCCTTCGTCGCCGCCACCTTCTACCGGCGATGCATCTACCGGGCACACTATGGTCACCTGTCACCGCGATCATACGCGTAAGACCAAGACATACACGGATGGTACGGTGCGGTACGACACTCGTCGGCGTGCATTCTTTGCCGCACCCACCTCTCATCGTGATGCTCTTGGTGAACCGGCTTGGCGTGCCGCCATGTCTGAGGAATTTGGTGCCCTTCGTCACACAAACACATGGGTGTTGGTGCCTCGGCCTCCTGGTGTTAATATTGTGGGTTGTAAGTGGATCTTTAAGACCAAACATCATCCGGATGGTTCTGTTGACAAGCACAAAGCTCGCCTCATTGCTCGCGGTTTTACTCAACAGCAAGGGATAGACTATGGAGATACTTTCAGCCCGTGGTGAAGCCTACCACGGTTAAATCTGGTCCTCTCTCTACGCCGTCTCCAGGGTGGTGTCTTGACAGTTGATGTGAGTAATGCTTTTCTTCACGGATTTTGGCGAAGATGTCTACATGCAGCAGCCCCCGGCTTTGAGGATGCTCATCATCCCTCTCATGTCTGCAAACTCAGAGGTCCATCTACGGGCTCAAGCAGTCGCGCGTGCTGGTATGCTCGGTTGAGTCGATGTCTCTCACATCTTGGCTTTGTTCCTTCCAAAGGCGGATCGTCCTTGTTCATATTTTCACATGGTGCTATTGAGCTACATCTTTGGTGTATGTTGATGATATTGTGATTGCGGTTCTACACCTCATGTGGTGGATCGCCTTGTGCAGTCCTTGTCTGCGAGTTTTCCCATCAAAGACTTGGGTAGGCTGGAGTACTTTCTTGGATTGGGCGTCCTTTCATTCAGGGGGCATGACATTGACACGGAAGAAGTATGCACTTGATCTTCTTCATCGCGTCAACATGGAGAACTGCAAGTCGACTTCCTCCACTTGCTACATCCGAGAGCCTCTCGCGTCACGATGGAGCATTCTTTGAGTATCGATGACTCTTTCAGTCTGCGGTGTAGTTGGAGCGCTGCGATGTCGACACTCACTCGTCCAGATATCTCGCTGCGGTGAACAAAGTGTGCGGTTCTGTCTCAGCCTACCGAGGTTCATTGGGAAGCATTTAAGCGTATTAAG
This sequence comes from Aegilops longissima, assembly GCA_021605205.1. Lineage (NCBI taxonomy): Eukaryota > Viridiplantae > Streptophyta > Magnoliopsida > Poales > Poaceae > Aegilops > Aegilops longissima. The sequence continues at coordinate 581,108,138 of CM038676.1, forward strand.
AGGTATATCAAAGGTACGCTGAACACGGGACTACGGTTAAATAAGTCCAGATTCTTTGAGTCGATATATTCACCGATCTGATGGGCGAGGTTGTGTTGATGACGGCGTTCTACTAGTGGCTTTGCTGTATTAGTTGGACCCAATCTTATATCTTGGAGTTCAAGAAGCAACCTACAGATCTCGAGGTCTAGCACCGAGGCAGAGTATAAGGCATTGGCAAATGGCGGTGAAGCCATTTGGATGAACCACAGTTCTCACGAGAACTTGGAGTCCTGCGGCAGCGCTTACCCATATTTGGTGTGATAACTTAGGGGCAACTTACGACAGCGAATCGAGTGTTTCATGCTCGTACCAAACACATTGAGATTGATTTCCATTTTGTGAGGGACGAGTAGCTGTTGGTAAACTGGAAGTCAGGTTTATATCAAGCGATGATCGGTTAAGCGGATGTATTTACTAAACCCGCTACTCGGCGGATGCTAGACCGTTTTAGAACCAATCTGAATCTTGTATGTAGTTCAGATTGAGGGAGCATGTAAAATAGGGTCTAGCATATTGTACATGTACACGTATTTGTATACATATGTAATTGTATTCTGATCATCTATATATTGAGACGTGAGGCTGGATGTTAGCCACCCACACAAAACCCTAAACCCTGTGTTTTAACTTGAACGCCATAGGAGTTTGGATATCCGTGTTTCTTGTGCCGAGGGCTTTCAAATAAGACCACTTGTGAGTAGGATTCGATGGGTTTTTAAAATTTCACCAAGTTTGAAATTCTGAAAATTGATACGAGCGAAAACCAAATCAACAAGTTTCAGAAATGGCACTAGGATTTGTGGCATGCATATTCGTGTTTCTTACGATAGGGGCTTTCAAATGAGACCGCCTTAGAATAGGCTTTGACATTTTTTTAGAACTTCACCATGTTTCAAGTTTGAAACTTGATATCAGCGAACGCCAAAATCAACAAGTTTCAGAAACTAAAACTTAAAACATGTTGTGCCCTCGAGCGGAATCCAGTGACTTCGCGGATCACTATGCAATCGGGCAGCCGGGCTGGCTTGGGCAGGTGCGTGCTCCTGCAAATTTTTGCGACAAATTCTAATTATGATATTTTTTCGACCTCGAAACAAGGTAAAAGAGATTAGAAACAGCAAGGGGTATATGAGTGAGTTTGTGAAGAATTTGTTTTTATAAAAACATGCAAACTACCTACTCCAAATGGAAAAACCTAATGCTCCAGGGACATGTTCCCGGGAACAAGTAAGCCTTACATAGTCGCATCGTAAACTTGAACTAGCCACAGTTTATAAATGGTCGAAGTGGTGTCCACAACGTGCAGACTCAGATTGCACGGGTTCGATTCCTACACTTAATGCTGCACTAATCTAAACATGACAAAGATTGACAAAAATTGAAGAGTTCGTGAAGTTTTGAACATTTTGAGGGTGCTATGAGTTTTTGCGTCTTCTTTGATCTAATTTAGGACTTTTCGATCTATTTGTATTTACATAATTCTATGTACGCCCTAGATGATGATAGAGAAATGTAAATAATTTCGACATGCTCTTGGTTACTTAGTTAGGACTCTGACCCAAAAGTAGCTAGCCTACGACCCTCAGGTCAGCACCCCCCCCCTCTCTCTCTCTCTCTGACCTATATTTTTGGAAACCAGTGGACTGATATGTCAATCAACTAAAAAAATCTAGGATTTTTTAGATTTTTTTTTGCCGGGAGTAAGGGAGTTTTATTCCATAGCTATACAGTTATAATCTGCTACGTGCAGCTACTGAAGGGTGGGCTCCCTTGGCCTCCGACAGATCTGAAGACTCCGGCCTCCGGCAGGCGCGCAATGGCGCGCGTGCGTGGTGAGCATCAGCAATTCTGATGTAGGTTTGCAATCAGGAATGGCGGTGGTTCTTGGCCTCGGGCGGCACACCTCTGTTCCCTTGCCGGCATTGTGCTTGGTAGGGTGTGGCGGTTTGTGTTGCGTCCCGTGTCCTGCATTCCCTGTCGGCAGTTGGTGGATTTTCAGCGGTTGGTGGGTCCGACGGTTGGAGTTGCTGAGTAGCGGTCGATGGCCTACACAAGGTGTGGTTGGCTACGGCGGTTGCTTTGTGCACCTTGGTCATCGGATTGGCTCGTGGCAGTGATGGTTGGTGGGCTTGTTAGCGCCGTTATGATGTGTGGCTGCAGTGGTGTTACGAGCTTGGGTGAAAACCTTGTCTCGTCTTTGTGCCGGGACCAGCGATGATGGCGGCACGTTGCTAACCTTCCTGAAGGCATCGCTGCATTGCTGCCCCGCCAGGCCCGTGCGGATCCGGTTGTTTTGTGCTCCAGGGGAAACCCTTGATCTTGTGTGATCGGACCAAGGCGGCGCTTTGGTGTCGTACTCCTCCTTGGGGGCTTTGTCTTTGGAGCTGGACATTGGTAAGAGGGACTTGTGGAAGGTGAAGGTGTTGGCGTCGTGACTTCTTGAAGGAAATATGCCCTAGAGGTAATAATAAAGTAGTTATTTATATTTCCTTATATCATGATAAATGTTTATTATTCATGCTAGAATTGTATTAACCGGAAACTTAGTGCATGTGTGAATACATAGACAGACAGAGTGTCACTAGTATGCCTCTACTTGACTAGCTCGTTAATCAACGATGGTTAAGTTTCCTAACCATAGACATGAGTTGTCATTTGATTAATGGGATCACATCATTAGTGAATGATGTGATTGACAAGACCCATCCGTTAGCTTAGCACAATGATCGTTTAGTTTGCTGCTATTGCTTTCTTCATGACTTATACATGTTCCTATGACTATGAGATTATGCAACTTCCGAATACCAGAGGAACACTTAGTGTGCCATCAAACGTCACACCGTAACTGTGTGATTACAAAGATGCTCTACAGGTGTCTCTGACGGTGTTTATTCAGTTGGCATAGATCAAGATTAGGATTTGTCACTCCGGTTGTCGGAGAGGTATCTCTGGGCCCTCTTGGTAATGCACATCACTATAAGCCTTGCAAGCAATATGACTAATGAGTTAGTTACGGGATGATGCATTACAGAATGAGTAAAGAGACTTGCCGGTAATGAGATTGAACTAGGTATTGAGATACCAACGATCGAATCTCGGGAAAGTAACATACCGATGACAAAGGGAACAACGTATGTTGTTATGTGGTTTGACCGATAAAGACCTCTGTAGAATATGTGGGAACCAATATAAGCATCCAGGTTCCGCTATTGGTTATTGATTAGAGATGAGTCTCGGTCATGTCTACATAGTTCTCGAACCCGTAGGGTCCGCACTCTTAACGTTCGATGACGATCGGTATTATGAATTTATGTGTTTTGATGTACCAAAGGTAGTTCGGTGTCCCGGATGTGATCACAGACATGACGAGGTGTCTCGAAATGGTCGAGACATAAAGATTGATATATTGGACCATGTTATTCGGACACCGGAAGTGTTCCGGGAGGTTTCGGATAAAACAGTCTTGGGAGGTTCTGGGACACCCCGAGAAGTTATGGGCCCTTAGTGGGCTTTTGGGGAGAGAGGGCAGCAGCCAGGAGGTGGCACCCCCCCAAGGGAGTCCGAATTGGACTAGGGGAGGCGCAACCCTCTTTCCCTCTCCCTCCCCCCTCCTTCCTTCTCCTCCTAGTTGGACTAGGAAAGGAGGAATCCTACTCCTACTAGGAGGAGGATTCCTCTCCCCCTTGGCGCGCCTATGAGGGTCGGCCGGCCTCCCCCTCTCTCCTTTATATACATGGGGAGGGGGCACCCTAGGACACATCAAAGTTGATCATAGCCGTGTGCGGTGCCCCCCTCCACATATTTCCACCTCGATCATATCGTTGTAGTGCTTAGGCAAAGCCCTGCATCGATAACTTCCTCAACACCATCACCACGCCGTCGTGCTGACGGAACTCTCCCTCGACCTCAGCTGGATCAAGAGTTTGAGGGACGTCACCGAGCTGAACGTGTGCAGATCGCAGAGGTGTCGTGCGTTCGGTACTTGATCGGTTGGATCGCGAAGACGTTCGACTACATCAACCACGTTACTTAACGCTTCCGCCTTCGGTCTACAAGGGTATGTGGACACACTCTCCCGCTCGTTGCTATGCATCACATAGATAGATTTTGCGTGATCGTAGGTAATTTTTTTGAAATACTGCGTTCCCCAACAGTGGCATCCGAGCCAACTCTATGTGTAGATGTTATATGCACGAATAGAACACAAAGAGTTGTGGGCGATAATAGTCATACTGCTTACCAGCATGTCATGCTTTGATTCGGTGGTATTTTTGGATGAAACGGCTCAGACCGACATTACGCGTACGCTTACGCGAGACTGGTTCTACCGACGTGTTTCGCACACAGGTGGCTAGTGAGTGTCAGTTTCTCCAACTTTAGTTGAATCGAGTGTGACTACGCCCGGTGTTTGTTGAAGGTTAAAACATCACACTTGACGAAAAATCATTGTGGTTTTTGATGCGTAGGTAAGAACGGTTCTTGCTAAACCCGTAGCAGCCATATGAAATTTGCAACAACAAGTAGAGGACGTCTAACTTGTTTTTGCAGGGTATGTTGTGATGTGATATGGTCAAGACGTGATGATATATAAATTGTTGTATGAGATCATGTTTTGTAACAGTTATCGGCAACTGGCAGGAGCCTTATTGTTGTCGTTTTATTGTATGAAATGCAATCGCCATGTAATTGCTTTACTTTATCACTAAGAGGTAGCGATAGTTGTGATAGCAATAGTTGGCGAGACGACAATGATGCTTCTATGGAGATCAAGGTGTCAAGCCGGTGATGATGGTGACCATGACGGTGCTTTGAAGATGCAGATCAAAGGCACAAGATGATGATGGCCATATCATATCATTTATATTGATTGCATGTGATGTTTATCCTTTATGCATCTTATTTTGCTTAGTTCGGCAGTAGCATTATAAGATGATCTCTCACTAAATTTCAAGGTATAAGTGTTCTCCCTGAGTATGCACCATTGCGAAAGTTCGTCGTGCCAAGACACCATGTGATGATCGGGTTTGATAAGCTCTACGTTCACATACAACGGGTGCAAGCCAGTTTTGCACGTGCAGAATGCTCGGGTTAAACTTGACGAGCCTAGCATATGCAGATATGGCCTCGGAACACTGAGAACGAAAGGTCGAGCGTGAACCATATAGTAGATATGATCAACATAGTGATGTTCACCATTGAAAACTACTCCATATCACGTGATGATCAGATATGGTTTAGTTGATTTGGATCACGTGGTCACTTAGATGGTTAGAGGGATGTCTATCTAAGTGGAAGTTCTTAAGTAATATGATTAATTGAACTTTAATTTATCATGAACTTAGTACCTGATAGTATTTTACATGTCTATGTTATTGTAGATAAATGGCCCGTGTACTGTTCCTTTGAATTTTAATGCGTTCATAGAGAAAGCTAAATTGAAAGATGATGGTAGCAACTACACGGACTGGGTCCGTAACTTAAGGATTATCCTTATTGCTGGACAGAAAAATTACGTCCTGGAAGCACCGCTAGGTGCAAGACCCGCTGCAGGAGCAACGCCGGATGTTGTGAACGCCTGGCAGAGCAAAGTTGATGACTACTTGATAGTTCAGTGTGTCATGCTTTACGACTTAGAACCGGGACTTCAACGAGGTTTTGAACGTCATAGAGCATATGAGATGTTCCAGGAGTTGAAGTTAATATTTCAAGCAAATGCCCAGATTGAGAGATATGAAGTCTCCAATATGTTCTACAGTTGTAAAATAGAGGAGAATAGTTCTGTGAGTGAACATATACTCAAAATGTCAGGGTGTCATAATCACTTGACTCAGCTGGGAGTTAATCTTCCGGTTGATAGTGTCATTGACAGAGTTCTTCAATCACTGCCACCAAGCTACAAAAGCTTCGTGATGAACTATAATATGCAAGGGATGGATAAGACAATTCCCGAGCTCTTCGCGATGCTAAAGGCTGCGGAGGTAGAAATCAAGAAGGAGCATCAAGTGTTGATGGTCAACAAGACCACCAGTTTCAAGAAAAGGGTAAAGGAAAGAAGGGGAACTTCAAGAAGAGCGGCAAGCAAGTAGCTGCTCAAGTGAAGAAGCCCAAGTCTGGACCTAAGCACGAGGCCGAGTGCTTCTCTTGCAAAGGAACTAGTCCTGGAAGCGGAACTGCCCCAAGTATTTGGCGGATAAGAAGGATGGCCACGTGAACAAAGGTATATGTGATATACATGTTATTGATGTGTACCTTACTAATGCTCGCATGATAGTGCAGGTATTTGATATTGGTTACATTGCTAATATTTGAAACTCAAAGCAGGGACTACTGATTAAGCGAAGATTGGCTAAGGACGAGGTGATGATGCGCGTGGGAAATGGTTCCAAAGTCGATGTGATCGCCGTCGGCACACTACCTCTACATCTACCTTCGGGATTAGTTTTAGACCTAAATAATTGTTATTTGGTGCCAGCGTTAAGCATGGACACTATATCTGGATCTTGTTTGATGCGAGACGGTTATTCATTTAAATCTGAGAATAATGGTTGTTCTATTTATATAAATAATATCTTTTATGGTCATGCACCCTTGAAGAGTGGTCTATTTTTGTTGAATCTCGATAGTAGTGATACACATATTCATAATATTGAAGCCAAAAGATGCAGAGTTGATAATGATAGCGCAACTTATTTGTGGCACTGCCGTTTGGGTCATGTTGGTGTAAAGGGCATGAAGAAACTCCATATTGATGGACTTTTGGAATCACTTGATTATGAATCACTTGGTACTTGCGAACCATGCCTCATGGGCAAGATGACTAAAACTCTGTTCTCCGGAACAATGGAGTGAGCAACAGATTTATTGGAAATAATACATACTGATGTATGCGGTCCGATGAATATTGAGGCTCGCGGCGGATATCGTTATTTTCTGACCATCACAGATGATTTAAAGTAGATATAGGTATATCTACTTGATGAAACATAAGTCTGAAAGATTTGAAAAGTTCAAAGAATTTCAGAGTGAAGTGGAAAATCATCGTAACAAGAAAATAAAGTTTCTGCAATCTGATCATGGAGGAGAATATTTGAGTTACGAGTTTGGTCTTCATTTGAAACAATGTAGAATAGTTTCGCAACTCACGCCACCCGGAACACAAGAGCGTAATGGTGTGTCCGAACGTCGTAACTGCACTTTATTAGATATGGTGCGATCTATGATGTCTCTTACTGATTTACTGCTATCATTTTGGGGTTATATATGCTTTAGAGATGGCTGTATTCACGTTAAATAGGGCACCATCTAAATCCGTTGAGATGACACCTTATGAACTGTGGTTTGGCAAGAAACCCAAGATGTCGTTTCTTAAAGTTTGGGGCTGCGATACTTATGTGAGAAAGCTTCAACCTGATAAGCTCGAACCCAAATCAGAGAAATATGTCATCATAGGATACCCAAAGGAGACTGTTGGGTACACCTTCTATCACAGATCCGAAGGCAAGACATTCGTTGCTAAGAATGTATCCTTTCTAGGAAAGGAGTTTCTCTTGAAAGAAGTGAGTGGGAGGAAAGTAGAATTTGATGAGGTAACTGTACCTGCTCCCTTATTGGAAAGTAGTTCATCACATAAATCAGTTCCTGTGACTCCTACACCAATTAGTGAGGAAGCTAATGATGATGACCATGTAACTTCAGATCAAGTTACTACCAAACCTCGTAGGTCAACCAGAGTAAGATCCGCACCAAAGTGGTACGGTAATCCTATCCTGGAGGTCATGTTACTTGACATGACGAACCTACAAACTATGAGGAAGCGATGATGAGCCCAGATTCTGCGAAATGGCTTGAGGCCATGAAATCTGAGATGGGATCCATGTATGAGAACAAAGTGTGGACTTTGGTTGACTTGCCCGATGATCGGCAAGCCATAGAGAATAAACGGATCTTCAAGAAAAAGACTGACGCTGACGGTAATTTTACTGTCTACAAAGCTCGACTTGTTGCGAAAGGTTTTCGACAAGTTCAAGGAATTGACTATGATGAGTGAGGGAGTTCCGGACTAGGGGGTGTCCGGATAGCCGAACTATCATCATCGGCCGGACTCCAAGACTATGAAGATACAAGATTGAAGACTTCGTCCCGTGTCCGGATGGGACTTTCCTTGGCGTGGAAGGCAAGCTTGGCGTCTGGATATGTAGATCTCCTACCATTGTAACCGACTCTGTGTAACCCTAACCCTATCCGGTGTCTATATAAACCGGAGGTTTTAGTCCGTGGGACGAACAACAATCATACTATAGGCTAGCTTCTAAGGTTTAGCCTCTTTGATCTCGTGGTAGATCTACTCTTGTAACACACATCATCAATATTAATCTAGCAGGACGTAGGGTTTTACCTCCATCGAGAGGGCCCAAACCTGGGTAAAACATCTTGTCCCTTGTCTCCTGTTACCATCCGCCTAGGCGCTTGCGATTCGGGACCCCCTACCCCAGATCCACGGTTTGACACCGACATTGGTGCTTTCATTGAGGAATTCCTCGTATGCGTCACCGATAGGCCCGATGGCTCCTTTGATCATCAACAACGACACGGTCCAGGGTGAGAATTTTCTCCCGGACAGATCTTCGTGTTGGCGGCTTTTGCTGCGGGCCAATTAAGCAGCCATCTGGAGCAGATCGAAAGCTCGCCCTGGCGTCGAGTCAGATTTGGAAGTCTAAACTATACTGCCGATATCCGCGGAGAGTTGATCTTTGACGGATTCGAGCCCCGATAAGCGCCGCCTTTGTCTCGATGGGCATGATCTGGCTCGCAGCGAACAATGCCACCGAGGCGCACGAGAATCGCTCCGACCCTTAATCGAGGCGGATTCCCGATCGAGGGCGAGTGGTTGGACACCGCCTCGGGGCTTTAATATCTCTGGCGATCGAGCGAACTCCATCCTGTCGCTGCGAAGACCTCGACTCCGGTGCGGACTCCTATCCGGACTCCGAACCCTCCGCGCCCTTGCCGTCGAAACCGATTGGGCGCCCGTTATGGAGTTCACGGCGCGGACATCTTTCAGCACTCGCCTTTTGGCAACATCCTGAATTCACTAAAGTCTCTCTTTATCCGGAGAGCCTGGGCGGACTACGGTCGGGGAAGGTTGGGATCTGATCGACGAAGAAATTCGGCGCCCACCACCACCCACTTGGTAGCGGCTGTCGGCGACCTAACCGACATGCTAGACTACGACTCCGAAGACATCGGCGGTATGGGCGGCGATGCGGAGGCGACCAAGACCCAGCGCCTACATGGCCTTTGGAAGGCCACCTCGTCATCGACATATACATGGTGGACATCCCAAAAGATGGGAGCGGCGATGGAACAACGGAGGATGACCCTCAAGAAAGCCCAAGCGCCCGGCGTCGTGGCGCCGCTCTAAATCCGCCACAGCAAGAATGAAGATTTGGCACCGGAGATAACAATACACGAACAACGCGAAGACAATCCACTCCAGCAAGATCCATCGCGGGGAGGATGAAGGCGCCAGCCCTCAAGAGAGCGGCGGAAGAAGAGAGTAGAGGATTATATGCCTCCTCCAAAGGCGAAGCAAGCCTCGGCGACAATGAATTAAATCGTGCACGAGAATCCCGTCGAACAAGAGCATTTTAGGCGCGGGCTTATGGCCACGACAAACAGCCTAAAGAAAAAGCAGCAACAACTTAGAGCTGATCGGGATGCGCTAGCCGACAGATGGACGAAGTCCTCGCGGCGAAGAGCATGAGCTCGAACACCCTCAAAAGCTACCCTAAGCGCAAGCTGCTCCCCGATTAGAGGAGGAGGCTTACGAACCCGCATCACCAGGAGACAATACGGCCGACCGACCACCCGTGGCGCGATAGAGTGGCCTCTAGGCCCTCCACTAGAACCGTACCCGGCATCGCTCAAAAAGCACTTGGCCAAAGGGGGCGCTCCGGACCACGAGATATATTGGAGGACAAGGCAAGACAATCAAGATCGATCTATGGATCGCGTGGGCGCCCACAGTGCGTGGCGACAACCGTCGCGCTGACATAATAAGTCGGCGGGCGAACAAAACAGACCAAGATCTTTTGAGCTCCGTCGTGATATCGCCCGATCTGAGGCGCCGCACACCCACTATGCTTCACGGATGAAGTAATGGATCATCAAATCCCGAAGGGTTTAAACCCGTCAATATTGAATCCTATGATGGCTAGCAGACCCAGCGGTTTGGATCGAAGACTATCTCCTTCACATCCACATGGCCCGCGGTGGCGATCTTCACGCCATCAAATGCCTCCCCTCAAGCTTAAAGGACCAGCCCGACATTGGCTCAATAGCTTGCCGGCAGAGTCAATTGGGAGCTGGGAGGACCTGAAACCGCATTCCTCGATAACTTCGAGGCGCGTATATGCGACCACCGACGCTGATGACCTAAGCCACATAATTCAGCAGCCACGAATCGGCGGACAATTACGGACACGGTTCTTAACCAAGAAAAACCAAATCGTCATTGTCCGGGATCACGGAGGCCCTCGCGACCTTCAAGCATAACATCATGACGAGTGGCTCGCCCGCACCTAGGACAGGAAAAGCGAAATCCATGGCAGCCCTCACATCACTCATGACCCGCTTCTGCGGGTGAGGACAGCTAGCTAGCACGCAGCAACAACCTCGGCAAAAATTCGGCAGTCCGGACTTCAAGGACCAAAGCAGCAGGCAGCGTCGTAACAAAACAAACGCCGCACTAACGGCGACAATATTGAGGACACGACAGTCAATGCGGATTCAAAGGCTCTAAACCGGTCGCGGAAAAAGCCATTCAAGCGAACTACTCCGGGTCCGTCCGGTTTGGACCGAATACTCGACCGCTTGTGCGGATACGGCACCCAAAAGCTAGCTAACCACACCAACAGGGACTGTTGGGTATTCAACAGGCAGGCAAGTTAATTGCGAAAACAATGACAAGGGCCTGCATAGCGATGGCGAGGCGAGACCCAACCGCCCGAACAATAGAGGACGAAGGTTTCCCCCACAGTGCGGACGGTGAACATGATATCGCAACCCACATACCCAAAAGGGAGCGGGCGTGCACTCGAGGATGTCTACGCGATGGTGCGGTTGCCCGAAGTTCAATCCATGGTCCTCCTGCCCGATCACTTTTGATCGAAGGACCACCCACCAGCATCCGCCACGGCGGATTCGCGCCGCAGTCCCTAGACCCAATCGTCGATGGATTTCACCTAACGAGTCACGATGGGCGGCGGCAGCAACTGAACCTGCTTTACGAGGATACGGTCGCAAAATGGGCATAGACCCTCAAGTATTAAACCTACCAAAAGCGACCTTTAAAGGCGTCATACAAGGTGTAAAGCCAATTGTACAAGCTCAATTACTGGAAGTGGTCTTGAGATCCCGGATAACTTCGAGCGAGGAGTTAATCTTGACATAGTCCCGTTCATGGCGGCTATCATGCCTTGCTCGGACGTCGCGTTTGCAAAGTTCAGCGCGGTGCCACACTACGCATACCTCAAGCTCAAGATGCGGGCCCTCGAGGAGTCATTACGGTCAGCGGAAACACGAGCGTTCCCTCCGCGCGGAGGAACATCTGGCTGCTCTCATGGCGAAGTGCAATGCAGCCTCTTAAGAAATTATCGAATCCGGCCGTTAAGCGGCGGACACAGCCAAGCGTGCCGGGTAACTTACAACAAGACCACAGCACGTTCCGAGCACGCGTAGCGATGCGGCCCTAACCCAGCTCTGCGAAAGCGTCAAAGCAGGTCCTTCGCGTACACCATTACGCTCTAAAGATACCATGGGCATGGGGAGGGGGGCACGACCACAATACACCCAGACTGCGGCTCAACCACACAAGGGGCTCTCAAGTGTGTCGTTCCTTTTCTTTTCTTTTTACCTTTTACTTTTAAACACAGGACTCCGTTAAGTGGAAGCCTGTCCGGCAGCAGACCTGCCGAACTCATGATGCAACAGCCAGGGAAGGATAAAGGCTACAATGAATATACAGGTGGTCTCCATTACTAGAATTTTCATACACCAATATGCAGCCTACCCCTGGAAGGCGACATGTTTAAACAGTCTCCTACCTTGCTTATCGCACTATTCGTATCGTTCTGCATTCGTAGCAGCACTTATTGAATAAAACAATGCAGCACCTTTTGCTTATAATTGCATTTCTTTTTCATACATATGTTCATTCACGACATGTTGCATCCGTACACTTTAGTGCGGCTAATATACACCGAGGGCTTATGTTTCCAGCGTTATGGTGTGATGAGTCGAACACTTTCACAAGTGTGGCACCCGAACTTATAGCACTATATGCATCGGCTCCGAATCATGTCTTGGGTCAATAGTTGGGTTTGCCCGGCTCCGTGTTTTGGTACCTTACGTTCCGTTATATCGGCTAAGGTAGCACCGGAGAACCACTGCGATTCCGCCCGATTCGGCTGAGTTAACGCCTCGATGGAAAGCTAAAACTGACCATCATGATGAGGCGAGAGACCGGTCCTGTTCGAGAGGTTTTCTGCGAGTCCTTAAAGACTTATGCGCTTAGGCGAGGCGGATACTGTCCGGCCAAGGCGTGGATAGCGCCCCAAATTGACCTTCGAAGACTAGGGGCTTCGCGAAATTTAAAATTATAGAATTCTATGGCTAAGTGAGAGTGTTCAAGCATTATAAGTCCGGTTGCCTTGTTAGTTGTGTTGAGTGCCTCCTAGATGGACCCAAAATGGGAACAAGAGCGCTCAAGTTTATCCCGAACACCCAGCACTTTCGTGGCATGGGGCTGAAGCCGACGACTTGCCATCTCTCAGATTTGATAAACAGCCGCCTGAAGGTAATATTTTAAATTAACAAGCGTTGCTTAGCGCATATGAACTAAGTTTTCAGCGCACGGGATAACAAAATCTTGAGTCTACTCAAATATTACATCTTTGGAGCACTCACCCGCAATAGTCTGGCGCCTTCAACACACTCTTATAATACATCTCGGCGTGCGATGCTCCTTGCTCTCTGGTGGCGGGTCCGTCATGAGCTTACAGGCATCCATCTTGCCCAGTGCACCTTTTGCGGGCAAGGGCCCGACGGGCACCCTCGATACAAGCGGAATGCTTGATAACTTCAACCAGCGGGCACACATCCATCACCGCCGCACCAGGCCGAAGTAGCTCCAGGCATGGCCTCCTTAGGCCACAGCCGAACTATAAGGCCCTTCATGGCCTGTTCGGCCACCTTGTGGAGCTCGACCAGCTGCTTCACTGGTCGCTAAAAGGGGCACGGATGTCCGGCCTCGACATCTTGAGACCGAAGACCTTCTCCGTTGAACTCCCTCCTCGGCCCGGTAGAATGCGGCAGCATCGGACGCGCCATGAGAAGCTCTGCGGGCATACAAAGCTCGAATTCGGGTAAGCAACAGGTAATTAACACTCACATGCTTACTCTGCATGAAAAATGCCTTACCTGCTGCTATTTTCTTCACGCTTCAATCTCTGGAGGGCCTTGTAGGCTTGGCCTTAGCGGTTTTGGCACTCTCAAGAGCCGTTGCAAGCTCAGACTCTCGAGTCTTCGAGTCACGCTCCGAGTTCTCATGTTTTTTCACGAGATCCTGGAGCTCTTGCTGTACCTCCGCCACCCGCGCCTCCTGCTCCTCTCGCTCGGTGCGTTCCGCGGCCGCATTACGCTCGGCGCGCCACCGCCTCCTTCGAGGTCTCCACCTCGTTAGCGGCCCCTACAATACCCACGTTATCCTTGTCATTTTTCTTGCAACCAAATCCTTTTACTGTAAGGTACAATTTTCATAAGGTATTACTCACCTTCTTTTTCCTCGAGCAGCTTCTTGGCATGGCGAGCTTCGTTCTCGGACCGCTCGAGGTTTTCCTTCAAAGTATTGACCTCCATGATCGGTCTGGCGGAGGTCAGCAGCACAGCCTGCAATCCCATATTGACATATTTTTATGACTCCTGCGTTTATCTTTCTAAAGATCCTCAGTCCGGCTTTTCTTTCCGAACACCGAACCGAGCATCAGGGGCTACTGTCTATGCGGTACCATTTTACATATGTTGAAATTCTTACCTCAAAGCCTGTTAGAAGGCTATTGCAGGCTTCGGTCAGCCCGCTCTTGGCGAGCTGAACCTTCTGAATCACCGCACTCATAACAGTGCGGTGTTCCTCTTCGATGGAGGCTCCATTGAGCGCCTCCAGCAAATTATCCGGCACCTCCGGTTGGACGGAGGCAGCCGGCGTCTCGGTCTTGCCCTTCTTACGAAGGGGCCGCCCGCCGGACTCCAGAGCCACTGCGGCCTCCGGGGCTGAGTCCGGTGCACAGTCCGGGAGGGTGTCCTGCGACACCTCCGGGGCCTCCCCCTCCTGGTGGGTCCTTTTCTGGGATACCACCTCGGCGTTGTCCGCGGCACGGGGGGTGGAGGCAGTCGGAAGGGAATCCATATCCGATGCCCCCAAGGACCCGCTCGACGAAACAGGAAGATCATCCTTGGGCGGACTGCAGGGTTGTATGCGGCATTAGAAAGACGTTATGTGGCGAAAGCAAAAACCTTGAGGTTATTCGGGTATCCGGACACTTACGATCTCTCGAGGGCTTGGCCTCGTGGGCCGATCCCCTCGTCATCGTCGGCGTTGGTGGAGAAGTCCGGAGGAAGGTTCTTCCTTCTTGGACCCTCCGGCCTCCCGGTTAGGGCGGCCTTCCTTTTCCTCTCCTCCCCACTGGGGAGAAACTTCTTCTTCTTCCTCCTCGTCTTGAGGAGAAGATTTGCGCTTGAATTCGGCGGCACCTGGCGTCGGGTGCTCCTCGAGTTCCGTAGCCTCCTTCTTGGCCTTCTTCTCCGGCACCACATGGGGTGCGAGCTAGCAACCCGTCAATCAGGCGTCCGCTGGGTCTTCGGCAAAGGAGGACGGTTAATCTGTCGGGCGTCTTCAGCCAGACCTGTCGAAGAATAGGGAGTTTTCAGAACCCACGTAGAGTCAATCTATGGAAAAGGAGCCCCGTAAAGGGTCAAATAACTTACCTCGCTGGCTTGACGTCGCGAGCTGTATCCGCGATCTTTGTTAGCGGATGCGGGGGCTTCGGCGCCCATGAACAGCACCTTCCAGGCATCTTCGTACGTGGTATCGAAGAGCGGCTCAAGGATTCGGTGCTTGTGCGGATCGAACTCCACAAATTGAAGTCCCGTTGTTGGCATGGGATAATCCGGCGGATGAGCATCACTTGGATTACGTCGACAAAGCTGCGATTCTTGTCCACCGAGTTCGGACGCATGTTTGGAGTCCGGATAGCTCGTCGAATCCCCCACTTCAGGCCCGTCTCTTTCCATGGCGAGAGCCGTGTGGGGAATCTAGGTCTGAATTGGGGCCGCCACCCATTCAGGTCGCGTGGCTCGGTGATGTAGAACCACCCGATTGCCACCTTTATTGTCTCCACAAAGGGCCCTCGAGCCATAGGACTTTGGCCATCTTGCCGACCATGGCGCCTCCGCACTCCGCTTGGCTGCCCTTCACAACCTTGACTTGACCTTTGAAGGTCTTGAGCCTAAGCGAAGTGGGGCTGGATGCAGAGGAAGGCCTCGCACACGATGATAAGCGCCGAGGCGTTGAGGACGAAATTGGGGCCAGGTCATGGAAGTCAGGCCGTAGTAGAACATGAGCCCCGGACAAATGGGTGAAGTGGAAAACCTAGTCCGCGGAGGAAGTGGGAAGAAATACCACCCTCTCATGGGGACTGGGGTTGGAATAAGCTGCCCGCGTCCGGGCAGCTTTGTCTGTGATATCGCTGGACAAGTATCCGGCCTCCGCAGTCTTGTGATGTGCTCCTCCGTGTGAAGGAGGCCATCCATCTGCCTCCGCTCTGACATGGTTGGAGAAGGTTGAGGAGGAAAGTGCGGACTTAGGCGCTAGAGCTCGAGTGCACAGGAATGGATGAGCAAAGGAGGAAGAAGGCGTGGGTGAAAGGGTGGATCCTTATCCCTTATATGGGCGGACAAAACATGTGTCCCCACCGGCCTGGTAAAACTTGCTTATCTCCCAAGCGCCACAATCAATGGCGCGGTTGGGTTCCACGTCCGTATTGATGGGAATCCGGAATAAGGGGAACACGATCTCTGCCTCGACAAGGCGTGCCAAAGAAACCGCTTCGCTAAGCGCTGAGGTGGAACAGTAAAACAATTTGAATAAAGGCTTGGTAGTGGTGCGGACGTCACACCACAAAATATGTCGGCAGATTGATCTTGTGTAACATTATTCTCTCTACGGTGGTATGTGGAATTTATTTTTGCAGAGCGGACACTATCTGGTGTTCACAATCTTCTATAAATTATTCGGAGGAAGAACCCGCCTTGCAACGCCGAAGACAATATCTGGCGCGGACTCATCATCATTGAAGCCTGGTTTAGGGGCTCTTGAGGAGTTCGGACTAGGGGTGTCGGATAGCGAACTATCATCATCGGCGGACTCCAAGACTATGAAGATACAAGATTGAAGACTTCGTCCCGTGTCCGGATGGGACTTTCCTTGGCGTGGAAGGCAAGCTTGGCGTCTGGATATGTAGATCTCCTACCATTCCGACTCTGTGTAACCCTAACCCTATCCGGTGTCTATATAAACCGGAGGGTTTTAGTCCGTGGGGCGAACAACAATCATACCATAGGCTAGCTTCTAGGGTTTAGCCTCTTTGATCTCGTGGTAGATCTACTCTTGTAACACACATCATCAATATTAATCTAGCAGGACGTAGGGTTTTACCTCCATCGAGAGGGCCCGAACCTGGGTAAAACATCGTGTCCCTTGTCTCCTGTTACCATCCGCCTAGACGCACAGTTCGGGACCCCCTACCCGAGATCCGCCGGTTTTGACACCGACAATGAGACCTTCTCACCCGTAGCGATGCTTAAGTCCGTCCGAATCATGTTAGCAATTGCTGCATTTTATGATTATGAAATTTGGCAAATGGATGTAAAAATTGCATTCCTGAATGGATTTCTGGAAGAAGAGTTGTATATGATGCAACCCGAATGTTTTATCGATCCCAAGGATGCTAACAAAGTGTGCAAGCTCCAGCGATCCATTTATGGACTGGTGCAAGCATCTCGGAGTTGGAATAAACGTTTTGATAGTGTGATCAAAGCATATGGTTTTATACAGACTTTTGGAGAAGACTGTATTTACGAGAAAGTGAGTGGGAGCTGTGTAGCATTTCTAATATTATATGTGGATGACATATTGTTGATTGGAAATGATATAGAATTTCTGGATAGCATAAAAGGATACTTGAACAAGAGTTTTTCAATGAAAGACCTCAGTGAAGCTGCTTATATATTGGGCATCAAGATCTATAGAGATAGATCAAGGCGGCAATTAGACTTTCACAAAGCACATACCTTGATAAAGTTTTGAAGAAGTTCAAAATGGATCAAGCAAAGAAAGGGTTCTTGCCTGTGTTACAAGGTGTGAAATTGAGTCAGACTCAATGCCCGACCACTGCAGGAGATAGAGAGAAAATGAAAGTCATTCCCTATGCTTTAGCCATAGGTTCTATCATGTATGCAATGCTGTGTACCAGACCTGATGTGTTCCTTGCTATTAGTTTAGCAGGGAGGTACCAAAGTAATCCAGAGAACATCCTGAAATACTTGAAAAGGACTAAGGGTATGTTTCTCGTTTATGGAGGTGACAAAGAGCTCGTCATAAATGGTCACGTCGATGCAAGCTTTGACACTGATCCGGATGACTCTAAGTCACAAATCGGATACGTATTTATATTGAATGGTGGAGGTGTCAATTGGTGTAGTTCCAAGCAAAGCGTCGTGGTGGGATCTACGTGTGAAGCAGAGTACATAGCTACTTCGGAAGCAACAAATGGAGGAGTTTGGATGAAGGAGTTCATATCCGATCTAGGTGTCATACCTAGTGCATCGGGTCCAATGGAAATATTTTGTGACAATACTGGAGCAATTGCCTTGGCAAAGGAATTCAGATTTCACAAGAGAAACCAAACACATCAAGAGACGCTTCAATTCCATCCGCGATCAAGTCAAGGAGGAAGACATAGAGATTTGCAAGATACATACGGATCTGAATGTTGCAGACCCGTTGACTAAGCCTCTCTCACGAGCAAAACATGATCAGCACCAAGACTCCATGGGTGTTAGAATCATTACTGTGTAATCTAGATTATTGACTCTAGTGCAAGTGGGAGACTGAAGGAAATATGCCCTAGAGGCAATAATAAAGTTGTTATTTATATTTCCTTATATCATGATAAATGTTTACTATTCATGCTAGAATTGTATTAACCGGAAACTTAGTGCATGTGTGAATACATAGACAAACAAAGTGTCACTAGTATGCCTCTACTTGACTAGCTCGTTAATCAAAGATGGTTAAGTTTCCTAACCATAGACATGAGTTGTCATTTGATTAACGGGATCACATCATTAGGGAATGATGTGATTGACAAGACCCATCCATTAGCTTAGCACGATGATCGTTTAGTTTATTGCTATTCCTTTCTTCATGACTTATACATGTTCCTATGACTATGAGATTATGCATCTCCCGAATACCGGAGGAACACTTAGTGTGCTATCAAACATCACAACGTAACTAGGTGATTATAAAGATGCTCTGCCGGTGTCTCCGATGGTGTTTGTTGAGTTGGCATAGATCGAGATTAGGATTTGTATCTCCGATTGTCAGAGAGGTATCTCTGGGCCCTCTCGGTAATGCACATCACTATAAGCCTTGCAAGCAATGTGACTAATGAGTTAGTTACGGGATGATGCATTATGGAACGAGTAAAGAGACTTGCCGGTAATGAGATTGAACTAGGTATTGAGATACCGACGATCGAATCTCGGGCAAGTAACATACCGTTGACAAAGGGAACAATGTATGTTGTTATGCGGTTTGACCGATAAAGATCTTCGTAGAATATGTGGGAACCAATATGAGCATCCAGTTTCCGCTATTGGTTATTGACTGGAGATGAGTCTCGGTCATGTCTACATAGTTCTCGAACCCGTAGGGTCCGCACGCTTAGCATTCGATGACGATTGGTATTATGAGTTTATGTGTTTTGACGTACCGAAGGTAGTTCGGAGTCCCGGATGTGATCACGGACATGACCACGAGTCTCGAAATGGTTGAGACATAAAGATTAATATATTGGACCATGTTATTCGGACACCGAAAGTGTTCCGGGAGGTTTCGGATAAAACCGGAGTGCCGGAGGGTTACTGGACCCCCCCGGGAAGTTATGGGCCCTTAGTTGGCTTTAGGGGAGAGAGAGGGCGGCAGCCAGGAGGTGGAGCCCCCCCCCCAAGGGAGTCCGAATTGGACTAGGGGGCGCAACCCCTCTTTCCCTCTCCCTTCCCCTCTCCTTCCTTCTCCTAGTTGGACTAGGAAAGGAGGGTTCCTACTACTACTAGGAGGAGGATTCCTCCCCCCCTTGGCGTGCCTATGAGGGCCGGCCGGCCTCCCCCTCCCTCCTTTATATACGTGGGGAGGGGGGCACCCTAGGACACATCAAAGTTGATCTTAGCCGTGTGCGGTGCCCCCCTCCACATATTTCCACCTCGGTCATATCGTTGTAGTGCTTAGGCGAAGCCCTGCGTCGGTAACTTCATCAACACCGTCACCACGCCGTCGTGCTGATGGAACTCTCCCTCGGGCTCAGCTGGATCAAGAGTTCGAGGGACGTCACCGAGCTGGACGTGTGTAGATCACGGAGGTGCCATGCGTTTGGTACTTGATCGGTTGGATCGCGAAGACATTCGACTACATCAACCGCGTTACTTAACGCTTCCGCTGTCGGTCTACGATGTTACGTGGACGCACTCTCCCGCTCGTTGCTATGCATCACATAGATAGATCTTGCGTGATCGTAGGTAAAATTTTTGAAATACTGCGTTCCCCAACACTTCAATGGTAAAGATGATGGTGGGAGTGATGTCGGGGACACAACATTGGTTGCGGTAGTCGACTCTTCTTCGGCGTGTCCGCAGGACTACATCAATTTGTTTGTTGCTATGAAGTCAAAGTTGCAGTGCCGGGGTCCATGTGGTATACGGTGATGGGCAACGGGTGGTTCATTCGATGATCTTCCGCGGCGCCAGCCGTGTCTAATTCTCCTTCTTAGTTCTTCTCAAAGTCGGAGCTGCATTGTCTGGTCATAGGAGGCTGAATTCTGGCGCATATCTTCATATAGCTCCTCACAAGCTCTGCAACGTAGGTTGGGTCGATGATTGCCTACGGCAAAGTCGGAGTCGTTTTCTTAGAGTTTAGGGATGGCGATGACATTTTCTAGGGGAGGAGTGATGACGATGCCGCTTGCCGGTTGTCTCGGCGAGGCCCTACTTGGAGTGGGGTGCCTGGAGTATCATTTGTGTGCCACTCGGCAATTTGTGCTGGTTGTCGCCTGGGTTCCCATAATTAACTGGGAAATTCTCTTCTGCTTAATTAATGTATGAGGCAAATCTTTTGCATCCTTTTCAAAAAAAAAAGTGCTATTACAAGATGATGAATGAAACTAGGTCCCTACTGCAACCAAGAAGCGGTGATGCATGCTGTTAGATTAGAATTAACTTTTAGACCAATATGTCAAGCATCTCAGTTTATGATGTTTGAATGTCCAATTGTACTCTTATAACCTTGAACTAGAGATGACACGTAAATGGTCAAACTAGTGTCGATAACGATCAAAATTCACAAGCTATAATCGGCTGCAGACCAAAAAATCCGGCTTATATATTCCTGACATCACATTGCAAATGGCCTTCTCTGAAATAATAATGATAGGATGAAGATATGTATGTCAACACGCCGTGTTTTGATTGTGTCAACTACTAGGAATGTGCCCTCAGAACAAAACAAAAGTTTTTCTATGCGGAAAGGAAGGTAGAATATTCTGTCTTGGTTTGTCTTTGGTGGCTTGCTAAGTTGGTTGGACTGTGCCCTCCAACTGAACTACAGGAGTTTTTTTGTGAGAGTAGGCAGACACCACAACATTTTTTTTTTGTAGAAAGAAATACAACACAACTGGGGCACATTATCCATCATATGTGAGATAGCAATTGTGGTAGGGAGTGTGTTGTGACCAGTTTTTAACACGATAGAAAATATCGAGGTTTTTCAACTGAAAAATTGTCCAATATGAAAAACCTCGGTACGATCAATATGAACAAATTCGTTCTATGGATCATCACCATCCGATCTCATCTTTGGGGCCGAAAATGTGCTTGGAGTGCTAAGATTTGGCATTTAGAGTACTGTTTGGCTGACTATGCCTCCAAAATGATCTCAGATGTAAGTCTGCATAGAGATGGATCCTCATTGCTCATCTTACCCCTCTTTTTTTTCCGAGTATCTCATGACTCTTTCGACATCACATGAGGGAAACACAACCAACCACATACAAATTTAATCAACGCGTCATTACCTAGATGGCAAGCTTCTATTGAGTTTACTAACGACAATCTCTAGCGAAATCGTTCAACTTACATATACCCTAATAAGTAATACTAACATTAGATCTTCGCCAGCTGAACTACAAGTGGCTTCAATATTATTGACACCATTAGTAGATCATTCCTTGGTTTGTTCCAGTTGTAGTCCACGGTAATGAATACATAAGAGAAAATGAAGTATCACATCGACCATCTCACGGCCCGGCTCAAAATTCGTTTTCACCATTACAATTCGTCTTGACGAGTTGCAACTCTTTTATTATTCTTGTCTTTTCAGGGAAAGTGAAAAGGAGTTTGCATTCCACACGGTAACTGTCGGCCGGTTCGCACTTGCGCGTTGCCATAGCCCTCATACAATTTAGCTTTAATTAATGTCTCAGCTAACTACTAATGATCAGACGTGACAAATGAACAGGTCAAAGAGACGACGCAACTAAAGTGTACCATGATGCTTCCTGGAGCGTACGTAAGTATACGTCTCATTTCTCACCTGCTAAAAGGCTAAATTTTTGTTCATGCTACCAAGGGATTATTAGTTGACGACTTGAGGGCTAGTCATTCATCCCTAGCTGGGTTCTTGGGATATCTTGATTCTCGGCTTAGGGTGCATCAACGCCTTCATAGCAAATAATCGATGAAGGGCTATAGATGGTTGGGACATATCATCATCCGGAGGGAGTGGTCTTACTTGACGCCCGCGTGGCCTCAAAGAAAGTGGAAATTAACGTACGTGACGTCTTCATTAAAGCATGATGAAAGCACGGAGTTGAAAAAGACGAAGCACACATGAAACGTTCTTCATTAACGTATGTGACATCTCAACGACCGGAAAAACAGGCGTCCCCATCTGCCACTGGAACATACAAAACTGCAGGAAAGAAAGAAACACGGAGCTGGCTACATCAATCAGCTGCTTGATCTAGCTATAACGAAATAGCTAGCTCCAGCAGTCCAGCTTATGCATATGGCCGCTTCATATAGTGAACAGCTAGCTGTTCGTTCCTATTTCTGTATGATATCATTACGGACGCCCTTTGATTAGTTTTCGGTGCCACTGGGTGGGAAGAGTACAGTCAACGGATTCAATGACGATCGGTGGCAACAACCCGGTGTAGTAACGTTCCGACGAAGCTAAGATAATCATTGTTAATTTTAAGCACATGGCAACATATGTGCATATATTGTCCGACAAGCTAGGTCCCCGAGTGTCCACCTATATAAGTAGATAGCTCCTGCTCGAGGTATAGCAACAAGGCATTCTCCACCGATTGCGCACTTCTCAGATTTGGTCTCTCTTCCTATATCCAATTAATGTTAGCCAAGCAAGCTAGCTGCTAGCTAGCTTCGAAGAAATAGAAATGGCGGCTGTTGCTGCAAAGCCACACGTTTTGGTGGCTTGTGCCTTGCTGCTCCTCGCTGTGGGGTGCCAGGCCAGCCTTTTCTGGCCACTGGAGATCGGCTACTACCACAACAAGTGCCCCCAAGCGGAGGCCGTCGTCAAGGGCGTCATGGAGAAGGCCATCTCCCAGAACCCCGGCAATGGCGCCGCCATGATCCGCATGCTCTTCCACGACTGTTTCGTCGAGGTACTTACTGCAAGAAACGATTTTGCAAACATATAGTATATACAGCCGATTAGCCAGACTTGATTAATTAATCTCGTTGAGTTGATGATGATTAGGGCTGTGATGCTTCCGTCCTCCTGGACCCGACCCCGTTCAGCCCGACGCCGGAGAAACTCAGCCCGCCCAACGACCCTACCCTGCGCGGCTTCGAGCTGATTGACGCCATCAAGGACGCTCTGGAGGCGGCCTGCCCGGGCATCGTCTCCTGTGCAGACATCGTCGCCTTCGCGGCCCGTGACGCGTCCTGCATCCTCAGCAGGGGCAAGGTAAACTTCGAGATGCCGTCCGGCCGCCGTGACGGCACCTTCTCCAACGCCTCCGAGCCGCTCAAGTTCCTGGTCCCGCCCACGTCCAACCTCAGCGACCTCGTCGCTAGCTTCGTCATCAAGGGCCTCAACGCGGAGGACCTGGTCGTCCTCTCCGGTGCGCACACCATCGGTCGTTCCCACTGCTCATCCTTCGTCTCCGACCGCCTCAACGCCCCCTCTGACATCAACGGCGGCCTCGCCGCGTTCCTGAGGGGCCAGTGCCCGGCCGACGCGACGCCGGGCGGCAACGACCCGACGGTGATGCAGGACGTGGTGACGCCCAACAAGCTGGACAGGCAGTACTACAAGAACGTGCTGTCGCACACGGTGCTCTTCACCTCCGACGCGGCGCTTATGACGTCGGCGGAGACGGCGAGAATGGTAGTGGAGAACGCCAAAATCCCCGGGTGGTGGGAGGACAGGTTCGAGAAGGCCATGGTGAAGATGGCCGGCATCGAGGTCAAGACCGGCTACCAGGGCCAGATCAGGAAGAACTGCCGCGCAATCAACCACTACTAATAAGTGGGTGCAGTATAGCAACTGTGGACGTACGTGCATGCATGGTGACGGATCACTCGACCTAAATGGTTTGCTTCAACCTACAAGCGAGTTCATGTTGTAAAATTTGGCGATTCTTTCACAGTGTGCCTTTTTTTTCTTTTCTTTGGTTATTCATTGGTTCAATTCTAGCCAAGCTACGGAATTGTTCGTGTATATGGGGTTGTGCATGTCTAATTGCGAACCAATGTTCTTTGCTGAAAGAATAGAAGTGATGCAGACAGCATGTTTTGATGAACAGAAAAAGATCTACGATGCTTCCAAAAACCTAATAGTGAATTACCTCATCTGGTGCATAAAACATCGACAATGTTGCCATCAACGGTGGCCGGAAAAGGAGCTGGCTTCGTTATGATTTTCTATGTAACAGCGAACCAATCTATGGTTGGATGGTTAGGAGGACAGTGGTACTTCCAGTCCACCAGGGTTCAAGTCCTGGTGGCACATGTGGCGACTTCATCAATCTCAAGATGATATGATAGTTCAGTCTCTCGAAAGTGATTATAGGGATAGAGTTTGCGTGTGTATGTTCATAGGGATGGGTGTATGCATGTATATATGACTATACAGGTCTACATTAGTGAATGAGTCCATTGTGCATGTCTGCTAATGATTATGAGTACCCACACTGGTTGCTTAAAACAATTGATACTCCCTGATAACTACGGAGTACAAAATATAATTGTAATGAATTAGCATGTTTTTTTTAAATCAGCAGAAAGATGGGGTGGTGCCGAGGATTCTCAGGATTGCTGGTATATTACAGAGTTCTCTTTGGGAGATGCAGTTGTTTTGTCGTCCAATATTGTAGCCCGTAATATCAGTGGATTGGTACTTGTTTTTTGGCTGTAATAAGTCGTAGTTGTTTCCATATATTGTGGTTCTTTGGCTTTCACAAGCTGTTTTTGGGATGAAGTATGTGGTGTCAGGTTTTATTAGCTTTGCTGAACCTTTATTTTGATGGGTTAGCTGAGACAGTTGTCTTGTATTTATCAGTTTCATTTTTCGTGAAATGAAATTACGAGCTATGGTCCTCAATTCGAAAAACACTACTCTATCCATACCGCTGCATTAGGCACATCACAAAACCAAGAAATTTCAAAACGCTTAGGCGTGGTGCACTAACTTCTACCTTGTTCCTCGTTTTTTGACATGAATAAAGGAATCAACCAATAAGAAATGTGAGGCGTGTATGCTTTCAATGACTTGAGACTACATGCAGTGGTCAGTTCATTGCATACAATAATATTAGTTACAAATAAACATTAAGTTCTCTTGTTTTCCCCTCCATCTTGATCGCGCTGCACAACCTAAGATAACTAATGCACCGATACAGATGGAGTATAGTAGCAAGTTTTTACAAGCTAGTTACTGTCTTTGTTACTGTCACATTTCTGTTAACTAATCACTACTGGAATCGCACCCTATGCCGACGGCCCGGGCCGTCGGCATAGCCCTGACTAGCCGTCGGGACAGGCCTATGCCGACGGCCCCCGTCGGCATAGGGCCGTCGGCAACATATCCGTCGGCGTAGCCCGTATGACCGTCGGCATAGAATGGCCGTCGGCATAGACCCTATCCCGACGGTGGCCGTACATCTATGCCGACGGCACTGGCCGTCGGCAACGCCATCCCCTAACGGCGGTTGCCGTCAACTGCTGAGCAACGGCTTCTCGCCACGTGGCGTGCCTATGCCGACGGCCTGGCCGTCGGCATAGACATGCCACGCGTGGCGAAGCCGCGTTTCTCTGCTGCCTATGCCGACGCCCCGCCGTCGCCTTAGTGGGAACTATGCCGACGGCGCGCCGTCGCATAGACATGCCTGCGATGTCGACAAGCGGCACTCTGGGGCAGACTAAGCCGACGGCCGGGCCGTCGGCATAATACCTGCGATGTCGGCAAGCTGGGCACTCTGAGGGAGAACTAAGCCGACGGCCGGGCCGTCGGCATAGGGTGCCACGTGTCAACCATCGGGAGCTCACGCCCGGGCCTATGCGACAGCTGGGCCGTCGGCATAGTTTCTGTCTGAATTTTTTCCCTTTTTCTATTTGTTTTAAATCAATTCAATTCAAATAAAAGCACATGTATAACAGCACATATCAGCAGCACATATCAAAGAACGTAAGCATAAGCATCATCACACACACAAGTCTCTAAATGATCATCATCACAATCAACATAAGCATAAACATATAGAAAAGCACCACACACAAGTCTCTAAATGATCATCACCACACACAAGTCATCTCAAGCATCATCACCACACACTAGGCTTAAGCGTCAGGACGTCGAGCACCGCGGAGGTCGTCACCGCCAAGACCGCGAAGCCCAGGTCGTCCACTGCTAGCGGCAGCGCTACCGCCAAGACCGCCTCCACCTCCGCCTCCGTGGATCGGAGTTGTCGGGCTCCGTGTCTCCGAGTCTGCGAAGACCACCGCCAACGGTAGATCCATCATTCCTGGATGTTGAAAAGACATATTAATGGGATATATGATGTGTTGAAAGGCATGACATGCTTGGGGTGAATAGATTGGGGATGAACTAACGGCGAGGGCCAGCGTTACGTGCCACAAACTCCTCAAAGGTCAGCAGACCTTTGGTTGTCTTTGGAGGGCATAGTCTTGGCTGCAATCGAGGACACTGCCGCCGCCATTTCTGAAAAGCCTGCTCCGGTGGCGATCCCTCTGCACTTGGTGTTCATGAATCCTCGATGCCACGCCATGGTCTCTGGCGTGTGTACTCAGTAGGCCTACGGTATGACATGATGGAACTCATAAAACTACTAGATCACGGAAAATAGAGTGAGCAATGAAGATAAGAGGAAAATACTTACAGATCTGTTGCTCTGAAAGAGGGATGTGAACTGGACCTTGGCTGGCTCATCTGCTGGCTCAGGCTCGGGTCGATCCGACGAAGCTGTGTGTAGGAGATAGTCGGAGTGACCACGACATCGAGAACCGCCTCCCGACCGTGCTCCTTGGGCCCCATGCTCACCACCGCCTGTCGTCCAGATCCGCCGCAATGGGGTCGGGTGTGTCGGGATGTAACCAGATAGGCTGCAGTAGGCCTCCTTCCTCCACGCGGTCTTCTTGCCGTAGTACTTGGGCTCGCCGGGCTTGGGGTCCTTCAGCGATGGGCGATCTCCCACGCCTGCATGTCCGAGAGCGGCCGCAGGTTTCTCCTCCTGCACCACCAAGCAGATGTTAGTCATACATAAGAAAGTGATGGTAAATAGAAGAAGAAGAATGTTTAATGGGGTTAGTCATACATTAACTGCCTTGTGGAGATAGTGGTTTGGTTTCCACGAGCATGTACTCCCTCATTCCCTCGGTTAGCCTTATTTTTTATTCTCATAGCCTGAGGCTCCAGCCCCATCACACCAAAGATCCACCAATGCCGCCCAGACTCGTCTTTTCCATAACACCAATTTGGACACACCTACATAATAAAAGCATAATGGCATGTCAACATGAAGCGGTGAAATGTACCACATGGTAATGAAAGCATAATGAAAAATCTTTTATACTTACCGCCAAGTACTCGTGCCTCTCCAAGGTAATGCCCATCCTCCGCTTCTTCCTTGGTCATCTTCACACCAAGAACATCGTGGTAGTATGTCGAGATGGCCACATAGCGCTTCTCGTCTTTGCATCTGGCGGGCCTTCTTCTTGCATTGGCGCAGCACGATCTGTCCGCTCTAGCCACTGTGCTCGAAAGAACTCGATAAATTTCTACAATCATGCATGAAACAAGAATGGAAGAAGCCATGAGTTAAATCATTCATGAAACTAGAATGGACTTGTGCTTCAAGAGAACTCACCAGAAAGTAGTGGTTCTGGCCTTGGCATGGGTCTCATGGTCGCGTGGAGGGCGCTTCCCGATGGTCCCAGCTCGTGGCCAAAACCCGACAGTCCGGCTGCTGCTGGATCCGGACAGTACAACCCCGCCAATATAACTTTAGCAAGGCGGTGATGAGGCCGTTGGGAATCGGACCCCTTTAGAATATATCCAGTTGCTGCAAAAGAATGAACTATTAGCATGTGACAAGCAAAATAAATAACAACCAGAATATGCATGTGACAAGCAAAATAAGGAACCGCTTACTCTTTTCCCGTGGGCTCAATGAGCCACTTCTGCTCCTCAGTAGCAGGAACCTGCTTTGGTAGCTTTGCGTTGCCACGCAGCCATCCCTTGTTGTCAACCCCCTTCCCGTCACCACCATCATCCCGCCACCACCCCCTCCTGCTTTGCCTCTCCCTCCCCAACCTCCTCCTCCTCCTCCTCCTCCTCCTCCTCCTCGCGTCCCTCCTCCTCCACCTCCTCCTCCTCCTCCTCCTCCTCGCGTCCCCTCCTCCTCCTCCTCCTCCTCCTCCTCCACCTCCTCCTCCTCCTCCTCCTCCCTAGAGTGTACCTCACTAGAGGAGGGTACCTCACTAGAGGAGGGCCTCGAAGACAACACCCCTAAGTCGGTGAGGGTGCGCTGTTTCTGGCCGCGACCCCCTGTAGTTGCTCTCCCCCCAGCACCTCGTCCTCTAGAGGCTCTCCCCCCGCCCCCTCCTCCTCTAGGGGCACCTCTCCCTCGACCTCCCTGTGAGGAGTCATCGTCAAGTAGCCGAGGGGGAGGATTACGTGCTCGACCACTCCGACTAGGCAGGCCGACGACCTTGCGTAGGAAACCCACGCCGTCGGCCTTCCCCTTGCCCATGTTCCACGAACCTGCATTGAAAAGAGAAAAAGCAATTAGTAAATTAATGAAATGAAGAAAAAGGCATGATAATAAACACATTAATAAAAATGCATAAAAAGGCATATTCCTAAACTTGAAACGTACATCTGCTAGAACCCATATGAATCATCACTGTTGTAACCTCTTTCTCGGTCCGTCTCATCATCACTATCAATCATATCATCTTCGTTGTCCGACGGAGGTGAAGGCTCTTCCTCCTCGTCAGCGTCTTCGTTTAACTTTTCTAGCATAAGTATGTCATTTTCATTGACAATGGTCTCACCATCATTCCGTGCATCGTCGGCGTTTGGGTCCACATCATCATCACCCAATGGTCTAGCGTCATCGTTTCTAACCACATCATCATCATCATCATCATCAGGTTGCTCTTGATAGAACACTCCCTCGTATGTCATGGGGTTAATGTTGTAGTAATCGTCTTCATTGGTCGGTAGCTTACCATGTGGCGACACCTTGAACACAACTTCCCAACCCTTTAGATACACTTTACGGCATGGGTAAGGCGGATAATATACTTGTGTAGCTTGGGTAGCCGCAATGAAGAGATCGGCTCCGGCATAGGCGGTTGATGGTTTAACCGACCAAACCAATGGAAGGCGTATGTTTTACCCCTCCGTGGATCGAACCATCGACATTTGAACACGAGCGGACTTAGGGTCTCACGCTCTGGCGAATTTAACCTCGTATATATTTTGTACCCTTCCGTAGTAGTCTAGTGAATTTTGACCGGGGTGTACACTCCAGATTTATAGTTTTCGGATCGGGCGGCTGTTTTGGTGCTCCTCTGTATGGAAGCGATACCCATTCACATCATACTTTGTACATGTCATGACGGCAGGATCAAAACCCATGGAAACCCATCTCAATTCATCATCCATAGATATGTTGGGTCTTTTCCTACAAGTATAATGGAAATTGTTGCGTGCATTAGTTCCATTAACTAATAAATGTTGAAGTAGGTATTTAATAGGGAGTGTGGAAATTTACTTTCTCCATGAACCAAGCAACAAAATTTTTACGTCCGAGGTTTCCATGACGGAGAAGAGTAAGTGCCTCCGCCAAAGAGGAGGATTCACTCCCGTCCATTCCTCTTGAGCGAAATCACTAAAAAAGATAAGCGGTGTTAGCCGGGACTAAGTGAACATGAAACATGATGATGTGGAAGACATAAAGGAATGGTGTAGTGGTATTACCTCATCCACACTTCCTCAACTTCCTTGATGTTGTGCAAGATATAGAACATGAGGTCCTCCCACTCTTGTTGTGGCATGTTATAAGATTTGAGGCCCCAGCCCTCCCACCTTGCGTGTTGAATAGATCGAGCCTGGGTTGATACTTGGGCTCTTCTATATTATGTCGAGGCACCTTGTTATGAAGATGGGGAGCGTGGTGCGGATAGTATGATGTCCTGAGGTCTGACACCTCCTCTAGGATAACTGCCTCAGCTATGGAAGCTTCAATCTTAGCTTTGTTTCCACATTTCCGTCGGAGATGCTTGTTCTGCCTCTCAGGGCCGTACTGCCACCGATTTTGCAGGGCCCCCAATAATACCTCATTCGCGAGGTGCAGAATGAGATGTGTCATCGGAGTAAAGAAGCCTGGCGGAAAGATCTTCTCTAGCTTGACTATCAACTCCGGTGCCTTCTTATGCAATTTTTCAATCACCTCTTTACTTACTTCTTTAGCACAGGCGTGCGGAAGAAATGGCTAAGCTCGGCAAGCACTTCGCCAGACATGCTCGGGGACATAGCCTCGAACCATCACCGGCATTATCCGCTCAATCCATACATGGTAGTCATGACTCTTGGACCGGTCACTTTGCCCGTTGAAAGATTGACTCCTTACTTATATTCGATGCATAACCATCGGTGAACTTCAAAATTTGTTTCAGCCAAATAAGTACTTCTTTTTTTACGGCGGTTTAAGGACAAAGTCAGCATCGGCTTGAACCAGTTTTTCGACCGCTGTGGGAGGCTTCATGTTCAGCGTGGTCTATCACAAATTCTCTGTTGATCGGCTCTAGCTTTTACGTTATCCTTCGTCTTATCAGGAATGTTGAGGATCGTGTGGAAAAGGGACTCTGCCACATTCTTTTGGTGTGCATCACATCAATATTGTAAGGAAGTTTGAGGTCCTTGAAATAGGGAAGCTGCGAGAAGGGGTAATGTGAGTCCAGTTGTGCGTCTCACCATATCCTCGAAGCCTTTGTCTTTTGCTTTGCCTTTGCCTTTGACTTTAGGCTTGAGCTTTTAGCTGAGCAAGAACATCTGCCCCGAAAATGTTGGAATGTCGGTTACTTCATGAACAACCCGACCTTTCGTGAAGTTCTTCTTGTCTTCCCTGTCTGGATGGTGCGGAGGGAGGAACTGTCGATGCAGGTCAAAGGCTACATACTTGCCACCCTTACTCAGCCAAATCATTCGTGAGCCTGCATGCACACTGGGCATGGCATCTTACCACTTGTACACCATCCGCAGAATAGAGCATAGCCGGAAAGTCATGCATGCAATAGTGCAACCAAACTTTCATCAAGAAATTTCTCTGCAGATCCCGGTCGTATGTCAACCTCGGAAAGTACCAAGAATGGTGCAAAGCATCCTGGCGGCTGCATAAACACACCCAATTGCTTCCCGGGTAGTCAGGCCCGGAATGATGAGCGACAAGAACATGGTCTTCCGTTGCATTAGGGCACCGGGAGGAAGATTGGCGGAATTACAAACACAGGCCAGCAGCTGTATGGATTGGACGACATACCATATGGATTCAACCCATCACCGATATGGCTATTCGACATTCCCAGCCTCGGCTGCTTCCTCGGGTATTCTTCATCGAATGACTTCCATGCTTCCCTCCCGATGGATGTACGATTTTTTGGATTGTACCTTATACCTTCCTTGTGCCACTTCATCATTTTGGCAGACTCCTTCGTGATGAAAAGGCGCTGCAGTCTTTTATAAAATCAAGATACGAAGAACCTTAACGGGATGGTTAGCTGCTTTTCTCACCATCCTCACCGACCACCTCAATGTACCGAGACGAACCACACTTCCTACAATACTTGTCATCCACATACTCGTGCCTAAACAAAAGGCAATTCTTGAGCAAACATCTATTTTCTCATAATCCATAGAGAGTGCCTTCATGATTTTCTTTGTATCGTACATGCTTTTGGCAGTTCATGACCCTCGGGGAGGCTGTTAGCCCATACTCCCGGGAATGCTTGAAGCATTTACGCTACAACCGTACTCAGCCTTGGCGCAATCAGTTGCGAGATGGCATCCAGCTGAGATATTTTCGCACCCGCATAAAGAGGTTTCTTCGACGAGGCCAAGACCTCCAAGAAGGCCTTTGCGGTTGCCTCCGCTCCTCGGTTCATTCTCTGAAGGTGTCGCATTTGCCGTTTCTGCAACAATGACATCATCTAGCATGTCCCTGACCCCGTCGTCCTCATATCCATCGATGCGTTGTCGCATCACCTCCTCTCTACCACGGTCCTGATCGGCTATGTTTATCGACGGCATGTCAAAGTTTGGCATATATCCGTGCGTGCGAAGGTGCTCACTCATGTCCGTCTGATTTCTACGGTGACGTCTGGCACATCTCGCAGGGGCATGGTGGGATAATTCTCATTGACGACGGAATATCTCCTTCAAATACACATCGGTTTTCGCGATCCACTCTGATGTTACTCGATTCCGACGGATAAAACCACTGTACATCCACCGATTATCTGCCATCCTCTCGCTTTTTGCAACCCACACAACATAATTAAGGATTCACTCAAATTAATCACATCAAATTTTCAGTTTCTACGCGTTTAATCCACCTACATCTCTAATAGGTAAAGATGGGTCCTAATCCCACCGAGGATGTGTAGATTGAGTATGTTCTCCATTCTACCCGTTCGAGACAAAATTTGGCAGCACCTCCCGATGTTCTCCGGATACGTCTCGGCAAATAGCCGAGAGAATGTGCTCCGGAGAACAATGGGGAGGCGCCGAAATCCTGTCTCGAGCGGGTAGAACATGGAGAACATACCCAATCTACACATCCTCGGCTATCCATGGAAAACGCTGGACAATCCGAAAGAGCTGCGGTGATAAATATGCAATTGAATGCATATTTATCGATGCAACCCTTCGGACGGGAGACGCCTAGGTTCGTCAGTTGACTTGAGAATGAAATCTAGTGATATGAAAAATTGGAGGAGATGGACTTGTAGCTCACCCTCGGCTGTAGAGGAAGTAGTCGAACAGCGGAGGGATGCTCAAGGGACCAACACGTCGGATAACGGTCACTCCAATGAAATGCGAAACCACAAAGCCTACAAATTCCATCGCGACAAAAATTAGAACATCACAACTCATAGAGCATATTTAAAACATTTAAACATGCATTCATTTATTTTGCATCATGTAGGCAAAAAACTAACAACATTAACAATATATTCATCATCGTCATCACATATTCATCATCATCATTATCACTTATTCATCTAACCAAATTTTTTTACTACCTATATTCATCATCGTCATCACATATTCGTCATCGCCATCACATATTCATCATTGCCATCACATATTCATCATTGTCATCACATATTCATCATCGCCATCACATATTCATCATCGTGACCAATTTTTTTTTCAAGGTATGCAACATATAGCATCGTCATCACATATTCACATCACTATCTATCTAACTATCTACCTATCTAACTATCTATCTAACTATGTATCTAACTATCTAAATACCTATCTAAATACCTACCTAAATACCTATCTAACTATCTATATCTAACTAGCTACAAAATTACTAAAAACACTAAAACTTCAAAAAAATCACCTTGAGAGGGCCGGCCGGAGTTGGGGCGGGAGGCGCGGGTAGAGGCGGGCGGCCGGTGCAGTTGGGCGGGCGGGCGTGAGGTCGAGGTGGGAGGAGGGTCGAGGCGGGCGGGTCGAGGCGAGGCGGTGAGGTCGGTCTGAGCGGCCGGCGCCGACGGTTAGGGCGGGCCGGCCGCGGAGGTCGAGGCGAGGAGGCGGTCGGGCGGCTGAGTCGGGTCGGGCGGGGTGAGGTCGGTGGCGGCGGCGGCTCGGGCGCGGCGCGCCTCGGGCGGGCGCGGGCCTGGCGGCGGCCTCTTGGGGGCGGCGCGCCTCGGGGGCGGTGGCGGCGGTGGCTCTCGGGGCGGGCGGCGGCGTGCTCGGGGGGCGGCGGAGGTGGTGGGCGGCGCGGGTGTGGGTCGGGCGATGGCGAATGGGTGGTGGGGCGAACCGCTGGGAGATAAGGTCGGCCCCTATGCGACGCGGCTGGCCGTCGGCATAGGCTAACCCTTTGCCACGTCACCGATCCGTGGTAGGCCCTATGCCGACGGCCTGGCCGTCGGCATAGGCTCGACCCTTGCCACGTCACCGATCCGTGGTCGGCCCTATGCCGACGGCCTGGCCGTCGGCATAGGCTCAACCCTTGCCACGTCATCGATCCGTGGACATGTCTTGTTGATATGCCGGCGGCTAAGCCGTCGGCATAGATACTGCATTTTTATTTTTTATTAGTCCATATGTGTGACTCTCGGACTTGTAAAAATAGTCCCACCTCGCCCAAAGACAAGCATAGGAGGGCCCACGTAACACCGGGCGGCATTGCTACCCCCTCCGGTACCCGTCCCATCTAACCTAACACGCAGGCGACCGCGGATCTAGCTCTTTGACTTCCGCCGGACTGGGTGCGGCGGTGGACCTTTTCACATGGTTGTCATAGCCCAGACCATAGATGCACCCCCCAACACCATTCCGGCCCAACCCACCCTCGGCCCGACGTGGCCGTTTCCCACCTCCGGGACATGGCGGCAGCCACGCCCGTGAGGTCTACACGGCAGGACGGGGGCCCTGGGGGGTAGCAATGCCACCGGGCGTCGCGACCGCCCCTCATACATGCAGGGTGGTGTGGTGGCATGTCCGAAGAAGCGCACGCGCGTCTCGGTGTGGCCCCCCCTCACGGACGGCGATGACACACGGTAGTAGGCGTTCTGCGGAAGCGATGCGGCGTGAATATTATTAAATACCGGGCGCGATAAAATCATGAGTTTTTACATGGCGTGGGCACATGTGCTATAGGACCGATGGTAATTTTTCATAATTTTTCGTGATGGATAAGTATCTGAACACTTCCCTCTCGCGGATTGCTCTTGGCGTCTCGTTGTGGCGGCGGCCTCGAGAGCTAACATACCGTCAAATCTTGCGTGGCGGCCTCTCACAAGTCTGGAAGTGTTGTGGCGGTTGCAAATGCCCGACGCGCGTCTCGGGTGTCCCCTCCCCCCCCTCACGGACGGCGCCGCCCGCACCGGAGGGGGAAGCGGACGCGTGGGGTCTACGGAGTGGATGTAGCTGTGGGTTTGGCCCGGATGTTGCTCTAAAGTGTTCGTATGGGCTGACCTAACATGACCGGGTGGATAGGCCCTTGGTCAAATCCCGTCCGTGGGAAGTCAAAGGGTAGATCCGGTGGTCAACCGCTCGAGGGTTAAGCGGGGCCAGGGGCCCCAGGGGTAACAATGCCACCGGGCGTCGCACGACCCCTCATACATGCAGGGTGGTGTGGTGGCATGTCCGAAGAGGCGCACGCGTCTCGGTGTGCCTCACACGGACGGCGCCGCCGCACCGGCACTGGAGAAGCAGACGCGTCGGGTCTAAACGGAGGGATCTTCTTTGTGGGTGTGGCCGGATGTTGCTCTAAAGTGTTCGTATGGGCTGACCTAACATGACCGGGTGGATAGGCCCTTGGTCAAATCCGTCCGTGGGAAGTCAAAGGGTAGATCCGGTGGTCAACCGCTCGTGGTTAAGCGGGACGGGGGCCCAGGGGTAACAATGCCACCGGACCGTCGCATCGGGCCCTCATACATGCGGGGTGGTGTGGTGGCATGTCCGAAGAGGCGCACGCGTCTCGGTGTGGCCCCCCCCTCACGGACGGCGATGACACACGGTAGTAGGCGTTCTGCGGAAGCGATGCGGCGTGAATATTATTAAATACTCGGGCGCGATAAAATCATGAGTTTTTACATGGCGTGGGCACATGTGCTATAGGACCGATGGTAATTTTCATAATTTTTCGTGATGGAGAAGTATATCGAACACTTCCCTCTCGCGGATTGCTCTTGGCGTCACGTTGTGGCGGCGGCCTCCGGGGCTAACATACCGTCAAATCTTGCGTGGCGGCCTCTCACAAGTCTGGAAGTGTTGTGGCGGTTGCAAATGCCCGGCACGCGTCTCCGGGGTGTCCCCCCTCCCCCCCCGGACGGACGGCGCCGCCCACCGGACTGGGGAAGCAGACGCGTCGGGTCTACGGAGTGGATGTAGCTGTGGGTTTGGCC
Organism: Aegilops longissima; assembly: GCA_021605205.1. Lineage (NCBI taxonomy): Eukaryota > Viridiplantae > Streptophyta > Magnoliopsida > Poales > Poaceae > Aegilops > Aegilops longissima. Next base: position 581,144,273 of record CM038676.1, read on the forward strand.
GGATGTTGCTCTAAAGTGTTCGTATGGGCTGACCTAACATGACCGGGTGGATAGGCCCTTTGGTCAAATCCCGTCCGTGGGAAGTCAAAGGGGTAGATCCGGTGGTCAACCGCTCTAGGGTTAGGCGGGACGGGGGCCCTGGGGGGTAGCAATGCCACGGGCGTCGCACCGCCCCTCATACATGCAGGGTGGTGTGGTGGCATGTCCGAAGAGGCGCACGCGTCTCGGGTGTGCCCCCTCACGGACGACGGCCGCCGGCACTGGAGGGGGAAGCAGACGCGTCGGGTCTAAACGGAGGGATCTTCTTTGTGGGTGTGGCCGGATGTTGCTCTAAAGTGTTCGTATGGGCTGACCTAACATGACCGGGTGGATAGGCCCTTGGTCAAATCCGTCCGTGGGAAGTCAAAGGGTAGATCCGGTGGTCAACCGCTCCGGGGTTAGCGGGACGGGGCCTGGGGGTAGCAATGCCACTGGACCGTCGCATCGGGCCCTCATACATGCGGGGTGGTGTGGTGGCATGTCCGAAGAGGCGACACGCGTCTCGGTGTAGCCCCCCTCACGGACGGCGATGACACACGGTAGTAGACGTTCTGCGGAAACGATGCGGCGTGAATATTATTAAATACTCGGAGCGCGATAAAATCATGAGTTTTTACATGGCGTGGGCACATGTGCTATAGGACCGATGGTAATTTTTCATAATTTTTCGTGATGGAGAAGTATCTGAACACTTCCCCACGCGGATTGCTCTTGGCGTCTCACGACCGTGGGCGCGGCCTCCGGGCCAACATACCGTCAAATCTTGCGTGGCGGCCTCTCACAAGTCTGGAAGTGTTGTGGCGGTTGCAAATGCCCGCACGCGTCTCGGGGTGTCCCCCTCCCCCCTCACGGACGCGCCGCCGCCGCACCGGAGGGGGGAAACGGACGTCGGGTCTACGGAGTGGATGTAGCTGTGGGTTTGGCCGGATGTTGCTCTAAAGTGTTCGTATGGGCTGACCTAACATGACCGGGTGGATAGGCCCACTGGTCAAATCCGTCCGTGGGAAGTCAAAGGGTAGATCCGGTGGTCAACCGCTCGAGGTTAAGCGGGGACGGGGCCCTGGGGGTAACAATGCCACCGGGCGTCGCACCGCCCCTCATACATGCAGGGTGGTGTGGTGGCATGTCCGAAGAGGCGACACGCGTCTCGGTGTGCCCCCTCACACAGACGGCGCCGCCGCCCGGCACTGGAGAAGCAGACGACGTCGGGTCTAAACGGAGGGATCTTCTGTGGGTGTGGCCGGATGTTGCTCTAAAGTGTTCGTATGGGCTGACCTAACATGGTGGGTGGATAGGCCTTGGTCAAATCCCGTCCGTGGGAAGTCAAAGGGTAGATCCGGTGGTCAACCGCCGTGGTTAAGCGGGGCCGGGGCCCTGGGGGTAGCAATGCCACCGGACCGTCGCATCGGGCCCTCATACATGCGGGGTGGTGTGGTGGCATGTCCGAAGAGGCGCACGCGTCTCGGTGTGGCCCCCCTCACGGACGGCGATGACACACGGTAGTAGGCGTTCTGCGGAAGCGATGCGGCGTGAATATTATTAAATACTCGGGCGCGATAAAATCATGAGTTTTTACATGGCGTGGGCACATGTGCTATAGGACCGATGGTAATTTTTCATAATTTTTCGTGATGGAGAAGTATCGAACACTTCCCTACGCGGATTGCTCTTGGCGTCTCTGTTGTGGCGGCGGCCTCAAGGGCTAACATACCGTCAAATCTTGCGTGGCGGCCTCTCACAAGTCTGGAAGTGTTGTGGCGGTTGCAAATGCCCGCCGCGCGTCTCCGGTGTCCCCTCCCCCCCTCACGGACGGCGCGCCGCCGCACCGGACCTGGGGAAGCGGACGCTGTCGGGTCTACACGGAGTGGATGTAGCTGTGGGTTTGGCCGGATGTTGCTCTAAAGTGTTCGTATGGGCTGACCTAACATGGCCGGGTGGATAGGCCCTGGTCAAATCCCGTCGTGGGAAGTCAAAGGGTAGATCCGGTGGTCAACCGCTCGAGGTTAGGCGGGGACGGGGCCCAGGGGCAGCAATGCCACCGAGGCGTCGCACCAGCCCCTCATACATGCAGGGTGGTGTGGTGGCATGTCCAAGAGGCGCACGCGCGTCTCAGTGTGCCCCCACACGGACGCGCCGCCGCATGACCGGCACTGGAGAAGCAGACGCGTCGGGTCTACGGAGGGATCTTCTTTGTGGGTGTGGCCCGGATGTTGCTCTAAAGTGTTCGTATGGGCTGACCTAACATGGCCGGTGGATAGGCCCTTTGGTCAAATCCGTCGTGGGAAGTCAAAGGGTAGATCCGGTGGTCAACCGCTCGAGGTTAGGCGGGGCCAGGGGCCTGGGGTAGCAATGCCACCGGACCGTCGCATCGGGCCCTCATACATGCGGGGTGGTGTGGTGGCATGTCCGAAGAGGCGCACGCGTCTCGGGGTGTCGGGCGGCGCCATCCGTGAGGGGGCCACACCGGAGCCCCAAGACAGCGACGCATGCATGAACACTTTCACATATGCATCGGGACCCGTGCGATGTTTTAGTGACATAGCTACTCCCCGAATCGCCCCACCAACCAGAATTCCTTCCGTGTCGACCGTTTCCCCCCCTCCGTGACACGGCGATAGCGATGTTAAATAGCAGGGGCAATCGATATACCATCGGGTATGTTTTTTTAGATAAGGCATAATTATCATATACAAAAACAAAAATTAAAATAAAGTAAAAATAAAAAAACAGAGTAAAAATAAAAATAAAAAATAAAGTAAATTAAACGTATGCCGACGGCCGGGCCGTCGGCATATCTCAGGCACACACGGAGGTTGTCCCACGGATCGTTGACGTGGCGTGGCACACGGATCGGCGGCGTGGCGAGAGGGGCCTATGCCGACGGCCTGGCCGTGAGGCATACCTCGCCAGCGATATGCCGACGCCGCCGTTCTTGCCCGTCGGCGTAGGGTCAACGCCGTCAAATGGTCGGTGGCCGACGGGCGGGTGGGCCGCGGGTATGCCGGCGGCCTTCGCTATGCCGACGGGCCCGTAGGCGTAACTCAGCGGTCCCGACGGCCTTGTCTATGCCGACGGCCCGTCGGCATAAGTTGATGTATGCCGGCGGCATTTATAAGCCTCTGACCTTTCCGTGGCCGTCGGCATAGGTCCACAGATGCCGACGGGGGCCGTCGGCATAGATTTGGCCGTCGGCAACCACAGTTTTTCTGGTAGTGAATGCACCGGCTGAGCAAGTGAAATGTCGCTGCCGTGTTTGACATGCCTAAAGATTGCTTTCAAAGGCCTACATACAGCTAGCAAGATCATTAACAGATCCCATCCTCCAGTTTACTGTTTCCCCTATTCTCTTTGCTGTATTAAAGCGAACCTATCCACATAGAAAAAACGTCAAATTTGAGAGAGGGTTTGTGCATGCAGCTGCGGGGCTCCGACACCTTTTTTTTTGGCTTTCAATTTTGAATCTTTTGTATCTTTTGAATCGAGCGAACGCAATAGGAGATTGGATATCCGTGTTTCTTGTGATGAGGACTTCCAAATAAGACCACTTTTGAGTAGGTTTTGACGAGTTTTAAAAACTTCACCTAGTTTCAAATTCCGAAACTTGATATGAGCGAGCGCCAAATCAGCAAGTTTCAAAAACCGCACAAGGATTTGTGGCATGCATATTCGTGTTTCTTGTGACAAGGTATTTTAAGACCACTTTCGAATAGGCTTTGACATTTTTTTTAAGCTTCACCGTGTTCCAAGTTCGGAAACTTGATACTAGCAATAGCCAAAATCAGCAAGTTTTAAAAACTAAAACTTCAAACATGTTGTGCCCTTGTGGGGAATCCAGTGATTTTGCGGATCACGATGCAATTGTGCAGCGGCTGGGCTGGGCAGGTGCGTGCCCCTGCAATTTTTTGCTACAAATTCTAATTTCAATCTTTTTTCTCCTCAAAACAGGGTAAAAGATATTAGGAATAGCAAGGGGTATATGTGTGAGTTTGTGAAGAATTTGTTTTACAAAAACATGCAAACTACCTCCTCCAAATGGAAAAACCTAATGCTCAAATGACATGATTCTGGGAACAAGTAAGCCTTACATAGTCGCATGTAACCTTCAACTAGCCACGGTTTATAAGTAGTCAAACTGGTGTCCACGGCATGCAGACTCAGGTTGCATGGGTTCAATTCCTACACTTAACCCTGCACTAATACTAAGCATGGCAAAGATTGACAAAAATTGAAGACTTCGTGAAGTTTTTAACATTTTGAGGGTGCTCTGAGTTTTGCATCTTCTTTGATTTAATTTAGGATTTTTCAATATATTTATATTTATGTAATTATATCTACGCCCTAGAGGATGATATAAAAATGTTAATAATTTCGATATTCTCTTGGTGACTTAGTTAGGCACATAGCCTACGACCCTCAGGTCTCATACTCAAGCCCTCAACCAAGTTCCTTCAGTTCCTATGTACACCTGATTGCCAATATTTTTTAGATTAGATTCTACTTAGAATTAATCATAGACTTAATATTTGTGAAATTCTAGTTGAATGCACTAGCTTTGATATTATTTACCCTAAAATATCATATTTCTATCTCTATTTGTGGATACTTCCGCCTTGTCAAAATTTTAAGGTTTGTTTGTTAATTTCCCAATTTTTTGTTTTGAAAAAATGCTATTTAAATTTTAATTATCGTTAGATTTGTTTGTTCATTATTTTTGAAATTATTAGTAGTAGCGAGGGTGCTTGATTGTTTGCCATGTCCAATTGTACTCTTATAACCTTGAACTAGAGATGACACGTAAATGGTCAAATTAGTGTCGACAACGATCAAAGTCACAACCTAGAATCTGCTGCAGATAAAAAAATGATTTGTATATTCCTAACATTACATTGCAAATGGCCTTCTCTGAAATAATTATGATAGAATGAAGATACATATGTCAAAACGCCTTGTTTGATTTTGTCAAACAAGCCCTGTTTTGATGTTGTCAACCACTTACCCAAATTTGGAATGTGCACTCAGAACAAAACAAAAGGTTTTCTATGCAGAAAGGAAGGTAGAATATTCTGTCTTGGTTTGTCCTTGGTGGCTAGCTAAGTTGGCTGGACTGTGCCCTCCAGCTGAACTACATAAGTTTTTTTTGTGAGAGTAGCAGACAATACAACTTTTTTTCTGTGGAAAGCAATACAACACAACTGAGGCACATATTTCCCTCAGAAAAGCATCTCAGACACACATTACAATTTCTTAATCCATGTAAGTGTTAGAATTTAGAAAATTAGTTTGGCTAAATAGGATTGGCCAGGCATATTTTAATGATCAAATCCGTGTAGGTGAAACTAAACAACCTCACTCTTGTTGCAAGCCGGTGGAAGGGCTACCTATTCAAGTAAGAAGGAAATAGAGGCGAAATATACTGAGGGTGGGGCGCATCTTTTTCAACGGAACATGCGGAAACAGTGAATACAAGGGGATTACTCGCCCACATACTGGCGTTATAAATCATATGTGAGATAGTAATTGTGCTAGGGAGTGTGTTGACACCAGTTTATGGCACGACAGAAAACGTAATTAAGATGCCATCAACTGAAAAAGTGTCTAATTTGAAAAATCTTCATATGATCAAAATGAAAAACTTTGATGTTCGGGTCATCACCATCCGATCTCATCTTGGGGGCCGAAGATGTGCTCGGAGTGCTGAGATTTGGCATTCAGAGTACTATTTGGCCGATTACGCCTCCAAGACGACATCATATGTAAATCTGCATAGAGATGGATCCTTGTTGCTTGGTTTGGCATTTAGAGGAACACTACTAAAAGTGGCTTCAACATTATTGACACCATTAGTAGCTCATTCCTTGGTTTGTTCCAGTCACATCCACAATTTCACGGTCCGACTCAAAATTCATTTTCACCATTAAAATTTATCGCGACGAGTTGCAACTCTTTTATTCTTCTTCTATTTTCAGGAAAGTGAAAAAGAGTTTGTATTCCACAAGCTAACCGTCGGCCGGTTCGCATGTGCGCGTTGCCATAGCCCTCATACAATTTAGCTTTAACGTCTCAGCTAACTAAAAACCAGCTAATGATCAGACGTGCCAAATGAACTGGTCAAAGAGACGACGCAATTAAAGTGTGCTATGACGCTTCCTGGAGCGTATGTAAGTATACATCTCACCTGCTAAAAGCCTAATTTTTTTCACGCTACCAAGGGATTATTAGTTGACGCCCGTGTGGCCTCAAAGAAAGTGGAAATTAACGTATGTGACATCTTCATTAACGCATGATGAAAGCACGGAGTTGAAGAAGACGAAGCACACATGAAACGTTCTTCATTAACGTATGTGACGTCTCAACGACCGGAAAAACAGGCGTCCCCATTTGCCACTGGTATGGTGGATCGTATTGTATCGTATACACAAAACAGGAAAGAAAGAAACACGAACCAGCTACATCAATCAGCTGCTCGATCCAGCTATTACGAAATAGCTTGCTCCAACTTATGCATATGGCCTCTTCATATAGTGAACAGCTAGCTGTGTGTTTACTATTTGTGTATGTTATCATTACGGACCGAAGACGCCCTTTGATTAGTTTTCGGTGGGAGCAGCGAATTCAATGACGATCGGTGGCAACAACCCGGTGTAGTAACGTTCCAACGAAGCCAAGATAATCATTGTTAATTTTAAGCACATGCCAACATATATGTGCATATATTCTCGGAGGAGCTAGGTCCTCGAGTGTCCACCTATATAAGTAGATAGCTTCCTGCTCGAGGTATATCAACATAAGGCATTCTCCACCGATATACAACTGGTTGCTTAATTTCTTATACAATACAAAGTGCTCTCTCTCTCTCTTCTCTCTCTCTCTCTCTCTCTCTCTCTCTCCTAGGGGCGTCTACTCCTGACAAGCTTCTTAATTAAAGAGAGCGAGTCAGCGAGATGGGGGTATTCTCTGACCTAAATTTTGGAAACTAGTGGACTGATATGTCAAACAACTACAAAATAACTGCAGGATTTTTTTAGATTTTTTTGTGCGGGGAGTAAGGGAGTTTTATTCCATAGCTACAGGGTTATAATCTGCTAATACAAGATGATGAATGAAACTAGGTCCCTACGGCAACCAAGAAGCGGTGTTGCATGATGTTAGATTTGAATGAGCTTGTAGACGAATATGTCAAGCATCTAGTATTATGATGTTTGAATTGACTTATAGAAATTGAATGGTCATAAATAAAATGAACTTATATCTAAACAATGTTGTCTGTTTGAACTTCAAATCATATGTACACTTGATTGTCAATATTTTTTAGATTATATTTGGAATTAATCATAGACTTAATATTTGCGAAATTCTTGTTCAATGCACTAGCTTTGATATTATTTACCCCTAGAAATATCATATTTTTTGTCTCTATTTGTGGATAGTTCCGCCTTGTCAAAAAATTAACGTTTGTTTGTGAATTTCCCAGTTGTTTAAAAAAATGCAATTCAAATTTTAATTATTGTTACATTAGTTTGTTCTTTAAAATAATTATTGGTGGTAGCAAAGGTGCTAGATTGTTTGAGTGTCCAATTGCACTCTTATAACCTTTTGTACTAACCTTGAACTAGAGATGACACATAAATGGTCAAACTAGTGTCGACAACAATCAAAAGTCACAAGCTAGAATCCGCTGCAGATAAAAAAATCCGGCTTATATATTCCTCACATCACATTGCAAATGGCCTTCTCTGAAATAATAATGATAGGATGAAGATACATATGTCAACACGCCTTGTTTTGATTTTGTCAACCACTTGGAATGTGCCCTAAGACCAAAACATAAGTTTTTCTATGCGGAAAGGAAGGTTGAATATTCTGTCTTGGTTTGTCCTTGGTGGCTAGCTAAGTTGGTTGGACTGTGCCCTCCAGCTGAACTACAGAAGTTCTTTTGTGAGAGTAGGCAGACACCACAACTTTTTTTCTACAAAGCAACACAACACAACTGAGGCACATATTTTCCTCACAAAAATAATCTCAGACACACATTACAATTTCTTAATCCATGTAAGTTTTAGAAAATAGTTTGGCTAAATATGATTGGCCATGCAGATTCTAATGATCAAATCCATGTAAGTGAAACTAAACAAGCTCACTCTTGTTGCAACCATAAAAGCGCTACCTATTCACTAAGAAGGAAATAGAGGCGAAATATACTAAGGGTGGGGCATGTTTTTTGATGGAACATGCGGAAACAGTGAATATAAGGGGATTACTCGCCCTCATACTGAATCATATGTGAGATAGCAATTGTGGCAGAGAGTGTGTTGACACTAGTTTTTGACACGATAGAAAAGGTAATCATGATGGCCTCAACTGAAAATTTGTCCAATATGAAAAATCTCCATGCGATCAAAATGAACAACTTTGTTCTTTGGATCATCGCCATCCGATCTCATCTCTGGGGCCGAAGATGTGCTCGGAGTGATGAGATTTGGCATTCAGAGTACTGTTTTGCCGATTACGCCTCCAAGACGACCTCATATGTAAATCTGCATAGAGATGGATCCTTGTTGCTCATCTCACCACTCTTTTGACACCACGTCAGGGAAATCATCATCTTGCAACCAACAACATACAAATTTAAACAACGCGTTATTACCTAGATGGTAATTAAGCTGCTATGGAGTTTACTAAATGACAATCTCTAGCGAAATCGTTCAAGTTACATATAATATAAAAAGAAATACTGACATTTTGATCTTCGCTAGCTATACTACAACTGGCTTCAACATTATTGACACCATTAGTAGCTCATTCCTTGGTTTGTTTCGGTCGTAGTCCGCGGTAATAAATACAGAAGGAAAGAAATGAAGTATCACATCGACAGTCACACGGTCCTACTCAATATTCATTTTCTCCCTTAAAATTCGTCGTGACGAGTTGCAACTCTTTTAGTCTTTTTTTTTTCAGGGAACGTGAACAAGAGTTTGCATTCAACACCCTAACTGTCGGCCAGTTCGCACACGCATTGCCATAGCCCTCATATAAATTACGAGCGATATGCACGTCAGTTTAGCTTGAGACCTCGTTAAGTCTCAGTTGACTGAAATTTAACAATCATATCAATACTGAAGACGTCCTTCGATTAGTTTTCGGTGCCACTGGGAGGAGCAAAGTGAGCGAATTCAACGACGATTGGTGGCAACTACCCGGTGCAGTAACGTTCCAACGAAGCCAAGATAATCGTTGTTAATTTTAAGCACATGCCAACAACATTTTTCGAGTGGGCATTTTTCGAGTGCCCACCTATATAAGTAGCTTCCCGCAGCTCGAGCTACAGCAACACACATTCTCCACCAATCGATCGACCACTTCTCTCTTCTTTTCCTATATCCAATCTTAGTCAAACAAGCTAGCTTCGAAAAAATAGAAATGGCGGTTGTTGCAGCAAAGCCACACATTTTGGTGGCCTGTGCCTTGCTGGTCCTCACCGTGAGGTGCCAGGCCAGCCCTTTCTGGCCACTGGAGATCGGCTACTACCACGACAAGTGCCCCCAGGCGGAGGCCGTCGTCAAGGGCGTCATGGAGAAGGCTGTGATGCTTCCGTCCTCCTGGACCCGACCCCGTTCAGCCCGGCGCCGGAGAAACTCAGCCCGCCGAACGACCCTACCCTGCGCGGCTTCGAGCTGATTGACGCCATCAAGGACGCCCTCGAGGCGGCCTGCCCGGGCGTCGTCTCCTGTGCAGACATCGTCGCCTTCGCGGCCCGTGACGCGTCCTGCATCCTTAGCAGGGGCAAGGTAAACTTTAAGATGCCGTCCGGCCGTCGCGACGGCACCTTCTCCAACGCCTCCGAGCCGCTCAAGTTCCTGGCGCCGCCGACGTCCAACCTCAGCGACCTCGTCGCTAGCTTCGTCATCAAGGGCCTCAACGCGGAGGACCTGGTCGTCCTCTCCGGCGCGCACACCATCGGGCGTTCCCACTGCTCATCTTTCGTCTCCGACCGCCTCAACACCCCCTCCGACATCAACGGCGGCCTCGCTGCATTCCTGCGGAGGCAGTGCCCGGCCAACGCGACGCCGGGCGGCAACGACCCGACGGTGATGCAGGACGTGGTGACGCCCAACAAGCTGGACAGGCAGTACTACAAGAACGTGCTGTCGCACACGGTGCTCTTCACCTCCGACGCGGCGCTTATGACGTCGGCGGAGACGGCGAGAATGGTAGTGGAGAACGCCAAAATCCCCGGGTGGTGGGAGGACAGGTTCGAGAAGGCCATGGTGAAGATGGCCGGCATCGAGGTCAAGACCGGCTACCAGGGCCAGATCAGGAAGAACTGCCGCGCAATCAACCACTACTAATAAGTGGAGTACGTACGTACTGCAGCAGCTGCGCACGTACGTGCATGCAGGGTAAAATTTGACGATTGTTTGCTTTAACCTGCAAGCGAATTCATGTTGTAAAATTTGGCGATTCTTTCACTGCATGCCTTTTTTTTTCTTTGGTTATTCCTTGGTTCAATTCTAGCCAAAGCTGCGGAATTGTTCGTGTATGTGGAGTTGTGCGTGCCTAATTGCGAAAGAATAAAAGTGATGCACATAGCATGTTTTGATGAACAGAAAAAGATCTAGGATGCTTCCAAAACCCTACTCCTGAATTACCTCAGCTGGTGCATAAAACATCCAGAATGTTGCCATCAACCATAACCGGAAAAGGAACTGGTTACGTTGTGATTTTCCACGCAACAACACTAGGAAAGAACAATGCGACTTTTTTTTTGGAAAAAGGGGGTTTACCTCAGCCTCTGCATCAGAAAGATGCAGCTCATATTATTAAAAAATCCAGTAACAAAGTCTCCAAGTCTCAAAGTAAGAAATAAGACAAAACGCTCATAAGAGCCAGATCGAAAGCCACAACCGGCTGGCAAATAAAATAGGAGCACTATATGCCTATCCTATTACATGACCGCCATCCAAACCGGTTGAAAATAACCCGAGCTACCATCTCTCATCGGGTAGACGCAGTAGCCAAACGCCCCCTGGCCTCCGTCGGAGTGAGTAGCGACCATATACGGATCAATATTGTGGCCCTGAAGATAACCTGCAAAAAGTGAATGTTCGATGTTCTGTTAAAAACCAAATCATTTCTGCAGTTCCAGACTGCCTATAATAAGGCACAAACTCCAACACGAATGTGCCTCGCTATATCTGAATCAACCCCATCAAGCCACGTTCCAAATAACATGTTGATGGAGGTAGGTGGAGTAATATTAAAAGCAATATGAATCGAACACCAAAGAATCTTAGCCAGCGGACAATCTAGAAAGAGGTGTCTGATAGTTTCATTATGATCACAAAAACTACACCTAGCAGAACCCATCCAATTGCGTTTTGCCAGATTATCCTTTGTCAAAATGACTTGTTTATGTACAAACCACATAAACACTTTGATTCGCAAAGGCACCTTCACTTTCCAGACATGCTTCGAGGAGGGAATGGCACTAGAGTTTATGACATCCAAGTACATGGATTTGACCGAAAACACGCTGTCCTTAGTCAGTTTCCAATACAACCTATCTGGCTGTTGAGACAACTGGACATTCATCAACCTTCTTACGAGATGAAGCCAAGCCTCCCAACGATCACCAACTAGCGTCCTCCGAAAACTAATATTGAGGGGCGTGTACTGTAAAACGTTTGCAACGTTAGCTTCTCGTCGTTGAACAACGTTGTACAGAGTAGGATATTGAAGTGCGAGGGGCGTCTCCCCAAGCCACGTATCCTCCCAGAACCTCGTATTAGCTCCTTTGCCGACTAAGAACCTTGCCCTATTGAAAAATAGTGTCTTGACTCTCATCAACCCTTTCCAAAACGGTGAGTCAGATGGTCGCATAGTCACATGTGCCAATGTTTTGGACTGAAGATACTTATTGCGCAAAATCTGAGCCCACGTAGCCTCAGACTCGGACGAAAGTTTAAATAGCCACTTGCTGAGGATACATCTATTCTTGACATCTAGATTTTCAATGCCTAGACCCCCTTGGTCCTTCGGCCTAGATGTCCCATTTTGCAAGCCTATACTTTCGTTTAAGCTCATCATTCTGCCAAAAGAATCGAGATCGATAAAAGTCTAACCTCTTCCTAACCCCCACCGGGACCTCAAAAAAGGATAGAAGAATGTAACATCCCAAATTTTCAATTTGGAATGTTATACATTAGGTCATCATGCATATCATATTTTCTCGCATTTTTCCGATCCTAGAAAATTTCACGCAACTCAAGGACCCTCGGAGAGAGTTGGAAGTTTCATTATTTTCATATTTGGGATTTCTCAAATTTTGAAAATAGGATCATTTGGATTTATTTAAATTATCTTCATAAAGTTTTTCCTATAAAAATATTTTGAGAGGGAATAATATAACTTTCCCAACATTTAGGAAAAATGAAGATATTGTAAATAAATCAAAATTTGGTTTGGAAGATTTATTTTGCTTAGGCAAAAATGAGCATTTTAAAAATTTATGCATGTTTGCTGTTTTTAAAGTACATTTTGTTCGACTCATTTTTAGGAGTCGGGGAATTTTTTTTTTACTTAAATCGGAGTTCATTTGGTATTTTTTTAATTCGTTTGGTTTAATTTAATTTAAAAAATCGCCCCCAGGCCAAGGCCCAGCCCTGCCCAGCCAGCCAGGCCCGGCCAGCCGCCGCCGCCTCCCCTCCGCGCCGAGTCCCGCTCGGGGCAGCGCCGCCGCCGCCGGAGTCCGGCTCCGCCCGCCTTCCCCCCCGGCCCCTTCCCGAGCCACCCCGCCACCCCTCCCCTCTTAAATACCGCCCCCCCCCCCCTCCCTCTCTCACCCGCCCCCCTCGCCTCCCAGGCGCTGAGTCCGCCGCCGCCCGCCGGGACGCCGCCGACGCCGGGAGCCCGCCGCCCTCGCCGCCCCCTCCGACCCGCCGCCGACCCCTAGCCCGCCGCCCGAGCCCGCCGGCGATCACGAGGTAGCCCGCCCTATCCGGTTTCCCTAAAAACCAATCCGGTTTTTTAAAAGATGTTCGGTTTTTTAAAACCTAGATTGGTTTTATTTTATTTTTCGGTTTTCTTAACTATGAACGTTCACCGAACCGTTCGTTTCAATAAACGTGTTCGTTGGATTAGTTCTGTTAACGAGCGTCCGTTATTTAATCCGTTCATCGTTTTCTTTTGATCGGATTTAATCCGTTATTTTCCATTCGATTTGAGATCCGATTTTCAAATCTGTTTTATTTCTCGCTCGTTTATCGGAATCGGTGATTCAAGCGCTGGAGTTTAATGTGAAACCGCCGTTCCGACTACCCTACTTTCACAGAGTTTTGCTACTGTAAAATTTTGACCTAATTTCAGATTGCTAAACCGAGTCGTTCTCTCTCGAGTTCCGACTTTCGATGTTTATTTTGATTCGATTCTTTTGCAACCAGGGTTCTTAAGTTGAACTTTCTGGTTAGATCTTTTATTCGAGATTTCCCCGTGCATTAGGTGAGTACTTATTGTATGCTTGTTGTTTGTGCGTGTTAGATCACCGGTGCGCCGCTTGTTACTTGAATCTCTAGGTCTCATGGATCATCGCAAGGCAAGTAACACTTTGATCATACTCTTCTCATACCCAGTTTTTATGCATTAGATCTATTCCTCGAACACTTGCATGTTTAGGATCTAATTAAATTGTGGGATTGGGAAGTAGATTGAGGTAGTACCTATTACCTGTTTTACTTATGAAACCTTGGGAGTTACTTCTCGTTTGCTTATTATGCCATGCTATGCTAGTAGGCGTGGATTGGGTGAGTGAATATCCATGACAGATGTGAGATTGTTAATCAATGGTTTATCTAAGGTGGCAACCTAAACACACATCTGGGTGGATTGAGGCACTGGTTTTCATCAGGACTTGCTGTATTTCTTGGACCGCCACCCAGGCTCTAAGGGATCATAAGATTATTCAAGCTGGAAACTTCCGTGTGCAGCCACAAGCCAATTATGGGCTCTGGCGTAGTTGACTAAGTTGTGCGAACTCTTACGGGTAGGCTAGCTGATGTAGGGGATGTAGGTTGGTACGGTCTACCCACATGTAAGGTGCTAAGCGCTTCGAAAGACTATGTCTCGGTCATCCGTTTCTCAAACACCATGCGGTCACGAGAACCAAGCGGAGGCGATCGAGTCTTGTGGGGAAAAGTCGCAAACCTCTGCAGAGTGTATAAACTAGTCATGATTAGCCGTGTCCCGGTTATGGACAATTTGAGTATCTGGTAATTGAATATCATGTGAATCTCAACATGTTACTTCTAATAAAAGTTATTGGGTTTTGATGAGTACTTTTAATTGGGATTGAGGATCTGTCAACCATTCTCAATGTTTAACAACCACCATGATAGTTAAATAAAATTATTCCTTTGATGTAGGGAAAAATCAGCTTTATGCAAATGTAACAGTAGAGCCTTACCACCAGCCAAATATGCATGTAGTATAGGCTTATTCCTCATTGCTCTTTATGTGTTACATTGCGGCATATTCCATGTCTTGACCCGTTTCGGGCTGCAACTTTCACGTTGAGACTTTTCGAACGACAGTAAGGTGTTAGGTCGTGGTTCTATACTCGATGATGCCGATGGAGTTGATGGACTCGCTTATCTTCCAAGCCTTCATTGTTATTATTAGATGGCCTTAAGCCATATTATTGTATTAAGTTCCCTTGTGGACAACGATGTAATAAGTGTGTGATTGCTACTCGCTATAAATCCTTGAATCTTGTGTGGTGTCGGCATTCTGATCCAGGATGACACCGAGCACGAGACTTGATCCATTCGGTCTGGTCGCTGCGAGAGAATGGTATCGAGCACACTGATCGTGAGGACACGACCACTAAGTTAAAGCCATAGATCACTACTCTCTTCCCATTTTCTAACTTCTCATCTTTTCTACTCTCTTTAGGATGACGGACGCGAATATCAAGTACACTCAACCAGATGAAGGCACACCTTTTGGATTTCACTTGAAGGAAGTTACCAAGTACCTGAACATTGGACTACCAAGCTTCACCGGGACTTTCCACGCCACTCTGCTCAAGAAGAGGGCTGGAAGATTCACGCTCACGTTCGGGAAGGACATTCGCCCCAATCACCAAGCCTATAGATAGTGTTTTCAGTGCACCAACTTGGAGTCTGGGAAAGAGCATGGCAGCTCACATCACCATGGGACGCATTGGAGAAGTTTATCAAGAAGACCTCAAGGACACTATCTACCAGATTTGCGGACGCCGAGATGACAAATGGGACATTGTCAACACCAAGAAGGATAGATCCATTGCAGCGTTCATCCAGGAGTTAAACCAGCACATTCGACGCCAGGAGAACCAAATGTGCAACGCCATGTTGGAGTTGCAGAAGACGAAGGAAAGGATCCTAGAACTGGAAGGAGAACTAAAGACTACACGCAAGGACTACATGGACGAGATCGTAGCTCTGGCAAGACACAATAACGATCTTAAGTATGAGATCGAAGAACTCAAGAAGAAGTTGGCACTCAGGAATGAAGACCAGTATGTCAATTACCCAAGCGACTACATCAACATCGACGACACCGATTCGGATCCAAGTGAACCCGACTTTGAAGATGAAGCTGGAGCAGACATCATGGAGTCTTCCACCGGTTCAAATTAGTAGAAGTCCCCCACATATTAGTAGTATTTCCCTCCATGTAAACATTATAGTACACGCACTTTTGCGATAGTTAGATCGTTGTAAGCCTTGTTTGATTGAATGAAGTGATTTCGTGTGTTTTTGCTCATGTGCATTTGGGTAGTGATTCCCCTTAGACCTCATTCTATTCTACATTTCTCTTCTTTTCTAAACCCATCAGATGCCTCCGAGACGCGACCCCGGATTCGTTTTCCCGCCAGAGATCACCCAATTGATCCAACAGCAGAATACCCTGATTCAAACATCGGTGCACAACAACAACAACAACAACAACAACAACAACAACAACAACCCACCACCACCACCACCTGCGGATCATCTGACTCGTTTCCTTAGACTGAACCCGCCGGTGTATTCCGATAACACCGAGCCGATTGTAGCAGATGGTGGCTCGCAAGATAGGAAGGAGCTGACCACTGCGGGATGCACAGATGGTGAAAGAGTAAAGTTTGCAGCACATCAGCTTGAGGGACCCTTGAAAGCATGGTGGGAGAATTTCACACCACTTACCCGGTGAACACATCACATGGGATCGGTTTCACAAGCTTTTCGACTGCCCATGTTTCAGCAGGAGCCATGGCCATGAAGAAGCGTGAGTTTCGCAACTTACGCCAAGGAGGAAGAACTGTTGGCGATCGTGGATGACTTTAGCAAATTAGCACGTTATGCCCCGGATAGCGTTACTCTGAGACGCTGCAAAACAGGAGAAGTTTCTAGAAGGACTGAATGATGAGTTCAGCATGCCGTTGATGGTAGCAAGTTTCAACAACTACCAGGAGTTGGTAGACCGAGCCCTCATGATTGAAGGAAAGCAGCAGCAAATTGAGAACCGCAAGCGGAAGTATGGACAAGGGAAGTATAACTCTGGAGCTCAGCAGAAACCACGTTATACCCTAAATCAGGAATTCAGTTTCAGCATACCCATGGAGGAAGTAATTGGCGCAACCATAATGGCACCAAGAATGGGAGCGGAATGGAGGAAGCAACGGACAGAATCGCACCAACCCGTCAACACCATCCAAGGTAGACCTGAGTCACATTACTTGCTTTAAGTGCCGCAAGACTGGGCACTATGCAAATGACTGCCTGAAGGCGAATGGAAATGGAAATGGAAGCTCGGAAAGAAGCCCAACCCTTTCAACAGGGGACGGGTGGACCACATTGATGTGGAGGAGGTTGAAGATCAGCCGATGCGATTAACGGTAAGTTTTGGTTAAGTCATTTACTTGAGTTGTTCTTTTCGATCTTGGTGCATCGCATTCATACATATCAAGGGATTTGTGGATAAGTACAAGTTACCAACCCAAGCCCTTAGGTCACCCATGCTAGTAACCTCACCGGAGCAGAGTACATGGCTAGTAAATGGTGTGATCGACCGCCACTAAGGATTGGACACTATGTTTTCCCCTCGGACCTAATAGTTACGGAATCCCAAGGATTGGATGTGATATTAGGAATGGATTGGTTATCAAAGTATGGAGGAAACATAGATTGTACCACAAGGTCAATTTTGCTCACCACACGGAAGGAAGAAGGATTAAGTATGTATCACGGCACGAGCCGAGGAGAGCACAAGTTAATTGCTTGTCGAGTGGTACGGGAAGAAGTACCGATGGTGAAGGATTATCTGATGTATTTCGGAAGAATTGCGGGAATGCCACGGATAGAGACATTGAGTTTTGATCGAGCTGTTGCGTGAACAGGCCCGATATCGAAGCGACCGTCTGAGGATGCCCGCAAAGGATTTGGCGGAAATCAAGAAGCAGATTAAGGAACTATTGGATAAAGGTTTTATTCGCCCAAGTTCTTCACCTTGGGGATCACCCGTTTTGTTGGTGGAGAAGAAGGATGGATCTTTGAGAATGGTTGTTGATTATCGTGGATTGAATGAAGTAACAATCAAGAACAAGTACCCACTACCTATGATAAATGATCTGTTTGATCGCTTGCAAGGAGCCAAAGTGTTTTCCAAGATCGACTTGCGATCAGGGTACCATCAGTTGAAGATTCGGGAGCAGGACATACCCAAGACAGCATTTACCACGAGATATGGACTGTATGAGTATACCGTTATGTCATTTGGACTGACTAACGCGCCAGCCTATTTCATGAACCTGATGAACAAAGTGTTTATGGAGTTTTTGGATAAGTTCGTCGTGGTGTTCATTGATGATATTTTGATTTTCTCGAAGAATGAAGAGGAACACAAGGAACATTTGCGATTGGTTTTGGAGAAACTAAGGGAACACCAGTTGTATGCCAAGTTCAGCAAATGTGAGTTTTGGTTAAAGGAAGTTGGATTTCTCGGACATGTTATATCCGGAGAAGGAATAGCAGTTGACCCCACAAAAGTTGAGACCGTAACCAAATGGGAAGCACCAACGACAGTTGGAGAGATTCGGAGTTTCCTTGGACTCGCAGGATACTACCGAAGGTTCATTGAGAATTTCTCAAGGATTGCAAAGCCTATGACTGAATTGTTGAAAAAGGAAAACAAATTCATATGGACTGAGGACTGTGAGGCAAGTTTTCAGGAGTTGAAGAAAAGATTGGTTACCTCACCAGTTTTGATATTGCCAAATCAGACTAAGGATTATGAGGTGTATTGCGACGCTTCACGTCGAGGACTTGGAGCCGTGCTTATGCAGGAAGGAAGAGTTGTTTCGTATGCCTCACGACAACTTAAGCCCCATGAGTTGAATTATGCCACTCATGATTTGGAGTTAGCAGCCATTGTGCATGCCTTGAAGACGTGGAGACATTTTCTCATTGGAAATTATTGTGAAGTATATACGGATCACAAGAGTTTGAAGTACATCTTCACACAGAAGGAATTAAATCTCAGACAAAGGAGATGGTTAGAACTTATCAAGGATTATGATATGAGATTGCATTATCACCCCGGAAAGGCTAATGTCGTAGCTGACGCATTGAGCCGTAAGAGCCACGTCAATACCCTAATGATGGGAGGAATACCCGATGAGTTAGCGAGGACCTTGAGAGCTATGTTTGGAAATAGTTCGAGAGGCTATGTAGCAGCATTGGAGATTCAGTCGACACTGATGGACAAAATCAGAGAAGCCCAAAAGGCAGATAAGGAAGTTGCCTCTATAAAGGAGAAAATGAGCAAAGGAAAAGCTAAAGGATTTCGTGAGGACGAGCACGATACCCTATGGTTTGAAGACCGTGTTTATGTGCCCAATGACCCAGAGATCAGGAAGTTGATTTTGCAAGAAGCCCATGATTCACCCTATTCGATTCACCCAGGAAATACCAAGATGTATTTGGATTTGAAGAATATTTTCTGGTGGACCGGAATGAAGAAGGATATTGCGGAGTATGTAGCAATTTGCGGCGTATGTCGAAAGTAAAAGCGAGCATCGAAGCCAGCAGGATTGTTACAACCGTTGCGATACCGAATGGAAGTGGGATAAACTAGGCATGGATTTCATCACAGGTTTGCCAAAGACCCGTTCAGGATATGACTCGATTTGGGTCATAGTCGACCCTTTGACCAAGGTAGCTCATTTCATTCGATCAAGACTACCTATAGCAGTGCTAAGTTGGCGAAGATATACATGACCAGAATTGTGTGTTTACACGGAGTTCCGAGGAGCATTGTATCAGACAGAGGAACCCAATTTACCTCGAAATTTTGGAACCAGTTGCACGAAACATTGGGAACCAGACTAGAATTCAGTACAGCTTTCCACCCACAG
Source organism: Aegilops longissima (assembly GCA_021605205.1). Classification (NCBI taxonomy): domain Eukaryota; kingdom Viridiplantae; phylum Streptophyta; class Magnoliopsida; order Poales; family Poaceae; genus Aegilops; species Aegilops longissima. The sequence goes on from CM038676.1 coordinate 581,163,741, forward strand.
ACCGATGGACAGACTGAGAGGGTCAATCAGATTTTAGAGGACATGCTGAGAGCTTGTGCACTAGATTATGGATCTAGCTGGGATGATAATTTGCCGTATGCAGAATTTTCCTACAACAACAGTTACCAAACCAGCTTAAAGATGGCACCTTTCGAGGCTCTGTATGGAAGAAGGTGCAGGACACCGTTGTCATGGGACGAAACTGGAGATCGTCAGTTGTTTGGACCAGATTTGATTAAGGAGTCTGAACAGAAAGTTAAGTTGATTCGAGACAGGCTCAAGGTAGCCCAGTCCAGACAAAAGAGCTATGCCGATTCAAAGCGCAAAGCGATTGAGTATGAAGTTGGAGACAGAGTATATCTTAGAGTATCACCGCTTCGAGGAGTTAAGCGTTTTGGAGTTAAAGGAAAGTTAGCACCCCGTTTCGTTGGACCATATAAGATTTTGCAACGCATGGGAGAAGTTGCGTATAAGTTGGAATTGCGGAAGGACTGTCGAGGAGTTCATGATGTATTCCATGTTTCTCGATTGAAGAAATGTCACCTTGAGATAGCAGAGGTACCGTTAAGAGACACAGTGCCACTGGAAGCAATTCAGTTGAAGGATGACTTGACATATGAGGAAAAACCTGTTAAGATTTTCGATTATGCCAGCAGGGTTACCCGCAACAAAGTTATCAAGTTTTGCAAAGTTCAGTGGAGCCACCACACTAAGGATGAAGCCACCTGGGAAAGAGAGGAAGTTTTGCTTAAGGACCACCCTCACCTATTTTGAATTTGGAATGTTATACATTAGGTCATCATGCATATCATATTTTCTCGCATTTTTCCAATCCTAGAAAATTTCACGCAACTCAAGGACCCTCGGAGAGAGTTGGAAGTTTCATTATTTTCATATTTGGGATTTCTCAAATTTTGAAAATAGGATCATTTGGATTTATTTAAATTATCTTCATAAAGTTTTTCCTATAAAAATATTTTGAGAGGGAATAATATGACTTTCCCAACATTTAGGAAAAATGAAGATATTGTAAATAAATCAAAATTTGGTTTTGGAAGATTTATTTTGCTTAGGCAAAATGAGCATTTAAAATTTATGCATGTTTGCCGTTTTAAAGTTCATTTTGTTCGACTCATTTTAGGAGTCGGGAAAATTTGTTTTACTTAAATCGGAGTTCATTTGGTATTTTTTTTAATTCGTTTGGTTTCATTTAATTTAAAAAAAATCGCCCCCGGGCCAAGGCCCAGCCAGCCCAGCCAGCCAGGCCCGGCCCAGCGCCGCGCGCCCCCTCCCGCGCCGAGTCCCGCTCGGGGGAGCGCGCGCCGCATGCCGAGTCCGGCTCCGCCCGCCTTCCCCGGCTTGCCCTTCCCAAGCCACCCCGCCACCCCTCCCCTCTTAAATACCGCCCCCCCCCCCTCTCTCTCACCGCCCCCTCGCCTCCCGACCGCCTTGAGTCCGCCGCCCTGGCCAGAACGAACGCCGCGCCGCCGCAAATCCGACGCCGGAGCCCGCCGCCCCTCGCCGTCCCCTCCCGACCCCCCGCCGACCCCTAGCCCGCCGCCGGAGCCCGCCCGGCGATCACCGGAGGTAGCCCGCCCGATCCGGTTTCCCTAAAAACCAATCGGTTTTTTTAAAAGATGTTCGGTTTTTTAAAAACCTAGATTGGTTTTATTTTTTTCGGTTTTCTTAACTAATGAACGTTCACGAACCGTTCGTTTCAATAAACGTGTTCGTTGGATTAGTTCTGTTAACGAACGTCCGTTATTTAATCCGTTCGTCGTTTTTCTTTTAATCGGATTTAATCCGTTATTTTTCCGATTCGATTTCAGATCCGATTTTCAAATCTGTTTTATTTCTCGCTCGTTTATCGGAATCGGTGATTCAAGCGCTGGAGTTTAAAGAATGAAACCGCCGTTCGACTACCCTACTTTCACAGAGTTTTGCTACTGTAAAATTTTGACCTAATTTCAGATTGCTAAACCGAGTCGTTCTCTCTCGAGTTCCGACTTTCGATGTTTATTTTGATTCGATTCTTTTGCAACCAGGGTTCTTAAGTTGAACTTTCTGGTTAGATCTTTTATTCGAGATTTCCCCGTGCATTAGGTGAGTACTTATTGTATGCTTGTTGTTTGTCTGCGTTAGATCACCGGTGCGCCGCTTGTTACTTCGAATCTCTAGGTCTCGCGGATCATCAGCAAGGCAAGTAACACTTTGATCATACTCTTCTCATACCCAGTTTTTATGCATTAGATCTATTCCTCGAACACTTGCATGTTTAGGATCTAATTAAATTGTGGGATTGGGAAGTAGATTGAGGTAGTACCTATTACCTGTTTTACTTATGAAACCTTGGGAGTTACTTCTACGTTTGCTTATTATGCCATGCTATGCTAGTAGACGTGGATTGGGTGAGTGAATATCCATGACAGATGTGAGATTGTTAATCAATGGTTTATCTAAGGTGGCAACCTAAACACACATCTGGGTGGATTGAGGCACCTGGTTTCCATCAGGACTTGCCTGTATTTCTTCGGACCGCCACCAGGCTCTAAGGGATCATAAGATTATTCAAACTGGAAACTTCCGTGTGCAGCCACAAGCCAATTATGGGCTCTGGCGTAGTTGACTAAGTTGTGCGAACTCTTACGGGTAGGCTAGCTGATGTAGGGGATGTAGGTTGGTACGGTCTACCCACATGTAAGGTGCTAGCGCTTCTGAAAGACTATGTCTCGGTCATCCGTTTCTCAAACACCATGCAGTCACGAGAACCAAGCGGAGGCGATCGAGTCTGTGGGGAAAAGTCATAAACCTCTGCAGAGTGTATAAACTAATCATGATTAGCCGTGTCCCGGTTATGGACAATTTGAGTATCCGTAATTGAATATCATGTGAATCTCAACATGTTACTTCTAATAAAAGTTATTGGGTTTTGATGAGTACTTTTTAATTGGGATTGAGGATGCTGTCAACCATTCTCAATGTTTAACAACCACCATGATAGTTAAATAAAATTATTCCTTTGATGTAGGGAAAAATCAGCTTTATGCAAATGTAACCGTAGAGCCTTACCACCAGCCAAATATGCATGTAGTATAGGCTTATTCCCTCATTGCTCTTTATGTGTTACATTGCCAGCATATTCCATGTGCTGACCCGTTTTCGGGCTGCAACTTTCACGTTGCAGACTTTTCAGACGACGAGTAAGGTGTTAGGTCGTGGTTCTATACTCAGTGATGCCGATGGAGTTGATGGACTCGCTTATCTTCCAAGCCTTCCGCTGTTATTATTAGATGGCCTTAAGCCATATTATTGTATTAAGTTCCCTTGTGGACAACGATGTAATAAGTGTGTGATTGCTACTCTGCTATAAATCCTTCGAAGTACTGTGTGGTGTCAGCATTACTGATCCAGGGATGACACTGAGTACAGAGACTTGATCCATTCGGGTCTGGTCGCTACAAAGAAACATAGGCATACTGGTGAGGACCGAATTAATCAGAATTAATCACCCTCCATATGACATGAGCTTCCCTTTCCAACAGCTCAGTTTCTTTTCAAAACGATCCTCTATGCACTTCCTCTCCTTGTTAGTCAGCTTACGATGATGAATGGGTATACCTAAGTACGTAAATGGTAACGAACCCAACTCACACCCGAACAATTGCTTATACGCCTCCTGGTCATCATTAGCTCTTCCAAAGCAGAATAATTCACTCTTATAAAAGTTAATTTTGAGCCCGGACAATTATTCAAATAAGCATAACACAAGCTTCATGTTTCTCGCTGTCACCAAGTCATGCTCCATAAAGATTATAGTATCATCAGCATACTGTAGTATGGAAATACCGCCATCAACTAAGTGTGGAACCAAACCACTCACCTGCCCCGCATCCTTAGCCCGTCCTATTAAGATAGATAGCATATCAACCACTATGTTGAATAGAATCGGTGACATGGGATTTCCTTGCCTTAATCCTTTGTGTGTCTGGAAATAGTGACCTATATCATCATTCATTTTAATCCCTGCACTCCCTTTTTGCGTAAAGGACTCAAACTGGTCTCGCCAGGCCGTGTCAAAACCTTTCATACGCAAAGCTTGTTGAAGGAAAGGCCATTTAACTTTATCGTATGCTTTTCGAAATCCACTTTAAAAACCACACCATCTAGTTTTTTTTTAGTGCATCTCATGGATCGTTTCATGCAAGACAACCACCCCTTCAAGGATATTTCTATCTGGAATGAAAACAGTCTGGGACGGTTGCACAACTGAATGCGCAATCTGCGTAAGTCTGTTCGTCCCAACCTATACATGTGTGCAATCATAAATCTGAATTTATCAGTAGGCTGTGTGCGTCTGCGTTAGTGAGTCCATTGTGCATGTCTGCTAATGATCATGAGTGCCTGCACCGAGTACAAAGTTAGCATGACATATTTCCTTCTTCTTTTGAGGAGATCTTAAGTTCTTAACAACTGGCATGAAACAATTGATACTCCTTAATAACTACGGAGCACCATATATAATCGTAATAGCAATTTAAAAAATCAGCAAAAAGAAGGGGTGGCGTCGATGATTCTCAGGATTGCTGGTTTATTACAGAGAGTCCTCTATGGGAAAGGCAGTTGTTTTGCCGTCCAGTTCCGTAGCCCGTAATATCGATCAGAGGATTAGTACTTTTCTTTTGGCTGTAATAAGTCGTAGTTGTTTCCAGAAATTGTGGTTCTTTGGCTTTCACATGCTGTTTTTCAGATTAAGTATGTGGTAGGATGTTTTATTAGCTTTGCTGAACCTTTATTTTGATGGGTCAGTTGAGACAGTTGTTCTGTATTTCTCAGTTTCATTTTTCATGAAATGAAATTGGGAGCTATGCTCCTAAATTTGAAAAAAAAAACTACAGTAGCATTTCTTTACGAGCAAGTTATTTGCTAGAATGCTGAGCAAGTGAAATGTCACTGCCGTGTTTGACATGCCTAGAGATTGCTCTCACAGGCCTACATACAGCTAGCAAGATCACAACAAATCCCATCCTCCAGTTTACTGTTTTCTCTATTCGCTTTGCCGTAGTAAAGCGAACCTATCCACATAGAAAAAGGCGTCAAATCTGAGAGAGAATTTGTGGCATTGCAGCTGCAGGGCACCGACCCCATTTTTTGGGTTTCAATTTGGAATCTTTTGTATCCTTTGAACTGGGTGAACGCCATAGGAGTATGGATATCCGTGTTTCTTGTGCCGAGGGCTTTCAAATAAGACCACCTTTGAGTCAGATTCGATGGTTTTTTAAAATTTCACCAAGTTTGAAATTCTGAAACTTGATACGAGCGAAGACCAAATCAGCAAGTTTCAGAAACCGCACTAGGGTTTGTGGCATGGATATTCGTGTTTCTTGCGACAAGCTTTCAAGTAAGATAGCTTTCGTATAGGCTTTGACGATTTTTTTAAAACTTCACCATGTTTCATGTTCTGAAACTTGGTAACAGTGAAGACCAAAATCAGTAAGTCTGAGAAACTAAAACTTAAAACATGTTGTACCCTCGTGCGGAATCCAGTGAATTTGCAGATCGCGATGCAATCGTGCAGCTGGGTGGGCTGGGCAGGTGCGTGCCCCTGCAAATTTTTATGATAAATTCTAGTTTCGATCTTTTTTCGACCAAGGGGTATATGCGTGAGTTTGTGAAGAATTTTTTTATATATAAAAACATGCAAACTACCTCCTCCAAATGGAAAAACCTAATGCTCCAATGACATGTTCCCGGGAACAAGTAAGCCTTACATAGTCGCATCATAACCTTGAACTAGCCACAGTTTATAAATGGTCAAACTGATGTCCACGACAAGCAGACTCAGGTTGCATGGGTTCGATTCCTACACTTAATGCTGCAGTAATACTAAGCATGGCAAAGATTGACAAAAAATGAAGACTTCATGAAGTTTTGAGCAATTTGAGGGCGCTCTGAGTTTTTGATTCTTCTAGATCTGAGCTACAAGGAGATTCTCATCCCCTCCCTGTTCGCCGCTGCCGGAGGGCACCGCCGGGCAAAGACAAGGCGGCATCGACGGCGGCTGGGCCTCTCGTCCTCAGATGCGGTTTTCAGCGTGGGATGCGGCGTCGTCTCGGGGGCGCGACACTGACATGGGGCGCGGCCGCGATGAGGCGCGCGGCTGTGGTGGCAGCTCGGGCGTGCGGTGGTGCTGCGGCGGTTGCGTGGGGTGCGTTGGGTGCGTGGCGGTGCCCGCACGGATGGGCTTGTCCCCCTGAATCCTAGTCGGGCGCTGGTGGACCTTGTCGCGGACAGGGGAGCTGGTGCTGGTTATGCGCGCTTATCTGGAGGGAGCTGCGGCTGCTGCCATGCTGCATCCGGTGGCCCTCGCCCGGATCTAGAGCTGCTAGATCTGGCGGTGTGGCGGCGGCTACCCCTTAGGCGACCCCGGCCAGCGGTGGCCGGAGAGGTGGGAATGGCTACCGGGCAGCTCTCCCCTTGGTGTGGTTGTCCCCTTTCCACATAGCTCGGCTTGTCGGTTTTCCCCTTTCCTTGTTGAAGTGGGTGTGGATGGCAGGTGGGACGTGGCCGGGGCTCCTGTGGTAGCGTGGTGGTCTGGCGGGGTGGCTGTGGGTGGTTGCACGGGCCACCGATGCGGCCATGGCTATCCTTGCAGCGGCGGTTTGTGGTTGGTGGCGGGGTGCGGTTGGTGGTGGTTCCCTTCCTTCTCCTGGTCTATACCGGCGTCGCGTGGGTAGCTCATGCGACGGAGGTCCAGATCTAGGGTTCGTGCTCGGGTAGGAAAGTTCGGGGCCCGGTGCCGATCGGAGCTTCAGCTTCGGGTAGAGAGGTTGATGTCGCTTGAAGCTACGTCGGTATTTCCCGGAAGAGGAAGGGATGATGCAGCACAGCGGCGGTAGGTATTTCCCTCAGATATGAAACCAAGGTTATCGAACCAGTAGGAGAACCAAGCAACACAACGTAAACAGCCCCTGGACAAAAATAACAACACATCGCAACCCGATGTGTTAAAGGGGTTGTCAATCATTTCGGGATACTGCGCCAGAAACGGTGCGTGGACGAGAGAAAGTTGTAATAGATTGAAATAATAGATCGCAAATGAAATAAAGTGCAGCAAAGTATTTTTGTATTTTTGGTTTAATAGATCTGAAAATAAACGCAAGAAAAAAGTAGATCGCAAGGCAAATATATGAGAAAGAACACCCGGTGGCCTTAAGTTTCACTAGTGGCTTCTCTCGAGAAAGACAGCAAACGGTGGGTAAACAAATTACTGTTGGGCAACTGATATAACTTCAAATAATTATAACGATATCCAGGCAATGATCATTACATAGGCATCATGTCCAAGATTAGTAGACCGACTCCTGCCTGCATCTACTACTATTACTCCACACATCGACCGCTATCCAGCATGCATCTAGTGTATTAAGTTCATGGAAAAACGAAGTAATGCAGTAAGAACGATGACATGATGGAGACAAGATCCGTTTATCTATGGCGGTAGATATAGATCCCATCTTTTTATCCTTAGTAGCAACGATACATACGTGTCGGTTCCCTTTCTGTCACTGGGATCAAGCACCGTAAGATCGAACCCACTACCGGGCACCTCTTCCCATTGCAAGATAAATAGATCAAGTTGGCCAAACAAAACCCAAATTCGAAGAAGAAATACGAGGCTATAAGAGATCAAAGAAACTCAAATAACTTTCATGGATATAAAAAGATATAACTGATCATAAACTCGAAGTTCATCAGATCCCAACAAATACACCGCAAAAAGAGTTACATCATATAGATCTCCAAGAGACCATTGTATTGAGAATTTAGCGAGAGAGAGAGAGAGAGAGAAAGCCATCTAGCTACTAACTACAGACCCGAAAGTCTACAAAGAACTACTCACGCATCATCGGAGAGGCACCAATGGAAGTGGTGAACCCCTCCGTGATGGTGTCTAGATTGGATCTGGTGGTTCTGGACTCTGTGGTGGCTGGATGAATATTTCCTTGACTCCCCTAGGGTTTCTGGATTTTTGGGGTATTTATAGAGCAAAGAGGCGGTCCGGGGGGCACCCGAGGTGGGCACAACCCACCGAGGCGCTGGGCCTCTGGCGCGCCTGGTGGGTTGTCCCCTCCTCGGGACTCCCCCCAGGTGCAAACAGGGCCCAATATCTTCCTTCTGGTCCATAAAAAATCTCCGTGAAGTTTCGTGGCATTTGGACTCCGTCTGATATTGATTTTCTGCGATGTAAAAAACATGGAAAAAACAGCAACTAGCACTTGGCACTATGTCAATAGGTTAGTACCAAAAAATAATATAAAATGATTATAAAACATCCAAGATTGATAATAAAACAACATGGAACAATAAAAAATTATAGATACGTTGGAGACGTATCAGCATCCCCAAGCTTAACTCCTACTCGTCCTCGAGTAGGTAAGTGATAAAAACATAATTTTTGATGTGGAGTGTTGTTCATCAAGTCATATCATATTCTTTCCTTTATAGCATGGACATTTGGACTTTTATGTGATTCAAAGCAATAGCCTAGTTTTGACATAATAATTTAGATACTCAAGCATATCAACAAGCAACCATGTCTTTCAAAATATCAATGCTAAAATAAGTTATCCCTAGCCCATCATGCTCAAACATTGATCCATTCATGAAATACACTCGAATATTAGCTACACCCAATACTTAAGTACGATCATATTGCCTCCTAGTTGTGCTTTTATAAGAGAAGATGGAGACTCAATTTCAAAAATAAAAATTGCATAAAGTAAAAGAAAGGCCCTTCGCAGAGGGGAGTAGGGATTTGTAGAGGTGCGAGAGCTCAAAGCAAAAAAAGGAGATAAAAACATTTTGGGAGATGTATCCATCCCACCAACGAAAACGACTCAGAGTTCCGAACACTTTCCATGCTAGATATGCCATAGGCGGTTCCCAAACAGAAAATAAAGTTTATTCCTTTCTCCACCATACTTTCACTTTCCATGGCTAGCCGTAACCTCGGTTGCCCTCCATATCAATACTTTCCAAGGAATTTATTATTTAACAACATAAAGTAAATTCATTTTTGCATTTCAGGACTGGGCATCCCTTAAAATTTTTCCTTAATCTCGTGCAATGACAAGTGAGTAAGCACTCATCGTGAGAATAACACATCCAACATGGAAAATATTAGCCACCCGTTACCATTCCGCGAGCTAAACAAACACACAAAAGAGAAGTTTATTTTGAAAATTAGAGATGGCACATGCAAATTTTCTTAGAACGGCAAAAGAATACCACATATAGGTAGATATAGTGGACTCATGTGGCAAAACTGATTTAAAGGATTTTGGATGCACAAGTAGAGATCATACTTAGTGCAAAATGAAGGCTAGCAAAAAGATTGAGAAGCGACCAACCAAGAAACGAATAATCTCATAAGCAAGCATTAAGCATAATTAACACCGAATAATGCACCACAAGTAGGATATAATTTTCATTGCATGATTACTGACTTTCATGCATGCATAGGGAATCACAAACCTTAACACCAATATTCTTACTAGAGCACAACTACTCATCAACATAACTCACATATCACATCATCATATCTCAAAACTATTACTAAGAATCAAGTTTTTTTGTCCAATGATCTTCATGACACATTTTTTCTTTCTTTATCCTTCTTGGATATCTATCACTTTGGGACTAATTTTCATGTGTTTCTTTTCATAAGCTCAAACAAATATAAGTGAAGATCATGAGCATAATTTTTTTTCTTTCTCTCAAAATAATTTAAGTGAAGCAAGAGAGAATTTCTTCAAAATTTTACTAACTCTCAAATAAGTGAAGCAAGAGAGCATTTCTTCAAAAATACAAAGCACACCGTGCTAAAAAATATATAAGTGAAGCACTAGAGCAAGTCCTAGCTCATAAAAGATTTAAGTGAATCATAGAGAGCAATTCTAACAAGTCATGACATAATTTTGGCTCTATCAAATAGGTGTGTCCAGCAAGGATTGATGAATTAAAACACAAAATAAAACAATCAAAGACACATATCATACAAGACGCTCCAAGCAAAACACATACCATGTGACGAATAAAATAGCCTCGAGTAAAATACCGATAGTTGTTGGAAGAAAACGGGGATGCCACTCGGGGGCATCCCCAAGCTTAGTTGGTTGCTCATTCTTGGATAATAGCTTGGGATGCCGGGGCATCCCCAAGCTTAGGCTCTTACATCCTTCCTTCATCCATCATAAGATAATCCAAGACTTGAATACTTCAATCACACAAAACTCAACAAAACCTTTGTGAAACCCGTTAGTAAAAGAAAGCAAACCACTACTATAAGTGTTGTATCAAACCAACTCATATTTTGTTTTTGTAATATATCTACTGTATCCCAACATTTCTATGGCAAAAACTCATTAAAGAAAACCTTAGAGCCATTAAAATAAGCACACAACATAAAAAAACAGAACAATCTGTAGTAATCTTGAACTTTCGAATACTTCTGGAACTCCACAAATTGTACCAAATTAGGACGACCAGGGTAATTTGTATATTAATCTTCTGCAAAAAGAATCAGGGCAAAAGCACTTTTCTGTGATTTATGAAAATTATTTTCGTGAGCGCAAAGTTTCTGTCTTTTTCAGCAAGATTAAACGACTATCACACAAGAAGATCCTAAAGGCTTTACTTGGCACAAACACTAACTAAAACACAAAAAACACAATCATAACATTAGCTTAATTGTGTTAACATCAAGAACAGAAAGGAAAAAGCAAAAAATAAATTTTGTTCATTGGGTTGCCTCCCAACAAGCGCTATTGTTTCACGCCCCTAGCTAGGCATAAAGCAAGGATCTAAGTTTTGTCTTCCGAAGTTTTGGCAAATTTTGTAAGGGTTTTCTCAAACCCGGGAGGCTCTTTGCATTTCCCTAAATTCTCCAGAAAAGAAACCATCTTAAGATCCAAAATATCCAATCGCTTGTTGCAAAGAGTAATCAAAGTATTCATGCGTTTGATATTACCATTGAGGTGCTTGAGGGGTTCATTATATTTTTGTATTTCGATCATATGTTTATGCAAATCACCAAGTTTGTCCAACATTTGAACTCCCTCAGGGGTAAAGGAAAACCCCTTATTTTGAGGAGGAATTCCCAAAATTCCTTCCAAAATTTCATAGGCAACGTTTGCATCAAGCTCAATAAAAATTCCTTTAGCGAAAAAATCAAGAAGTTGTCTATGATGCAAAGCTAATCCTATGTAAAAATTACGAAGCAAAACCTTAGCATCCCCCTTTAGATTGGAAACACATACGATTCCATAAGCCTATACCAGGCATCTTTCAAATTTTCTCCTTGTCATTGCTTGAAGTAAAGAACTTCAAAATCTGGTGACAAAGGAGGAGTAGGGACGCTAGCCATCGGGACTAGAAACAAGAGATCGGTGAAAAAGAGAGGCGAATAAAACAAGAAATTTTTGTGAAGTGGGGGAGAGGAAAACAAGAGGCAAATGGCGAATAATGTAAATTGCAAGGAGATGAGAGTTGTTATTAGGAACCTGGTTATGTTGAAGATCCTCCCCGGCAACGGCGCCAGAAATTCCTTTTGATGTCGCTTGAAGCTACGTCGGTATTTCCCCAAAGAGGAAGGGATGATGCAGCACAGCGGCGGTGGGTATTTCCCTCAGATATGAAACCAAGGTTATCGAACCAGTAGGAGAACCAAGCAACACAACGCAAACAGTCCCTGCACACAAATAACAACACCTCGCAACCCGACGTGTTAAAGGGGTTGTCAATCCCATTCGAGGTACGACACCTGAAACGGTGTGTGGACGGGAGAAAGTTGTAATAGATTGAAATAATAGATCACAAATAAAATAAAGTGCAGCAAAGTATTTTTGTATTTTTGGTTTAATAGATATGAAAATAAACGCAAGGAAAAGTAGATCGCAAGGCAAATGTGTGAGAAAAAGAAGACCCGGGGGCCGTAGGTTTCACTAGCGGCTTCTTTCGAGAAAGATAGAAAACGGTGGGTAAACAAATTACTATTGGGCAATTGATAGAACTTCAAATAATTATGACGATATCCAGGCAATGATCATTACATAGGCATCACGTCCAAGATTAGTAGACCGACTCCTGCCTGCATCTACTACTATTACTCCACACATCGACCGCTATCCGGCATGCATCTAGTGTATTAAGTTCATGGAAAAACGGAGTAATGCAATAAGAACGATGACATTATGTAGACAAGATCCGTTTATCTATGGCGGTAGATATAGATCCCATCTTTTTATCCTTAGTAGCAATGATACATACGTGTCGGTTCCCTTTCTGTCACTGGGATCAAGCACCGTAAGATCAAACCCACTACCGGGCACCTCTTCCCATTGCAAGATAAATAGATCAAGTTGGCCAAACAAAACCCAAATATCGGAGAATAAATACGAGGCTATAAGAGATCATGCATATAAGAGATCAAAGAAACTCAAACAACTTTCATAGATATAAAAAGATATAACTGATCATAAACTCGAAGTTCATCAGATCCCAACAAACACACCGCAAAAAGAGTTACATCACATGGATCTCCAAGAGACCATTGTATTGAGATCTCAGCGAGGGAGAGAAAGCCATCTAGATACTAACTACAGACCCGAAGGTCTACAAAGAACTACTCACGCATCATCGGAGAGGCACCAATGGAAGTGGTGAACCCCTCCGTGACGGTGTCTAGATTGGATCTGGTGGTTCTGGACTCTGCGGCGGCTGGATGAATATTTCGTCGACTCCCGTAGGATTTCTGAATTTTTGGGGTATTTATAGAGCAAAGAGGCGGTCCGGGGGCACCCGAGGTGGGCACAACCCACCAGGGCGCTCCCTGGTGGATTGTCCCCTCCTCGGGACTCCCCCCCAGGTGCAACCAGGGCCCAATATCTTCCTTCTGGTCCATAAAAAATCTCCATGAAGTTCCGTGGCATTTGGACTCCGTCTGATATTGATTTTCTGCGATGTAAAAAACATGGAAAAACAGCAACTGGCACTTGGCACTATGTCAATAGGTTAGTACCAAAAAATGATATAAAATGATTATAAAACATCCAAGATCGATAGTAAAACAACATGGAACAATAGAAAATTATAGATATGTTGGAGACGTATCAGAGGTCAGGCTTGGCCCGAGATGTGCTCGCGGGTGGTGCTCGTGCTCTCCTCGCGGGTATGGTGGTCAACGGTGGTGGTTGGGTCTCGCTATCCCGTTGGGCAGATCGGCGCAGGTGACCATGGTTGAGGCGTCGTCCGAGCGGGCTCGGCGGCAGCTATCGGTAGCCACGGGATTGTGTGCACCCAATCCACGGGACTGGCTAGGGACGCAGGTGTGGACGCCCCCCTACTATGGGGACATCGACCCAGATCCTGTGACTGATGCTGGAATATGAATGAAAGGAGACTCCTTTCTTCCTTCCTTCCGAGGTTGGTGCTCTATGATGTGGATGGATGGTGGTGGCTTGGACCTGGATGCCAGAGCAGCGGCTTCGGATGGCTTTCCGCATGGTTGGATCTCCGGGTGGCACCATTTCGGTGGTGGTGGTTCTCTCTCTTGGTCGTGTGTGCAGCAGGAGGGTAGCGGCGGGTGGCCCGGGCGCTCTCCCTATCTTTGGCAGTCGAGTTGGCTCGATCCTGACCTGGGAGCTGAAGTCGTTGCGAAAGCTCTGCGCTTTGTCGCTGACGATGGTGATGCCTACGTGTGCCAGCTATCTTCCTGAAGACGTCATCGTGGTGCTCTTTTTCATGTAAGGGTTCAGGGTGAAGACACTTGACTCTTGTGGACTCGACAGCGACGATGCTTTGCGCCATTTTCCCTCTGGGGGGTTGTTGTGGAGCTTAGGTGTTTAGGGCAGTGTGTGGCATTGAACTCGGTTTTTTGAATGCTTTCTTTCGGTAGCGTAGTAGTCGTGTCCTGCGTGGTCTGGTTATCTTGGGATCGATATTGTATGAGGGCTACCTCAGCATCTTGTATCGTTCAGCCGTGTACTTGGTTTGGTGATTGCTTTATATTTAAAGTGGGGTGAAAGCCTGTATCGAGAATTTTTGCTTCTTCTTTGATCTAATTTAGGAATTTTCAATCTATTTCTATTTATATAAATTCTATATACGCCCTAGAGGATGACAGTGAAATGTAAATAATTTCGACATGCTCTTGGTTACTTAGTTAGGACCCTGACCCAAAAGTAGCTCACATAGCCTACGACCCTCAGGTCTCATGCTCAAGTCTTCAACAATTCCTTTCGCCCTGTAGATGCCTCCCCCCTCTCTGTCACACGCACAGAGCCTTCTTAATTTAAGAGAGCAAGCTCACTAGTAGAAAACATGGCTTTGGTTGGGGCCTGGCCAGCCCATTAGTCCCGGTTCTGTCACCAACCGGGACCCATGGGGACATACGTACCGGTTCGTGCACCCACGGGGCCGGCCGGGCCTCGGGAGGCATTTGTCCCGGTTCGTGTGGACCCATTTGTCCCAATTCTAGGCACGAACCGGGACCAATGGCCCTCGCTCATGGACCACAACCATTGGTCCCAGTTCGTGGCTGGAACCGGGACAAAAGGGGGGCCTTTAGTCCCGGTTCCTGCCACGAACCGGGACCAATGAGTTGCCTATATATATACCCCATCGTTGAAGCAGAGCAGTCCACGCCGCTCTATTTTTTCTGGCCGGCGAGAGGAGAGCTTTGTGGTGCTCTAGCTCACCTCCTATGCACATGAGGTGTTCGATGAAATTCCCGAGCCACACTAGTTAAGCTTTCTCCTCTCGAAGCTCGACCTCCAAGCTCCATTTTCCCAGAGATTTGTCTAGGTTTAGCGGTCCGTCACGTCCCATCCCCGTCTTCACCGCCGTCGATCGCCCACGCAGATCTCGTCGCCGGCACCACCGTGGTGAGCCCCTTGTTCTTATCTTCTTTATGAAAGAAAATAATTCTTACTTTAGATAGATAGTTGTCTAATTTTCTTACTTTTATTATTGCTTATTATTATATAGTGCGATGGTTTTGGTATCCGCCCCCGTTGGCCCTCGTCTTGTCTATGATTCAGATGTGGTATATATTATCTTTAATAACTATTTGGTTCATTTATTGTTTATGACAATTATGCCGACCAACGTGACATAGATTTTATTTATCTAGGAGGTATGTGAACTGGAAATTCCAACCAACCCTATTGTCGAGAGGTTAAATTTAGGTGAAGAAGAAAACAATTACTTGAAGGAAAAAGTAAAAAAAAATGAGGAGGAGAAGATGATATTGATGTTGCATGTTGCAGATGTCGTCGATGATCACAAGATCAAGATGGACACAATGTGTTTGAAGATTAGAAAGATTAGAAAATATGCCATTCATACCGAGGCTTGGTATCATTATGCCATAGGATCAATTGATACCTTGGTGGCGATTATGATCGCATTTGTTGTTGCATTGAAATGTTTTACATAGTTTCAATACATGGTTTAATTAGATGCTCTGGAGAGCTATATGTTGTTCAATGAGAACTATGTATGTACTTTGGTTTTAATGTGATGATGAACTTCTATTAATTTGGTCACTTATCTATCCATGATATTCTATAATGGTTTTTGACACACTTAATTATATATAATGCACGCAGATGAACCGGCAATGGATGTACGGTGATAGACACACCTCCGAGTACGTTAAGGGCGTGCATAATTTTCTCGAAGTGGCCGAGGCAAACAAGCAGAATGGTTTTATGTGCTATCCATGCCCTATATGTGGGAATACGAAGTCTTACTCTGACCAGAAAATCCTTGACACCCACCTGCTTTATAAGGTTTCATGCCACACTATAATGTTTGGACCAGGCACGGAGAAATAGGGGTTATGATGGAAGACAGCGAAGAAGAAGAGGACGATGACAACTATGTGCCCCCGGAATACGGTGATGCTGCAAAGGGGGAAGCTGCTGAAGATCAAGAAGAACCAGACGATATTGTGCCGATGGTGATCTCCACCGGGTCATTGTTGATGCAAGGAGACAGTGCGAAAGTCAAAAGGAGAAGCTGAAGTTTAATCGCATGTTAGAGGATCACAAAAAAGGGTTGTACCCCAATTGCGAAGATGGCAACACAAAGCTCGGTACCATACTGGAATTGCTGCAGTGGAAGGCAGAGAATGATGTGCCTGACAAAGGATTTGAGAAGCTACTGAAAATATTGAAGAAGAAGCTTCCAAAGGATAACGAATTGCCCGACAGAACATACGCATCAAAGAAGGTCGTATGCCCTCTAGGATTGGAGGTGCAGAAGATACATGCATGCCCTAATGACTGCATCCTCTACCGTGGTGCATACGTGGATTTGAACGCATGCCCGGTATGCGGTGCATTGCGGTATAAGATCAGACGAGATGACCCTGGTGATGTTGACGGCGAGCCCCCCAGGAAGAGGTTTTCTGCGAAGGTCATGTGGTATGCTCCTATAATACCATGGTTGAAACGACTGCTTGATATCTACTACGCAACCTTCTTCTTGTCGACGTTGTTGGGCCTCCAAGTGCAGAGGTTTGTAGGACAGTAGCAAATTTCCCTCAAGTGGATGACCTAAGGTTTATCAATCCGTGGGAGGCGTAGGATGAAGATGGTCTCTCTCAAACAACACTGCAACCAAATAACAAAGAGTCTCTTGTGTCCCCAACACACCCAATACAACGGTACATTGTATAGGTGCACTAGTTCGGCGAAGAGATGGTGATACAAGTGCAATATGGATGGTAGATATAGGTTTTTGTAATCTGAAAATATAAAAACAGCAAGGTAACTAATGATAAAAGTGAGCGTAAACGGTATTGCAATGCTAGGAAACAAGGCCTAGGGTTTATACTTTCACTAGTGCAAGTTCTCTCAACAATAATAACATAATTGGATCATATAACTATCCCTCAACATGCAACAAAGAGTCACTCCAAAGTCACTAATAGCGGAGAACAAACGAAGAGATTATGGTAGGGTACGAAACCACCTCAAAGTTATTCTTTCCGATCAATCCATTGGGCTATTCCTATAAGTGTCACAAACAGCCCTAGAGTTCGCAGTAAAATAACACCTTAAGACACACATCAACTAAAACCCTGATGTCACCTAGATACTCCAACGTCACCTCAAGTATCCGTGGATATGATTATATGATATGCATCACACAATCTCAAATTCATCTATTCAACCAACACATAGAACCTCAAAGAGTGCCCCAAAGTTTCTACCAGATAGTCAAGACGAAAACGTGTGCCAACCCCTATGCATAGGTTCATGGGCAGAACCCGCAAGTTGATCACCAAAACATACATCAAGTGAATCACGTGATATCCCATTGTCACCACAGATATGCACGACAAGACATACATCAAGTGTTCTCAAGTCATAAAAGACTCAATCCGATAAGATTACTTCAAAGGGAAAACTCAATCCATTACAAGAAACTAGAGGGGGAGAAGAAACATAAGATCCAACTATAATAGTAAAGCTCGCGATACATCAAGATCGTGCCAAATCAAGAACACGAGAGAGAGAGAGATCAAACACATAGCTACTGGTACATACCCTCAACCCCGAGGGTGAACTACTCCCTCCTCGTCATGGAGAGCGCCGGGATGATGAAGATGGCCACCGGTGAGGGATCCCCCATCCTGCAGGGTGCCGGAACAGGGTCCCGATTGGTTTTTGGTGGCTACAGAGGCTTGCGGCGGCGGAACTCCCGATCTATTCTGTTCCCCGAAGTTTTTAGGGTATATGGATATATATAGGAGGAAGAAGTACGTCAGGGGAGCCACGAGGGGCCCACGAGGGTGGAGGGCGCGTCCTGGCGGTGGGCGCGCCCCCTACCTCGTGCCCTCCTCGAAGCTACCTTGACGTAGGGTCCAAGTCTCCTGGATCATGTTCGGTGAGAAAATCACGTTCCCGAAGGTTTCATTCCGTTTGTACTCCGTTTGATATTCCGTTTCTTTGAAACTCTGAAATAGGCAAAAAACTGCAAATTCTGGGCTGGGCCTCCGGTTAATAGGTTAGTCCCAAAAATAATATAAAAGTGGAAAATAAAGCCCAATATTGTCCAAAACAGTAGATAATATAGCATGGAGCAATCAAAAATTATAGATACGTTGGAGACGTATCACTGTTCAGAAACAAAGAGCATGCCAAGTTGATGCGATGGCATAGTGAGGACCATAAGAAAGATGGGAAGTTGAGAGCACCCGTTGATGGATCGCAGTGGAGAAAAATCGAGAGAAAGTACCGGGTTGAGTTTGAAGGTGACCCAAGGAACGTATGGTTTGGTTTAAGCGCGGATGGCATTAATCCTTTCGGGGAGCAGAGCAGCAATCACAGCACCTGGCCCATGACTCTATGTATGTACAACCTTCCTCCTTGGATGTGCATGAAGTGGAAGTTCATTATGATGCCAGTTCTCATCCAAGGCCTTAAGCAACACTACAAAAAAAATACACTTCCGTGATGATACGTGTTTTTCATATTATGTCACGTTTTCTGTCATGCATGTACATCCATGACAAATTTATGACAGAATCAAGATATTCATACTTGTGTTGTCGTAGAAGAGTTCCATGACATTACCAAAATTATCATCACGGAAGTGTCCACTTCCATGACGATAAATCGTAAGGCCATGAAGTGCTTTCATCAAGGGTGTAACACCGGATAATTAAGCTACTGATAACCTCGCTAATGATGCCACGTCACCTCGACATCGTGACTAAACTCACGTTGATTCGATCCGGTTCAAATTCAAATTTAAAATGAAAGCAAACGATAAAAGTTTTCAAAAAACTTAAACTAAAATGTTCGGGGGTTGCAAAATATAGCAAGGTTAATTAAGGTGGGGTGCACACATTTTTGTAAAGCGTTTAGATATTTTAAATAAACCAAAAAGAAAAAGGAAAATAAGAAAAAGGAAAATAAAAACAAAAAAAGGAGTGGGGAGAAACCCCCCCATCGCCCAATCGGGCCAAGCCCACCGCCCGGTCGGCCAGCCTGCCCGCCCAACCGCCCCCTTATCCACCTCCTTCCCCGACCGGGAACCCTAGCGCAACCACTCCCCGCCCCGATCCCTTTCTCCCCACGCCGATCCGGATCGGCCCCGCCCGATCCGTCGCCGCCTCGTCGCCTCGACGCTGGCGACCCCGCCGCCCGACCGCACCTCCTCCTCCTCCCCGACCGGCGCAAGGCCCTCGTCGCCTCGGGCCGACCCCGCCGAACGCCACTCGCCATATCCACGTCGCCGTCGGCCGCCTCCCCGCCCGCCTCCTCACCGGTCGCCACCGAGCGCCCCCGAGCCCGCCTCATAGACCCGCTCCCCCGTGAGCACTCCTCTCTCCCCTAGTTCCTCCCGAACGCCGACGCCTGCCCCCATCGCCCGGCTTGGCCGCCCTCGCTGTCACCATGTGCGCCGCCATGCCACCTCCCGCCCCTCCGACGTCGCCCACTTTCCCCTCGCCTGTGCTCACCGCCCGGTCTCCGCCGTGACCTCCCTCTCTCCCGTCGGCGGCGCCGCCTCCGCCATCGAACCCCCCAGCCTGTCAGACGCTTCGACGACGCAGCTTCGCCGATCTTGCGCGCATGTGTGTCGCATCCCCCCGCCTACCTCCGCCGCCCCGACGACCGGGCCCGTCTAGCCCGCCACCGCCAAAGCTCCCCACTGGGCGCGCCTCGCCGGCTCCTCGTCGAGCCCACGGCCTCGGCCGCCTCCACCACGCCTGGCGCGGATCGGGCGGTGCCCACGCCCGCGTCCCCTCGACTTGCGCGCTAAGCAGGCCACGCCTGCACGCCAAGACGCTCGCTGGCCTCAGGGCCTATGATGAAGGGCCCCACGCCCCATAAATGATTTATGAAAATTAAAACTAATTAATAAAAATAAAAATGAATAAAAAGAATTAATTAATTAATTAAGTAATTAATTAATTTAATTAATCTGATTAATTAAACCTAATGACTAATTAACCTAATTAACTATCATTAATTAAACTTAATTAAGTTAATTAGTTAATGAGTATGATGAAGGACCCACATGTCGTGGTTGACTTAGTCAACCTGTTGATCTCTTGACGTCGGCATGACATCATGCTGACGTCATAAATACATTTTTTGAATTAATTAATTAATTAATTAAATTCCAGAAATTATTAAAATCTTTTAAAAATCATATCTTTTAATCCGTAACTCGGATTAAAATATTTTCAACATGAAAGTTGCTCAGAACGACGAGACGAATCCGGATACGCAGTCCGTTTGTCCGCCACACACCCCTAACCTATCGAACCTGCAACTTCCCCCGGCCCTCGCTGAAAAATCGAAACACCGGAATACTTTCCGGATGTTTCCCCCCTTAACCAGTACCACCTCATACCCCGTTAGGGCACGCCTAGCATCGCTTCTTGACATGTCATGCATCGGTATGCATCTGTTTACTTGGTATTCATTGTTTCTTCCCCCTCTTCTCTCCGGTAGACTACGAGACCGACGCTGCTTTGGCGGTTCGACTACGGTGTTGACGACCCTCTCACGTGTTGAGCAACCAGCAAGCCCCCCCCTTGATCACCGGATATCGCCTACTCTTCTCTATCTGCTTGCATTAGAGTAGTATAGCATATTCTGTTTTGAGATACTCCTATCTTTGCTGCATAGCTTTGTCCTTGTAACTCATTGTTGTTACTTTACCCGCAATCCTATATGCTTAGTATAGGATGCTAGTACTTTCATCTGTGGCCCTACATTCTTGTCCGTCTGCCGTGCTATACTATCGGGCCGTGATCACTCGGGAGGTGATCACGGTATATACTATATACTTATACATGATACATGTGGAGACTAAAGTCGGGTCGGCCGATGGAGCACCCATGAGTGGATCTTTGAGGCGGAGCGGCAGGCAGGTTGAGACCGCCTAGAGAGAGGTGGGCTGGCCTGTTCGGCGTTCGCGGTTACTTAACACGCTTAACGAGGTCTTGGTATTTGATCTGAGTTGGCTACGAGCTTATACGCACTAACCATCTACGCGGGAGTAGTTATGGGTATCGGCGCTGTGGTATCACCAAGCACTTCAGACGTCACGACGAGCGGCGCGCTACCGGATTGGACTGGAACACTGTTAGGCTAGGTCTGCTTCGGCCGCCCGCAAGCGTCTTGTGTGTGCTCAGGCGATGGGCCTGCACCTCAAGCGCTTAGGTTTAGACCGCGTGTTGGCTCTCTGTTATGCCTAGGTGGGGCTGCGACGTGTTGATCTTCCGCGGCGGGCATGACCCAGAAAGTGTGTCCGCCAAATGGGATCAAGCGTCTTTGGGTAAGATGGTGCACCCCGCAGGAAGTTAATCTATTCGGATAGCCGTGATCTTCGTAACAGGACGACTTGGAGTTGTACCTTGAGCTTATGACAACTAGAACCGGATACTTGATAAAACACACCCTTCCAAGTGCGGATACAACCGTGTTCGCTCTCTCTCGGGGATATGAGGAGGGATCGCGGGTAGGATTATTGCTATGTGATGTTACTTGGAGGACTACAGATTGTCCTTTTCTACTGTTGCAAGACGGTGTCCGAGCTTAGTCTTCGATAAGACTAGCTATCCCCTCTTATTCGGCATTCTGCAGTTCAGTCCACCGATATGGCCCTTTACACATATATCCATGCATATGTAGTGTAGCTCCTTGCTTTGTAGTACATTGGATGAGTACTCACGGTTGCCTTGTTCTCCCTTTTCCCCTATCTCTACTCGATTGCTGCAACAGCACGATGGAGCCCAGAGCAGACGCCACCGTCGATGACGACTACTACTCCGAGGTGCCTACTACTACGCAGCCCGCCGACGACCGGGAGTAGCTAGGAGGATCCTGCGGGAGGCCTGCTCCTCTTCGATCCAGATCCCGGTTTGTGCTAGCCTTCTTAAGGCAAACTTGTTTAACTTATGTACGTACTCAGATATTGTTGCTTCCGCTGACTCGTCTATGATCAAGCACTTGTATTCGAGCCCTCGAGGCCCCTGGCTTGTATTATGATGCTTGTATGACTTATTTTATTTGTAGAGTTGTGTTGTGATATCTTCCGTGAGTCCTCGATCTTGATCGCATACATTTGCGTGCATGATTAGTGTACGATTAAATCGGGGCGCCACAAGTTGGTATCGAGCCATTGCTGTAGGAATCCCCTTCCACACTCCTTGGTCAAGTCGAGTCTAGACATTGCAAAAACTTTTACTAACTTGGTTGTGTGCCTTACGGGCCCATGTCGCCATCGGGTGGTACTAGGATCTTTTACTCCTCGACCTTTACTCTGGGACTCTGAACTCTCTTCTACTCGGGTTAAACGGTTTTACTAACTAACACTAGGATCCCATGACCACATTCACCCCAAAGTTGGATATAGCCATAATTGTTCTTGGAATTGTATTTGATCAATTTCCACACTGTCATTTGACTCCTTTGAAACGTCTTTGTTTTCAGATGGAACCCACGAGGCAGGTCGTGCGCCACACGACGGCCATTGGTGCCTCGGGATCACCTGCGGTGCTAGCAGAGATGATGACCTATCTGGGTTATCGCTGGCACCCCGAGTACACCGCCTTTGAGGAGTACCGGGACTATAACCAGAGCGATACCGCGCCATCGCCCACCTCTACTCTCGGGAGTATGACTCCACCATTGTGCTGCACATCGCACATGGTGTTGGAGTGACTATCGATATGGCAGTCCACGATGCTGCTTATGCTGCTCGACACGTCTTCGTGCGAGTATCGAGAGTTGGACACCTCCCCTTCGTGCACATTGCTATCGCGTCGATGTTGGTGAGGAGGGTTACTACACCGCTGCCTACTCCATTGTCACCAGAGAGCCCTTCTACCATCGAACTTTGTTACGCATGTCGATGGGCTGGATCGAGCTAACCGAGCTCTTCGCCACGAGTTGTACATCACCCGTCGGCACCTTTACCGTGCCTCGACGCTGATGCACCCCTTTGTCCGATCCGGAGAGCTGCGCGTTCTGCGATCTACCCAGCAGGACCGTGATGCCCCGGGGTGTCGGTTGGCGACGGGAGGCTACTCTCCGACTTGGCCCTCTTTCGCCACACGGACGCCGGATTCAGCACCGAGTATCCGCGGCCCTGTGTCACCGACGTGGAGGACTATCCTTTGCCAGACTACCAGCTTTCAGGCTCTGCTACCTCCGCAGATGCCGCGTGGGACTGATGTAGACTTGCTTGTTAGTGTTTTATGTATTCGCCGTGAGCCTGCGTGCCGCCTATGATGTCTTAGTCTATGTACTGAACTCTATGTACCGAACTCTATGCATGATCCCTTTTGTAAGATATGCCAACTACTATGTAGTTTCTATCGTGCTGTTTTCGTTATGCATGTTTCATCATGAATACTTCTTGTCCTTTGCATGAATTTCTCAAATGCTGAACTACCCCTGTTATATAATAGCAGGATGGTTAGGCCAGCTGGTCGTGGTCGTGGTGGCAACTTCCCACCACCACCTGAGTACATGGCTGGTATGGTCCAACAGCTTGAGATGAATCGCCAGTTCATGGAAAACATGATGGCTCGTTTCCTCGCCCCAATATGAACCAGCACCCAAACGGAACAACTCGCAGGATTTCATACGCTGAACCCGGCGTGTACCGCAGCTCAACCCAGCCATCGGATCTTGATGATCGGCTCGTGACATCACCTATGAGATGGAGTCTGCTGATGTAGCCCCGCCAGCTATGTCACTTTTGCTTCCTTCTTCTGAAGGGACCCGCAGCTCAATGGTGGGACAGCCACAGCGTATTTCGCAGTTGGAACACTCATCACCGCCGGACTTCCAAGCTGCTTTCCGTGCCGCTTCATCCCTCAAGGGTCATGGACCGAAGAAGCGTGAATTCGCAACCTCACCCAAGGCAACAAGATGTTGAAGCTTATCGGCGAGAGTTCTTGGACTTGTCTCGCTATCTTTGAAGAGGATATTGCAACCGATGCACGCAGACAGGAGAAGTTCCGTGACGGCCTTCAAGGCGACATCAAGCTCGCGACCACGGTGCACGACTTTGCTGATTTCGCCACCTTGGTGAACAAAGCTATCAATGTCGAAACTGGTGCGCAGGAATACCAGAGCTCTAACAGCGAACCGTGACACGGGCTCATCTTGGGCCCGTCCTCGCAGAAGCGCAAGATATGGATTCCCAACAGCATGTACCAGCCGAATGCCCCTGCTCCAAGGCAGAACTATGCTGCACCTCGTCTGCCTACAACTAAGCAGCCAAAGCTTCCAGCCCCACCACCCCAAGCTCCTGTTCCCACCCCCAATAATGGCTTGTGCTTCAGGTGCGGACAACCAGGCACCGTGCTAGAGAATGCAACCAGAACCAGAATCAGTGGCCCTTCCAAAGCGGTTGGCGGTGGAAACACCCAGCCCGCAACAACACCGCCAAGCCTTATGGTCGAAGTTCAGGCCAACCACGTTGATCGAACGAAGCTCAAGACCAACCTGCTCTCGTGATGGGTACACTTCTCGTAAATTCAGTACCGCATGTGTTTTATTTGATACAGGGCATCTCATTCATTCATGTCTCAAGATTTTGCATTCATGTATGGCATTAAAAGTGAAGACATGAATGCTTCACTATTAGTACACACCCCTGCAGGCCAATGTCGAACCTCCATGATTTGCAACGACGTCCCGCTGAAATCGAAGGACTGGAATTCCTTGTCTCTCCCATCGTCTGTGAAGTCTTGTAGCATTGACCTCATTCGGGAATGAATTGGTTAAAGGCGCATCGCTTCCATAGTTTTCGCCACGAAGACCGTCCATCTGCTACACCCTTCAGATGAAATAGTCACTTACCAAGCTCATCTGGTGCAAAATGCCGAGGCAAGACTCTATGCATTGAATGCATTGAACGCCGCACCACTCAATGGTATTGAAAACATTCCTGTCGTTTGCGATTTCCAAGACGTCTTTCCTGAAGAACTTCCAGGGATTCCCCCTGTTAGAGCTGTCGAATTCGTCATCGACTTGAAACCAGGCACCACTCCTATAGCCAAGCGACCCTACAAGATGCCGCCGCATGAACTCCTTGAGCTAAAGGAGGAAATCGACAAATCTCTTCAAAGTGGCTTCATTCGCCCAAGTTGCTCACCTTGGGGAGCACCTTCTCTCTTTGTCAAGAAGAAGGATGGGACAAACCGATTGGTCCAAGACTACCGTCCTATAAATCAAGCTACCATTCAGAATAAGTATCCTCTTCCTCGGATCAATGATCTTTATGATCAAGCTGGCTGGTTTGTCGGTGTTCTCGAAACTCGACTTGAGGTTGGGTTACCACCAGATCCGTGTTCGCGAGGAGGATATCCCCAAGACCGCATTCGTGACTCGTTATGGTTCATACGAGTACACCGTCATGTCTTTCGGCTTAACCAATGCTCCAGCCACCTTCTCTCGCCTGATGAACTATATATTCATGGATTACCTCGACAAGTTCGTCGTGGTTTATCTGGATGATATCCTGATCTTTTCCAAGAATGAAGAAGAACATCTTTGAACATCTTCGTCTTGTGTTGGAAAAGCTACGAGAGCATCAACTCTATGCCAAGTTCTCCAAATGTGAATTCTGGCTTCCCGAAGTAACCTATCTTGGACATGTAATCTCTAAGGATGGTATTGCCGTCAACCCTGAAAGAGTTCAGGCTATTCTCCATTGGACCCCTCCGAAGAACGTTAAGCAAGTCAGAAGTTTTCTCGGTCTCGCCAGCTATTGCCGTCGATTCGTCGAGAACTTCTCCAAGATTGCGAGGCCTATGACTAACCTGTTGCATAAGGGCATCAAATTCCAATGGACAGATAAGTGTCAGGAAAGTTTCCAGGCACTCAAGGACAAGTTGACTTCTGCCCCAGTACTAGCTCCTCCCGATACCAAGAAGGACTTCGTCATTTACTGCGACGCTTCTCGTCAAGGATTAGGCTGTGTCCTAATGCAAGAGCGCAAAGTGGTTGCTTATGCCTCTCGACAGTTGCGCCCTCACGAAGAGAACTACCCAGTTCACGACCTCGAGCTTGTTGCTGTCATTCATGCATCAAGCGATGGCGACATTACCTTCTCGGTAATCGCTGCGAGATCTTCACCGACCACCAAAGTCTGAAGTATCATTTTACTCAGCCAGACCTGAACCTCCGTCGCCAGAGATGGATGGAGACTGCTGCGCACTTTGATTTGGGTATTTCTTATACGCCGAGCAAGGCTAATGTAATGGCTGATGCCTTGAGCGCAAGTCTTCATGCAACCACCTTCAGTTCACAAAGTTCAGCCCTCACTTGTTGAAGAATTGAAGTCGAACCTCCATATTGTTCCTCCGGCGCACTTCGCTCCCCTCCACCGGAGTTCCCAAGATGAATCTCCGTGTTGTTCCCCGTGGTTCCCTCTATACCTGGCTGTTGAACCCGATCTCGTGGGCACCATAAAGACAATGCAGGATTTGACTCAAGTCTACAAGATTAAGCAAGACCTCAAAGAAGGAAATCCTCATTCTTCACTATTCTTGATGATGGCGCCTTTGTACTTCAAAGGCCGCCTAGTGGTGCCGTGTAAGAAGGAAAACCTGAATATGACTCAGAAGGTTATGAAAGAAGCTCATGATACGCCTCTATGTATCCATCCTGGCAGTACAAAGATGTATCAAGACATTCGTCAGAGATTCTGGTGGTCTAATATGAAGCAAGACATTGCTCGCTATGTTGCTGAGTGTGACGCTTGCCGTCAGATCAAAGCGTAACATCAAAGGCCTGCTGGAACTCGCAACCTATCTCTATTCCTGAATGGAAATGGGACCACGTTGAAATGGACTTGTCCGGATTTCCCAAATCGCAGAAAGGTAATGATGCAATTCTTGTCGTCATTGACCGGCTTTCTAAAGTTGCTCATTTTCTGGCGGTCAAAGAAACGATCACTGCTAGCCAGCTTGCAACGCTCTATATGTCCAGAATTGTTTCACTTCACGGTATTCCACTGGTTATCAGTTCGGACCGTGGCAGCTTATTCACTTCAAGATTCTGGGCAAGTTTTCAAGAAGCTATGGGGACTCATTTATCTTTCAGTACTGCGTTTCATCCATGATCTCAAGGGCAAGTTGAACGTGTCAACCAAATTCTCGAAGACATGCTTCGAGCTTGTGTCGTTTCCTTCGGCAAGAAATGGGAGGAATCTCTCCCGTATGCTGAGTTCTCTTATAATAATAGCTATCAAGCTAGTCTGAAGATGGCCCCTTGAAGTGTTATATGGACGAAAGTGCGAACCCTCTCGAACTGGTCATAAACTGGGAACGCCCACTCTTCGTCCGGATATTATCCAACATGTCAAGAACAAGTCCGCATTATTCGCGAGAATCTCAAGACCGCTCGACCACGCTAAAAGAGTAATTATGACCGTCATCACAAAGACATGGTCTATCAACTTTGGCGAAAAGGCCTATCTTCGCGTTACACCAATGAAGGGTGCTCACCGCCGGGATCAAGGGAAAGCTAGCTCCTCGCTATATTGGCCCATTCACTATTCTCGAAAGGCGTGGAAAAGTTGCTTATCAAGCTGGAGCTTCGTCGAACCTTTCTCGGGTTCACGATGTGTTCCACGTGTCACAACTCCGACGCTGCTTCAAGGACCCAATCCAAGCAAGTGGACCATGAAGTGCTCGAATTACAACAGGACCTCTCCTATAAAGAGCATCCGGTCCGCATTCTCGACCAAGCTGAACGCCGCACCCGCCGAAGGCGATCAAGTTCCTCAAAGTCCGATGGTCGAATCACTCAAGCGAAGCCACACGGGAACGCGAGGATCGTCTTCGAGATGAATACCCGCACTCTTTCCTTCTACCTCCTAAATCTCGGGACGAGATTTCTTGTAGTGGAGGAGATTTGTAACACCCGGATAATTAAGCTACAGTAACCCCTGCTAATGATGCCACGTCACCTCGGTTACTGTGACTAAACTCACGTTGATTTGATCCCGGTTCAAATTCAAATTTAAAATGAAAGCAAACGATAAAAGTTTTCAAAAAACTTAAACTAAACTGTTCGGGGGTTGCCAAATATTGCAAGGTTAATCAAGGTGGGGTGCACACATTTTTGTAAAGTGTTTAGATATTTTAAATAAACCAAAAAGGAAAAGGAAAATAAGAAAAAGAAAAATAAAAACAAAAAAAGGAGTAGGGGAGAAACCCCCCCCCCCCACTGGCCCAACTGGGCCAAGCCCACTGGCCCCGGCCAGCCCCCACTGCCCGCCCAACCGCCCCCTTATCCACCTCCTCCCGGGCGGGAACCCTAGCCGCAACCACTCCCCCGATCCCTTTCTCCCCCCGCCGATCCAGATCAGCCCCGCCCGATCCTGTCGCCCCTGTCGCCCTCGGCCTTGGCGACCCCCGCCGCCGACCGCACCTCCTCCTCCTTCCCGACAGGCGCAAGGCCCTCGTCGCCTCGGGCCGACCCCGCCCCGAACGCCACCTCGCCGGATCCACTGTCGCCGTCGGCCGCCTCCCCGCCCGCCTCCTCACGGTCGCCACTGAGCGCCCGAGCCCGCCTCATAGACCCAGCGCTCCGCTCTGCACTCCCTCTCTCCCCTAGTTCCCTCCCGAACGCCGACGCCAGCCCCCGTCGCCGGCTCGGCCGCCTCCTCATGGTCACGCCGCCATGCCACCTCCCGCCTCCCGACGCCGCCCACTTTTCCCCCGCCGTGCTCACCGCCCGGTCTCCGCCGTGACTCGCCCCTCTCTCTCCGCCGACGGCGCCTCGCCTCGCCATCGAACCCCCGCCTCCCCAGACGCGCCCGGCGACGCTGCCGATGCCGACGCGGCGCCGCCAGGTCCGTGATCCCCCGCTTACCTCCGCCGCCTCCGACGACCGGGCCCGCTTAGCCCCGCCACCGCTAAAGCCCCACCGGGACCGCCCTCGCCGGCTCCTCGTCGAGCCCACGACCTCGGCTGCCCCTCCACCACCTTGGCGTGGGATCGGCGGCGCCACGCCTGCCCCTCGGATTTGCGCCGAACGAGCAGGCACGCCAGACGCCAAGACGCCGCTTGGCACTGGGGCCTATGATGAGGGCCCCACGCCCATAAACGATTTATGAAAATTTAAACTAATTAATAAAAATAAAATGAATAAAAAGAATTAATTAATTAATTAATTAATTAATTAATTAAGTAATTAATTTAATTAATCTGATTAATTAAACCTAATGACTAATTAATCTAATTAACTATTGTTAATTAAACTTAATTAAGTTAATTAGTTAATGAGTATGACTAACAGGACCCACATGTCGAGGTTGACTTAGTCAACCTCGTTGACTGCCGACGTCAAGATGACATCATCTCGACGTCATAAATACATTTTTTGAATTAATTAATTAATTAATTAAATTCCGAAATTATTAAAATCTTTTAAAATCATATCTTTTAATCCGTAACTTCGGATTAAAATATTTTCAAGATGAAAGTTGCTCGAACGACGAGACGAATCGGATACGCAATTCGCTCGTCCGCCACACACCCCTAACCTATCGAACCAGCAACTTCCCCCCCGCCCTCTCGCTCGAAAACTCAAACACCGGAATACTTTCCTGATGTTTCCCTTAACCAAGTACCACCTCATACCACGTTAGGGCACGCCTAGCATCGCTTCTTGACATGTCATGCATCGGTATGCATCTGTTTACTTGGTATTCATTGTTTCTTCCCCTCTTCTCTCCGGTAGACTACGAGACCGACGCTGCTGCTTTGGCGGTTCGACTACGGTGTTGACGACCCTCTCACTTGCCGAGCAACCAGCAAGCCCCCCTTGATCACCAGATATCGCCTACTCTTCTCTATACTGCTTGCATTAGAGTAGTATAGCATGTTACTGTTTTCAGATACTCCTATACTGCTGCATAGCCTGTCCTTGTAACTACTGTTGTTACTTTACCTCCAATCCTATATGCTTAGTATAGGATGCTAGTACTTTCATCTGTGGCCCTACATTCTTGTCCATCTGCCGTGCTATACTATCGGGCCGTGATCACTCGGGAGGTGATCACGGGTATATACTATATACTTATACATGATACATGTGGAGACTAAAGTCGGGTCGGCTGATGGAGCACCCGCGAGTGGATCTTTGAGGCGGAGCGACGGGGCAGGTTGAGACCGCCTAGGAGAGAGGTGGGCCTGGCCCTATTCGGCGTTCGCGGTTACTTAACACGCTTAACGAGGTCTTGGTATTTGATCTGAGTTGGCTACGAGCTTATACGCACTAACCATCTACGCGGGAGTAGTTATGGGTATCCCGGCGTCGTGGTATCACCAAGCACTTCAGACGTCACGACGGAGCGGCGACGCCGGATTGGACTGGAACGCCTGTTAGGCTAGGTCTGCGCCGGCCGCCCTCGCAACGTCTTGTGTGTGCTCGAGGCGATGGGCCTGCACTGCGCGCGCTTAGGTTTAGACCGCGTGTTGGCCTCTCTGTTATGCCTAGGTGGGGCTGCGACGTGTTGATCTTCCGCGGCGGGCATGACCCAGAAAGTGTGTCCGCCAAATGGGATCAAGCGTCTTTGGGTAAGATGGTGCACCCTGCAGGAAGTTAATCTATTCGGATAGCCGTGATCTTGATAACAGGACGACTTGGAGTTGTACCTTGAGCTTATGACAACTAGAACCGGATACTTGATAAAACACACCCTTCCAAGTGCGGATACAACCGTGTTCGCTCTCTCGGGGATATGAGGAGGGATCGCGGGTAGGATTATTGCTATGTGATGTTACTTGGAGGACTACAGATTGTCCTTTTCTACTGTTGCAAGACGGTGTCCGAGGTTTAGTCTTTGATAAGACTAGCTATCCCCTCTTATTCTTGCATTCTCGCAGCTCAGTCCACCGATATGGCCCTTTACACATATATCCATGCATATGTAGTGTAGCTCCTTGTTTTGCAGTACTTTGGATGAGTACTCACGGTTGCCTTGTTCCCACTTTTCCCTATCTCTACTCGATTGCTGCAACTGACGATGGAGCCAGGAGCAGACGCCACCGCCGATGACGACTACTACTGCGGAGGTGCCTACTACTACATGCAGCCCGCCGACGGCGACTGGAGTAGCTAGGAGGATCCAGTGCAGGAGGCCTGTTCCTCTTCGATCCAGATCCCGCTTTGTGCTAGCCTTCTTAAGGCAAACTTGTTTAACTTATGTCGTACTCAGATATTGTTGCTTCCACTGACTCGCCTATGATCGAGCACTTGTATTCGAGCCCTCGAGGCCCTGGCTTGTATTATGATGCTTGTATGACTTATTTTATTTGTAGAGTTGTGTTGTGATATCTTCCCGTGAGTCCCTGATCTTGATCGTACACATTTGCGTGCATGATTAGTGTACGATTAAATCGGGGGCGTCACAAAGGGTGACTGACACGTGGCATCAACCGTAACGGAACGCCGTTAAGCTATCGGGTCCGGTTTTGGATCCGATAACCCGTTAACAGCCCGGACCAATGGGGATTTTCCACATGTAAAATCATCATTGGCCAGAGGAAACACGTGTTGCATCACCGTTGGGACATATGTGATCCACTCATTGGACAGGAGGCGCCTATGATAGGTCGACACATGGCACGGCCCAATAGTGGCCCATTCCGGTGAAAAAGGCCAGCCCAGTAAGTAGCAGGCCGGCCCTTATAAGGCCTACTTGTGCCAGGTCCATTTAAGCCCACGGCCCATACGAGATGTGCCAATTTGGCCCGTCAACGGCCCGTTAAAGATTTGACACCATTGCAGCCCATCGTCAGTTCGAGCCCATTAACAGCCCGCTATATATTTGGGCTCAATATCGGCCCAATGAGATTTCGGCCTGTTAACAGCCCATTCAGTGGATGGGCCAATTTTCACGATGTACATCTTTCGGCCTTTTAGCGACCCATTTAAATGTTGGGCTAATTTCCGGCCCGGTGTGTCTTTCAGCTTGTTGACGGCCCATAAATCAGTTGGGCCATTTGTAGCTAGACCTGAGTTTCAGCCTTTTAGCGACCCATTTAAGTGTTGGGCCAATTTCCGGCCCGGTGTGTCTTTCAGCCTGGTGACGGCCCATATATCTGTCGGGCCATTTGTAGTCGGACCTGAGTTTTGGCCTTTTAGCGACCCGTTTAAGTGTTGGGCCAATTTCGCCCCTGTGCCTTTCAGCTGTTAACGGACCATAAATGAGTTGGTCCATTTGTAGTCGGACCTGAGTTTTGGCCTTTTAACGGCCCATGCCCTTCATGGTCCAATACCAGCCCGGTTTCTCTTTCGGCCTGCTAAAGGCCCACAACACAGTTGGGCCATTTACAAAACGACCCGACTTTTGGCCTCTTAGCGACCCAGTCTCTTCATGGTCCTGTACAAGCCCGTAGTCTCTTTCGACCTACTAAAGGCCCACAGTATAGTTGGGCCATATGTAGCCCGAACTTAGTAACGGCCTGTTAATGGCCCGTGAAATCAATTGGGCCCACCTGTTGCCCGCTTTGATGTCGACTGTTAACGACACTGGAGTTAAGAGGGCCGACCATTAACTTCGGCTCGGTAACGACCCATTAACTTAATGGGCCCATGAAGTTCAGACACGTCTTTAGGCCAAATTAGATAATTTGAGCCCATTACGACGAGCAATTATGCAGTGACCAAAACCGATTAAGCAAAGGTACGACATACGTGGAAAACATTGCACATCCAACATATATTACAGGAAATTACATCCACCGGGCAATCAAAGATTGATGCCGGTGCAAATAAATGAATGAACCTAATGATCTACAACGTCACAATCTGCAACCTCAAGACGGATGACGCCTATAAGCATGTGGGCAAGTTCTTGCTGCTTTGCTACTTCGTCTCTCGAAAACATTGATCAGCTTGTTGTGTCGCACGCCTCGCACCTCCGATTCCTCCACCATTTCCATCATTCCTTCAGCCATTAATTGGTTCACAAACATACATTTTTTCCATTGCATTCGAGATGAGGATCTTGAGCAGATTCGGATGGCGATTTTGGCGGGCTTGTATTATTGATAATGGAGAGTGTCTCGACCACTGCATCATAACATAAATTAGGAGGGGAACCAAACAAATTAATCATGAGTTATTGGCATATTACCTGGCCTAGATTTATTGGAAAGAAACAATGGGGTTGCCTTGCTGTTTTCAGAGTTTGTCTTCTTATCTTCAAAGAGCTCGCACTAAATTAAGACACTAGCATTGCTATCATTGGCCAAGACAGATAATAGGAAAGCAACATTGGCACAACGAACGTTTGGGCAACTAGCCAACACCAAATTAACACAATATGGCACAGCTATCATCAGCCAAGTAAGGTAATACGAAAGCAACATTGACACAATGAATGAATGGGCAACCAGAGCAGCACTACAATTCAGGAATGTGCATGATATGAGATAATACACTCATGCAGCTCAGTATGCAAAACTACCAAGCAGTTTTCTTAACAAAAATCAACATTGGCGCCTTCAACATTTTGCTACAACTAATTTTAGATCAGATAAAGGTTGGATTCACGTTGATTAACAAAATACATGCTGATGTAAAAATATCGTGATATACAACAGGTACTTACATCAGCATTGGAGCACAGAGAATTCCCGCAAGATATTTTCCTCGAATACAATCCCAATGAAGGAAGTCTTATATCATTTAACCTTATTTTCTAAAAGAGAGATGGGTAAGAAACATGTAGAAAATATGATCAGAATGCTATAAAATTTCATGATGCGAGGATACGCACACGCTTCTTAGAATGGAGTTGACATTCTTTTGCTGGAGTGGAGCGGACTAGTTCTTTGGCCACTGGAATCTACTTATTATCAGTGGGAGTTGGGTTTCTCCGTGCTGGAGCAGTATCTATGAAAAATGGAGTTGGTTTATTATCTCCTGGCGTTTGGATCTTTTGCAAAGACCTGGTTTGTAACCCTTCAGATTCTGACATAGCTGTCTTCCCCTTGCATGCCTTATATAGAAGAATGGTGCTTCAATTATAAAACATGCTACAACAGAGATGGAATAGGTAGTGAAGAATAGAAAGGCATGCCATATTGACATGTATTCCCTCCATCCGGAAATAAATGGATGGGTCTAGGCGTATTTCAGTTCTAGATACATCAAGTTTTATCCATTTCTGCGACATGTAATCCGGACAGAGGGAGTATGATGTAAGAGCTAGGGATATGACAAGACAACACAGTAAAAAAACACTGAAAACCCACTACAGAACCAAAGTAATCAAGCCCACTGATATGAGATAGTACACTCATGCAGCTCAGGATGCAAAACTACCAGGTAGTTTTCCTTACAAAATTCAACATTGTGGCCTTTAATCATGCATTTTGCTACAACTAAATTTAGATCAGATAAAGGTTGGATTCACGCCGATTAACAAAATACATGCTGATGTAAAAATATAGTGATATACAACAGGTACGTACATCTGCATTGGAGTTGTCACATCCCTAGTTCTGGTTTGCTCTAGGATAGCTAGTCATGTGTGCATCATGTTTAAATTTCAATGAATTTGAAATGAGGATTAACAAACCCTAGCACTCCTTTGAAAACTAGGATCAACCAAAAGAATATTTTTTCAATGAACCCAAAAATGCCTTAATTAATATTGATAATTTTGGCAAGGGTTTTGATCCAAGCCAAAAATAGTGATCATTTCTAGGGAATTATTTGGGCTTTGATTTTATCCACTAATGTATTTGAGTTGGAGCAATAAATCCTATAAACATTTTATTGCTCAAATAATTCTGAAACTTCTTGTGGAGCTCTGGGTTAAACCATTTTGCATCCACAATTATTTCTAGAAGCTGCAAAAATAATTTGGTTAGCAAACCAAATTCAAAACATCTGCAAAAATTAGAAAACAGAAATAAAAGAAAGAGAGAGACTTACCTTGCCTCACCTGCGCAGCCCACCTGGCCGGCCCAGCTGGCAGCCCAGCCACCTGGCCCAGCCCACTGGCCGAAGCGGTTTTATTCAACCTCGTAGGAAGAGGCGTGTCGACGCCCGCGCAACCGAGGTCTCCACCTGCTCCCTGCCTGTCTGGCCTCCCTGGACGGCTCCAGATGACGCCACGCAACCCCCCGACCTCTCTCTCTCACGCCCGCAGCTGCTCCCCTCTGCTCCCTCTCTCTCTCCCGAACCCGAGCGCCACCATCGCCACTGACGACATTCGCCGCGACCATAGCCATCGCCTCGCCTCTCCGTTGTGTCCAGATGCCCCGCAGACATCCGTATCATCTCCACGCTGACGTATGCAAGCTCGGAGGCCTTGAATCGTCGCCATCGTCTTCGTCTTCAAGCTCGGGCATCGTCGGCCGCCGCCATCGATTTGCCTGCTTCCGGCCTTCCCTGATCACGCAGAGCCTACCCGTCGACGCGCTGTGAGATCTCCGTCCTTTCTCCCTCGTTACCTCCGTACCTTTTGAAACCTAGCATCAGCAACTGCCGTGGCCGAGCTTCCCCTGCCGCCGGCCATGTCTCTGCCCTCACTTCAGCCGCTTGAGCTCGATTCGGAGCGCGTCACCACACTCAGGAAGCAACCAGGAGCCTAACGCACATGCTAACTTGCCCTCCCGTGCACCACAGCGCCAACCCCGCACTCACCCGAATTCCGGCGCCGCCGCGAGCTCACTTCCGGCGAGCTCCGACCACCCCGCGACCTCCCACCTGCTCCGTTGGATGCACGCGAGCGAGGGCCTCCTCCCTGTGCCCTTCTCTCGCCCCGCCACCCCTTGTAGCGCCGTCCCGTGTGGACTCTGCTGCGCGGGAAGGTCGCCGGCGGCTTAACTCCGGCCGTGTCGACGTGGCGCCGTCATTAGTGGCTAATGACGCCACTAACTAATTCCCTCCCTCACTGACTATGGGCCACATGCCTTAATTAACCCCGGGATATATTCCCTGTTTAGTTTAGATTAATATAGTCGGCCCCACATGTCAGTTTGACCAAGCCACGCCATCGCTGACCCGGACCCACTAGTCAGCCTCTGTCCCTGCCTGTTACATCGACGCGTGCGGGTCCCACCGGTCAGGTTTGACCTGGACCCGCTTTGTTGACCTGCCGAGGTCAAGATGACCTAATGTCGACGTTAATAACTCATTTTCTGGATTTAATTTAATTCAGGAAATTACGTAAAATAGTATAAACTTCTAAAAATCATAGAAATTCAATCGTAGCTCAGATTGAAATAATTTATATATGAAAAATGATCAGAAAAATCCAATCTATCCATCTGTACCATTTTCATGCATGTTTGAACAACCTAAAGTGGCTGTATAAGACAATTCGAATAAATGGCATTTGAAATGCCTTACATGGAGTTTGAATTTGAACCTCGTGTTCAAACCAGCTCCATTTAACTTGTTGCTAGTTGCATTAGACTAAATCACAACATATTGCCATGTCATGATCATGCATCATATTGTGCATTGCATTGATTGTGTTTATATCTCTGTTGCCGGTATTTGTCCCCTCTCAATAGACGACGTACCGACGATGAGTTCGATGACACCGATGAAGAACTATATTATATTCAGAAGTGCCAGGCAAGCAAAACCCCCTTGTTCATTCCGATATAATCCCACTCTCTCGCTCCTGCTCTCTTTTACTGCATTAGGACAACAACGATTCATCTGTTACTTGCTGCGGTAGCTGAACCCCTTTATCCTCTGCATGACCTGTCATTCCACAGTAATTAGATGAAACCCACTAGCAAGAGTAGGAGTTGTTTGAGCCCTGTTGTGCCTGCTCATTCATGCTTGTTTTTCATGTCTGCTACTCGCTTAGAGTTGAGTCAGTCGATTCATCGGGAATGAATTGGAATGGTGTGTGAACATGTCCCTCTCGTGTGTGAGCTAAGTGTGTGAACACGATTTGGTAAAGGTAGCGGTGAGAGGCCATGTAGGCATACATGGTGGTTTGTCTCATTGAAGCTTGTGATCCATGAAACGATTCTCGCCACACATTGGGATCCTTAATTGACTCTCTCGGCTTCTTAACCACCCTTGTTCTCTGTCTGTGAGTTGCAACTAGTTTACGTGTTTGTAGGATATGTGTTGGAGGCCGTATGAAGGCTGACCCTAGGGGTGGGTTATGATGCGGTAGATACACCGTGGTCGGTGTACTGATTCGCCTGCTTGGTGTCTCGAAACCTGCACACATCGCTCGGGGCCGTTAGTGGAAACCTCGGCCGGACTCTCATGGATGGAACCCGAATAGGCGATAAACCTGGACTAGGGACTTGAGTGTTTAGGTAGGCGTGGCCGACACCCTCGCTAGGCTTCCGCTGAAGGTTGTCGAGTACATGTCGTAAACGCGATAAGTGGTGAGAGCGTGTGAAGAAGTACACCCTGCAGGTTAATATGATCTATTCAATAGCCGTGTCCGCGGAGAAGGACTTCGGGTTGCCTATAACAGTTCATAGACAAGTGAAAGTGGATACTCTAAAATGCGCAAGATAAGCGTGAGTGCTATGGATGGCGTTCTCGTAGGGAGACGGGAACGGATCCATATGGTGTATTGATATGGTGAATATGTGGACTCGTGTGCGCCACCTCAAAAGAGTTACTTGCAATCGTAGTGTAGGATAGCCACCGAGTCAAAGCTGGCTTGCTGCAGTCATACTCCACCACCCCCTTTGTTGATAATGATGCATATGTAGTTAGTTCTGATGTAAGTCTTGCTGGGTACATTTGTACTCACGTTTGCCTATTTTATGTTTTGCAGAGAGACGTCAGTCTCGCTAGTAGTTCCGCGTGGACTTCGACGTTTAGCTTGTTACCTCAGCTACGGTCTTGTGCCCTCGGCAGGATCTGGTAGATAGTCAGGCTTCTCAGTATCTTTCATTTATAGATGTCTGTACTCA
Organism: Aegilops longissima; assembly: GCA_021605205.1. Lineage (NCBI taxonomy): Eukaryota > Viridiplantae > Streptophyta > Magnoliopsida > Poales > Poaceae > Aegilops > Aegilops longissima. The sequence goes on from CM038676.1 coordinate 581,201,719, forward strand.
GACATGTTTAGCTTCCGCATGTGTTTGACTTGTATGCTCTGAATGTTGGGTCATGAGACCCATGTTTGTAATATCTCGCTCCTCGGAGCCTAATGAATAAATATTTGAGTCGTAGAGTTATGTTGTGATGCCATGTTGTATTTACACATATTGAGCATATTGTGTGCATGTTTGAAATGCTTGGTATGTGTGGGATCCGGCAATCTAGTTGTTTATCCTTGGCAGCCTCTCATATGGGGAAATGTAGTCTAGTGCTTCCTGAGCGATAGTAGTCCGCTACAGCCCGGTTCACCGGAGTCCTGCTAGCCCAACACTACTGCTCTGGACACTTGACTGGCTGGCATGTGTTTCACTTCGTTCTCGTGGTTCCGTTCTTCGGGAAATGTCACGGTGACATCCGGAGTCCTGCCTAGCCTGCTACAGCCGGGTTACCGAGTCCTGTTAGCCAGTGCTATAGCCCGGATTGACACGTTGATGACCAACATGCTCGATGTGATTCATGTATGCCTGTCCCCATGGTTAGTGCCGCTTTGGGTTCACGACTAGCCATGTCGGCCTGGGTTCTCTGTCATATGGATGCTAGCGACACTATCATATACGTGAGCCAAAAGGCTAAACGGTCCCGGCCATGGTAGGGCGACACCCGTGGGAATACCGTGCGTGAGGCCGCAAAGTGATATGAGGTGTTCTTGGCTAGATCGATGTGACTTGGAATCGGGTCCCGACAGCTTTGGTATCGAGCCCCGATCGCTCAGAGGATTACCAAGCCAAACCGGTCGAAGTTGTGTCTAGAAATACTTTAGTTATGTAAGGGAATTGATTGGGGAAGGGAACGTAAGGCTCTTTTTACTCCTTATACCTTATGCCCTTCTGATGTGAGTCACCCTCTTCTCTTCTACGGGGATTAAGAACTAGGCTTCCCCTCTTTCTATCAGGATCACGTGTTACTAATCTATAGATTTGCAAGATTGTTGGATTTAAGCCCCAGTTCAGTTCCTACTATTTTTGTATGTTAACTGTTGATTTCGGAACCTTGATATGATGTTGTTGAGTGGTTATGCCACCATTTTGCATGATGTCTCAAATCTTTTTGAGCAATTACAACCGTTATGCTGTCCGAGTCATCCCAGGTTTCTAAAACAATCTGAAGCATTTGCAAAATCCCTTCCTCCCGTTCCTGATGTCCTTTTGGGCCAGATTAAGCACACTAATCGGTGGGTTGAGGTACTCTATTGCCTCGACATATATATTGGAGTTAGTATTATGACCCTAGGTGTTTTAGGGAGTCACCTAGTAATCTAGCCATGTTTTGTGTTCTCAGTGTGATGATTCTGGCCACCATTCTCGAAAGCATCCCGTGATGCCATTTAGTATGTAGGTATTCCACTTCTGGGTTTTGAACCCGAGATTCACCCTACTTACTTCATGTTGATAGTAATTGCTAGCTCCCTTAGGTTATTAGTAACCTTGCGATAGTCCTCGAGGTCCGTGGTATTTCCTTATTCCAAATACCATGAACCATGAAGGTAGAAGTTCTTTGAACCAAAATACCACAATCAGAGTACTCTTGAGGAGTTCTCCATTCATAATGGTGATTCTGCCAGTTCTACCTTTCTGCATGGGTTATCCGGAAGAAATGTTGAGCTTCGCTCGACATACTAACCTATGCATCCACAACTCAGAAAATTGTTTGTTCCTTGAGTTGTTCCCATTGTAGTTGTATTCCGATCCCCGTCTATCAGTTGATAGTCAGGAGTAGTCGTGCACTCGTGCTCATCGATGCCATTATTCTTGGGGTCCGTCAAGTCATTCTGTTCTGGAATGACTAGGAGAAACAAACTCCAGTACCTCATCCATATCTAGAATTTGGTCAAAGCAGTTATATTCCGCAGATCAAAATGCCAGTACAGCTTTTGATTTTGTTCCACCTAGAGTGTTACCATCTTTATGTCAAGAATGTCATGAGAATTGCACCACCTCTTATGAATTCTTGACGCAATGACACTTCTTGCCATCATTACTCATTCCTCGGTTCCATGTTGTCGCAACCGGAATGCCGACAAGTGAATCGTGATGTGTGAAATCTATACTCTTACCAACCTCGTTGCTTGGTAGTTAATGGACAATATTCTCATTCTTAGCGTGTTGGTTATTAAATCATCATCCTAAGATTGATCGTGTTACCTAGTCCTTATTTATGGTGCACACTTCGATCAATGAGTTAGGATTGTGCCAATCCATTGCTTATTTGATCATATCGTCTTGCCCTGAAAAGCAAGATTGTTCTCGAGCTTAGTAACATATCGGTGGTTCATGATTTTCCGAATATCTTCTCGAAAGTATTACCAGGTTGTCCCCTGACTGTCATGTTGAGCTCGTGATCAAGTTGGTTTCTTGTGAACCACCCTTTCTCCAAGAATCTGTGTTGGATACTCTGAGCTAGTTGGTTGAGCTAAACAAAAACTTGGAGAGTTGGAAGATGAAAGCTTGTCCGACCTAGTTCATCACTAAGGGATACCCTTGTGTGTGTGTGTGTTGAAGAAATATGATATCTCCGTCGATTGGTCCTCGTGATCAGTTGTTGGATCTATTGCCTTTTCAAAACTTTGATTTGAGTATGGGCTATCGTCAAGTCAAATCAGAACCAACGATGTTCGTAATGTTGTCTTACTCGTGGTTGACCCCTCGAGCATACACCATTATATCTCTTGGGTCTGACCAATGCTATCATTGTGTTCACATGATGGTGGAAGTCCAGTGATATGGAAATTCCGATGAGTTGCTGTTGAGCCCATCAGCAGCATTCTGTCTCCCCCATGAGTCATGTTGAACATCAACCTAGTATTGGAAACTTGTGTAAGCATTTTCTTCATGACCGTTTGTGAAGTATATGTTTTGGTGAAAGAAGTGACTTTCTCCAAGTTCACGTGCATTAGGTGTAAGTTGCCGCCATGAATTCGAGAAATGTTGTTTTGCTTCCTCTGGAATCATCCCAAGTTAGTCATGCACGTGCGAAGTGCTATGTGGTTTGATAGGTTGGCCGCCTCCACTCCATATGTGTTCCTAGCACCCCAAGCCACTGATTGACTTGTTCAAGGAAAATAAGTCTAGCGCGCGTAAAGACTTCAAAATCCTTGATGATGGTTCCCCACCTGAACTCGATAGTGTTTTATCATAAGACTACTATGTGGTCATGCTTGTCTGGGACAGCGTGTTCACATGTGTTTAGCAGAACTAGCTCATGTTTTGGAGCTTGCTATCGTAGTTCATTCCCCGAGAATCTCGCAACATCATCTCGTCGAATTGTGTTGCAAACTTTCTTTTCATACATGCTGAGTCTGAAGTATCCTATTACCAATCGGATCTGAATCTCAGGCAGATATGATGGTTGGAACATTCCCAACAGTTGTATCTTGTTCCCAGCTTGCACCGCCATTGTGCCAATCCCCCATGGGCTGCCCCTCTCGGTAGTTGCTATCCAATATCATCTTCAAAAGTGGACTTACCATGGGTCCCATCCATCTCCGATGATAAGCAAAAATCATCCCTTGCGTTGTCTTCAATAGGTAGTCTACATTATCCATTCTAGTCCGAGTATACCATCCTTTAGTACTCTGCCAAACGATTATTGTGATTGCCTGAGGCTGGTATAAAGAGTTTCAATGATCTCAGGATCAAAAGTAATTCTTTTTGCCACCTAAGGGAATGTTTTTGCGAGTCACCTTCCTTAAGATGTCTCGTTATGATATCATGGCAACTCAACTCCTCGCCACGTCGTGCTCAAGCGCGGGATTGTTTCCTACCAAATCAAGCCACCGCCTTCTATTTCCTATCATCCCGATAAGTGTCTCATGTCTTGGCTCAAGAGATATTCCTACGTCTCATTCCGTGAGTTGATCGTCAGTTGTCCGATCTTCGAGAAGATCAAAATTTTGTAGAGTTTTCCTCCCCTCCGTCGCCATAGCTGGATGAAGATCCCGAAGGCAATACGTCAAGATCATGTGGTAGAACGAATCAACATCTTCGATGAGGGCAATTGGATCGAGAAGATTGTGTTAGTTTTTGTGTCCCGTCTTCCTCTTCACTAGCTTGAATCTCGGGACGAGATTCTTGTTTAGTGGAGGTCAGTTGTCACATCCCTAGTTCTGGTTTGCTCTAGGATAGCTAGTCATGTGTGCATCATGTTTAAATTTCAATGAATTTGAAATGGGGATTAACAAACCCTAGCACTCCTTTGAAAACTAGGATCAACCGAAAGAATATTTTTTTCAATGAACCCAAAAATGCCTTAATTAATGTTGATAATTTTGGCAAGGGTTTTGATCCAAGCCAAAAATAGTGAACATTTCTAGGGAATTATTTGGGCTTTGATTTAATCCACTAATGTATTTGAGTTGGAGCAATAAATCCTATGAATATTTTATTGCTCAAATAATTCTGAAACTTCTTGTGGAGCTCTGGGTTAAACCATTTTGCATCCTCAATTATTTCCAGAAGCTGCAAAAATAATTATGTTAGCAAACCAAATTCAAAACATCTGCAAAAATTAGAAAACAGAAATAAAATAAAGAGAGAGACTTACCTTGCCTCACCTGCGTAGCCCACCTGGCCGGCCCAGCTGGCAGCCCAGCCACCTGGCCCAGCCTACTGGCCGAAGCGGTTGTCTTCAACCTCTGCCAGTAGGCAGAGGTGTGTCGACGCCCAATCAACCGAGGTCTCCACCTCCTCCCTGCCTGTCTGGCCTCCCTGGACGGCTCCAGACGATGCCACGCAACCCCCCCGACCTCTCTCTCTCACGCCCGCAGCTCCTCCCCTCTGCTCCCTCTCTCTCGCCCGAACTCGAGCGCCACCATCGCCACCGACGACATTCGCCGCGACCATAGCCATCGCCTCGCCTCTCCGTTGTGTCCAGACGCCCCGCAGACGTCTGTATCATCTCCACGCTGACGCATGCGAGCTCGGAGGCCTTGAATCGTTGCCATCGTCTTCGACTTCAAGCTCGGGCATCATCGACCGCCGCCATCGATTCGCCTGCTTCCGGCCTTCCCCGAGCACGCAGAGCCTACGCGTCGACGCGCTATGAGATCTCCGTCCTTTCTCCCTCGTTACCTCCGTCCCTTTTGAACCCTAGCATCAGCAACTGCCGTGGCCGAGCTTCCCCTGCTGTCGGCCATGTCGCCGCCCTCACTGCAGCCGCTTGAGCTTGATTCAGAGCGCGTCACCGCACTCAGGAAGCCACCAGGAGCCTAACGCACATGCTAACTTGCCCTCCCGTGCACCACAGCGCCAACCCCGCACTCACCCGAATTCCGGCGCCGCCGCGAGCTCACTTCCGGCGAGCTCCGACCACCCCGCGACCTCCCACCTGCTCCGTTGGATGCGCGCGAGCGAGGGCCTCCTCCCTGTGCCCTTCTCTCGCCCCGCCACCCCCTGTAGCACCGTCCCGTGTGGACTCCGCTGCGCGGGAAGGTCGCCGGCGGCTTAACTCCGGCCGTGTCGACGTGGCGCCGTCATTAGTGGCTAATGACGCCACTAACTAACCCCTCCCTCACTGACTATGGGCCCCATGCCTTAATTAACCCCGGGATATATTGCCTGTTTAGTTTAGATTAATATAGTCGGCCCCACATGTCAGTTTGACCAAGCCACGTCATCGTTGACCCGGACCCACTAGTCAGCCTCTGTCCCTGCCCTGTTACACTGACGTGCGGGTCCCACTGGTCAGGTTTGACCTGGACCCGCCTGTTGACCTCCTGAGGTCAGCATGACCTAATGCTGACACAATAACTCATTTTCTGGATTTAATTTAATTCAGAAATTACAGAAAATAGTATAAACTTCTAAAAATCATTGAAATTCAACCGTAGCTCAGATTGAAATAATTTATATATGAAAAATGATCAGAAAAATCCAATCTATCCATCTGTACCATTTTCATGCGTGTTTGAACAACCTAAAGTTGCTGTATAAGACAATTCGAATAAATGGCATTTGAAATGCCTTACATGGAGTTTGAATTTGAACCTAGTGTTCAAACCAGCTCCATTTAACTTGTTGCTAGTTGCATTAGACTAAATCACAGCATATTGCCATGTCATGATCATGCAACATATTTTGCATTGCATTGATTGTGTTTATTTCTCTGTTGCCGGTATTTGTCCCCTCTCAATAGACGACGTACCGACGATGAGTTCGATGACACCGATGAAGAACTATATTATATTCAGAAATGCCAGGCAAGCAAAATCCCTTGTTCATTCCGATATAATCCCACTCTCTCGCTCCTGCTCTCTTTTACTGCATTAGGACAACAACGATTCATCTGTTACTTGCTGCGGTAGCTGAACCCCTTTATCCTCTCGTGATGACCTGTCATTCCACAAGAATTAGATGAAACCCACTAGCATGAGTAGGAGTTGTTTGAGCCCTGTTGTGCCTACTCATTCATGCTTGTTTGTCATGCCTGCTACTGCTTAGAGTTGAGTCAGGTCTGATTCATCGGGAATGAATTGGAATGGTGTGTGAACATGTCCTACTGTGTGTGAGCTAAGTGTGTGAAAACGATTTGGTAAAGGTAGCGGTGAGAGGCCATGTAGGCGTACATGGTGGTTTGTCTCATTGAAGCTTGTGATCCATGAAACAGTTACTGCCACACATTGGGATCCTTAATTGACTCTCTCGGCTTCTTAACCACCCTTGTTCTCTGTCCAGGAGTTGCAACTAGTTTCTGGTGTTTGTAGGATATGTGTTGGAGGCCGTGCGTAGCGCTGACCCTAGGGGTGGGTTATGATGCGGTAGATACACCGTGGCCCGGTGTACCGATTCACCCGTTTGGTGTCTCGGGAACCCTGCACACATCGTTCGGGGCCGTTAGTGGAAACCTCGGCCGGACTCCCTGCGGATGGAACCCAAATAGGCGATAAACCTGGACTAGGGACTTGAGTGTTTAGCTAGGCCGTGGCCGACACCCTCGCTGGGCTTCCGCTTGAAGGTTGCCGAGTACATGTCGTGTAAACGGTGATAAGTGGTGAGAGTGTGTGTGAAGAAGTACACCCCTGCAGGGTTAATATGATCTATTCGAATAGCCGTGTCCGCGGAAAAGGACTTCTGGGTTGCCTATAACAGTTCATAGACAAGTGAAAGTGGATACTCTAAAACGCGCAAGATAAGCGTGAGTGCTATGGATGGCGTTATCGTAGGGAGACGGGAACGGATCCATAGTGGTGTATTGATATGGTGAATATGTGGACTCGTGTGCGCCACCTCAAATGAGTTACTTGCAGTCATAGTGTAGGATAGCCACCGAGTCAAAGCTGGCTTGCTGCAGTCATACTCCACCACCCCCTTTGTTGATAACGATGCATATGTAGTTAGTTCTGATGTAAGTCTTGCTGAGTACATTTGTACTCACGTTTGCCTATTTTATGTTTTGCAGAGATACGTCAGTCTCGCTAGTAGTTCCGCGTGGACTTCGACGTTTAGCTTGTTACCTCAGCTACGGTCTTGTGCCCTCGGCAGGATCTGGTAGATAGTCAGGCTTCTCAGTCTTTTTCATTTATAGATGTTTGTACTCAGACATGTTTAGCTTCCGCATGTGTTTGTCTTGTATGCTCTGAATGTTTTGTCATGAGACCCATGTTTGTAGTATCTCGCTCCTCGGAGCCTAATGAATAAATATTTGAGTCGTAGAGTTATGTTGTGATGCCATGTTGTATTTACACATATTGAGCATATTGTGTGTATGTTTGAAATGCTTGGTATGTGTGGGATCCGACAATCTAGTTGTTTATCCTTGGCAGCCTCTCATATGGGGAAATGTAGTCTAGTGCTTCCCTGAGCGATAGTAGTCCGCTACTGCCGGTTCACCGAGTCCCGCTAGCCCAAGACTACTGCTCTGGACACTTGATCTGGCCGGACATGTGTTTCACTTCGCTCTGGTTCCGTCCCTTCGGGAAATGTCACGCGGTGACATCCGGAGTCTGCCTAGCCTGCTACAGACCTGGGTTGCGGAGTCCTGTTAGCCCAGTGTTACAGCCTGGATTCACACGTTGATGACCAACATGCTCGATGTGATTCATGTATGCCTGTCTCCATGGGTTAGTGCCGCTTTGGGTTCACGACTAGCCATGTCGGCCCGGTTCTTCGTCATATGGATGCTAGTGACACTATCATATCGTGAGCCAAAAGGCGCAAACGGTCCCGGGCCATGGTAAGGCGACACCCGTGGGAATACCTTGCGTGAGGCCGCAAAGTGATATGAGGTGTTACTGGCTAGATCGATGTGACTTGGAATCGGGGTCCTGACAGGAGTACAGAGAATTCCTGCAAGAATCTTTCCTCGCAGACAATACCAGTGCAGAAATTCTTCTATGTGTTAAGCTTATTTTCTAAAAGAGAGATGGGTAAGAAACATGTAGAAAATATGATTAGCATGCTATAAAATTTCATGATGCAAGGATACGCACACGCTTCTTAGAATGGAGTTCACATATTTTTGCTAGACCGGAGCGGATTAGTTCTTTGGCCACTGGAATCTGCTTATTATCAGTAGGAATTGGGTTTCTCTGTGCTGGAGCAGTATCTATAAAAACTGGAGTTGGTTTATTATCTCCTGGCGTTTGGATCTTTTGCAAAGACCTGGTTTGTAACCCTTCAGATTCTAACATAGTCGTCTTCCCCTTGCATGCCTTGTATAGAAGAATGGTGCTTCAATTATAAAACATGCTATAGCAGAGAGATGGAATAGGTACTTAAGAATAGAAAGGCATGACATATCGACATGTATTCCCTCCATCCGGAAAAAATGGATGGGTCTAGGCGTATTTCAGTTCTAGATACATCCTTTTTTATCCATTTCGGCAACATGTAATCCGGACGGAGGGAGTATGGTGTAAGAGCTAGGGATACGATAGGACAACACAGTAAAAAAACACTGAATGTAAATCTATATGCTAGCGGAATACATACAGAAAAAACTAAGGCAACATACACGTGTATGATTGGGAAACTAAGATGGCATTGCAACAGAGCACTAGAACAACACTTCAATGTAAAAAAAACATGGTATGTAGACAGATGAAGTACATACTGATGAATAACAATGCATAATATATTTAGAAGCATCATGTCCAAATTAAGCAGATGGCATTGCGATAGAGTAGAATGACAGTACTTGAATTTGAAAATATATTATCATGAATGGAATAGGTACTGAAAAACAGGAAGGCATGACATATTTACATGCATGATCAGCATGCTAAGCACATGGCATTGCAACATAGTAGATACACTCCAGGACATTATATTCATGTTGTACCCATATCACGAGCCAAGTTATAGCAAGGACCTTGTGGGGTGAAGAGGATTCAACATCTTTCTGCATGTCTTCTGAAGAACTGCCTTTACATGTTCCATCGTATTGGGTATCATTGACATCAAGTTTATTGGCCTTTACATTGCTCTGAGAGGTTCTTGTGGATATATCAGTGTGTACAATTATATCTGACATGCATGGAGGACAACTAGTAGTTAGATTTATGTAATGAGTGCCTGTAGGAGACGACATAAATAGTAGGACTAGGGTTAATTAGCAGCAACAGGTCTCAAAACCTAAAGGGAGAACACAGATGAAAGGTATAGAATATGTATCGTTTGTACTCGAGATTAACTAGATGACACACAAAAGTATTAAAGAAGAACATAGGTAATACTAGAAGTGGTATAATACTATAATCACCAGCCTGTGGGATAGCATTGGCTGATGGATGATAACTATGGAACAACGTTACCTAAAGAACAAGTATCTTAGCTTAACTATGGAACAACGTTAACTCCTGAACAAGACCCATAAGAGATCAGCATGAATATACAGTGAAATGTGATAATATATTTTCCATGCTTAGACGAATAACAAAGCCATAAATGTTGCACACAAGTAAGATGAGGGTACAACCTATCTGGCCACCATCCATAGGAGTGAGCATCATGTGCTGGCTTGTCGATGGCCCTGCAGTTATTGTGGCTGTCTATGTCCGGCACGCGCATTTGATGCAGGGAACTGTTGAGTGGGGACTATAGCACCCTTCTGGTGTATGCTTCCCTTGTTGGAGCAGCTGCGGTGAGTTGGAAGACGGTGTGGCCGAAGATGCAGATAATGCATAATATTAAGAACGACACATCTCTTTGATCTGAAGAAATACACTAAGAGATCAACAGCAAGGTCCGAGAGTGGTCACACGTCTGTTGACTGAAATTGGGGTCACACGATTTTATTTTATTTTGGTACTGTACGATCTATGCCGGATGGCTTGATGGCCGTCTTGTGCCTCCCGGCTGACACTGTTAGGAACGTTCCCCGAAGAGCCAGCGATCAACGGCAGAGCAGCTTGCCTCCACCGACCGTGGCCCCAGCCAAAACCCCGCTCCCCTACCCACCGCACTGCCGTGGTTGCGCCGCCCCCGGGCCAATCCATAAAGACTCCCCGTCATCCAGATCCGGCGGCGGCAGTACCTTCAACCCACGCAACTCTAAGATATCCATCTAAGCGCTGCTTCCGCGATGAACTTGCGGCCCCGCACCCTTACGTTAGACACCAGCCAACCGGCAGCCTAGGAGCTCCGCCGCCTCGAGGGGTGCTGCTTCCCATTGGGAATCGACTGGCCCAGAATAAAAATTCAGACAACTGACGCCTAAATAAAGTGATTTGAGATGAGGGTGCGACCTATCTGGCGGCATGGTGAAGTAGGCAGGTCCAGCTGCCGAGTCGGTGAGGCCGGCGCGGTTGCGGTGGCAGGAAAACAGCGATGTCGTGACGGTCGACGGCTACGGGGAAGCAGCGCCGGGACTCTGGACGGATCCGAAGTTGGAGCCGCACCAGCGCCGTGAACAACGGCGGGGGTGAATCGGCTCCGGTATGGTTCACGCGGCCGTCGTCGAGGCAGCTCCAGCAGCACGGAGTAAGAGGCACACGGCCCAGTGCACGACAGCAAATGGACAGCATCTCCGGCATTAGGAAGGAGGGTGGCTGTGAAATTGGTGCGGTGGGGGGCACCATGGAGGAGGGGCTGAGGTTTCGCAGCTCGGGAGAAGGGAGCTTCCGGGGAGAAGGTGATTTGGCGCCCACGAGGTATGAATGGGGGAGGGGGAATTGGGAGGGGAGTGGAACCATGTTTTATGGACGCATTTGTCTGAAATATGAGGGGGAGTTACAGTTCTACCCCTGCCTTTAGGCTTCTCGGCTTGGGTCTGTGTACTGAGGGTCGGGGATACTAGAGTAACTTTGCTTCTCCCCAAATAGTGGGCGGGAGCGATTTCGGGCGAGGAGGGCATGTTTTGAAATATAGTGGGCGCGAGCAATTTCGGGAGAGGAGAGCGTGTTTTGAAATAGTGGGCGCGAGCTATTTCAGGCGAGGAGAGGGTGTTTTGCTGACCATGGTTTATGAATTATTCGGCACATGTCATTTCGGCTGAGGAGAAGGCGCGCTTGGATGAAGTTACGAACCTACCCTCGATGCACACCGGGCCAATTAATGAGTCTCCCACATAGGACGGTAATTTCGCGTCTCCCATTTATTTGCTCGGGCTAATTCCACCGAGCAGAGGATGTTTAATGGTTCGTTCAAAATTTGGGAGAACGAGCATCCACGTCTTCCTTACCAAGTAGATTCGAATCAAATTTTGAAATATTAGCTTGCCACTTCTTTTTTAGATGGAGAGATGATGCTCGGGAGTAATGTGTTTTTGCATGCTCGTTGCTAGCAATTTACTATATGACAAATAGTTGACCCACTTAAAAACGGGAATCAAACCCAAAATGAAATATCTCGATTCAATGAAATAGCTCGTTCACCAGGTCAAAATAGTGAACTAAATCCAAAATTGAACACCTCAATCGAATAGCATGTTGTACAGTATTATAGTACTAAATGAACATGTTGAAAGTCAAATTAATGAGCTTGTTTGATATATTCATATATCCGTTCATGTTGTCATGACCGGTTTTTCAATAAAAATATTTATTGAACAACCGACCTATGAAACCCAATATGAGGAAAATCCTCCATATCGGTAGACAAAACTTTGATACAAGAAGCCAGTAGCATTACAATATTACAGGGTCGGACTGAGGATGCCCGACCAATTATTACAAACACGCCGATAATTATACATGATGGCGGATATGGCACAAAGGTGTGGGGTGGAAATACTACGGACTCGAGATATGAGTGGTTGGTGGAATAACACAACGGAGTGGTTAATAAGTCTACTGCACTGGCGGCTCGTCGAGCGTCGAGGTGAGGCTCGATGAATTTATTTGGGTAGCGGAAGCGGATATATCACAATGACTAATCTAGGGGTCGCACGAGACTGACTGGGATTCCTCTAGGCGTCGGACTCGCTATCGAACTCTTCATCCATGAGATCGCCTTCGTCAGCATCTGGCCAAATCAACAAGCCAGGTGAGTACTATGAAAGTACTCGCAAGATAGTTCGGACAAAAGATATAACAAATGAATGCATGAATGCGTCATGATTAATCTTAACAATGCTCAATTAAATCAGTATAGCAAAACAAATAAGAAGGGAATCGGCGGTAGTCCGCTCGAAAACCCAAAGAAGATAAACTCAAAACCGATCGGGTGTCTGAAGCGATGCCTCGAAGGGTGAATAAATAAGTAAAATGTGCCACAGTCGGGCGTCTAAGCGACACCTCATAAAGGGCTTATATTGAAATAAAAATACATGCGTGCCGCAGTCGGACGTCTGAGCGACATCACAGAAAGGGCTTATAATGAAAGTAATAACAATGCCGCAGTCGGACGTCTGAGCGACATCACAGAAAGGGCTTATAATGAAAGTAATAACAATGCCGCGATCGAACGTCGAGCGACATCACGTAAAGGGCTTATAATAAAAATAAATAACAACAATGCCATGATCGGACGTCGAGCGACATCGCAGAAAAGGCTTATAATAAAATAAATGACAACAATGCAGCGATCGGACGTCGAGCGACATCACGTAAAGGGCTTATAATAAAATAAATGACAACAATGCAGCGGTCGGACGTCGAGCGACATCGCAGAAAGGGCTTATAATACATTATTCATAATCGACAAGATATAGTGCTCACGGAAAATATTCATCACTAGACAATAAGCGGGTTAGTCCATTCACAGGAAAATAAACATTTAATACTCAAATGGTTCTCAGGAGTTTCACATCCGAGACCGACACTTGACAAGATGAGATGAACACGGTACTTGGATATGAATAAGATGAATTCAAGAATTTTGACTCTGCAGAGTTTGTACCAAAATTTTCCACGGCCAACAGATTTCCGTAGTCACGAAGGACTAGTTCCGTTTACGGTATTTCGGAAGAAACACAACTAGCTAGTACACACCCATCATACCTCACGCTGCCAGGAATCACCCTAGACAGCGTTTAAGAAAAACTTGAGACGGGGAGATCACAATCTCGAATAGCATGGGATCAAATTTATATACGCGCGCTCTAAGGGGTGCCCCCCTCTCGGTCCCAACCGGAAACACCCATGCCCCCTGACCGGATGAAAGGCTTTAATCCAGGGCCATGGAACCTTCATCCCGGCCTCTCGATTTGGTGTGTACCAGGAAGTGGTTTGCAACTTACTAAGACGTATCCCTTGCGGGAAACAGGTGGTAGTACGAAAGGGAAGACGGACGGGAATCTGACTAATTTATGGTGACACCGGTCAATGATATGGCATAAGCCTGGCATGCTACAACACTGCCATCTTACCCATACTCATGCCAACTCATGGCCTTGCAACTACTTTCCAACAACTCATGGAAATTTACCGAGCTCATTAGCCTCAACTCTAATGAGATAAACCATCATCGAAATGCTCATGAACGTGCCATGATACAAAATAATGCAAACATGCCCAGACACTCATCATATCAAAAGTTCAAACTTTGCTTGCCTGGTTCGGAGTAGTCGGGGTCTAGCTCGGCGAAGTTCGCGGTTCCGTCACCTTCTTCGGTATCTATGGTAGACAAAATACACGCGCTAACGTAATTACCGTGGGTCACAGAAAGTTAATACAAATATTTTTCAAATAAATATGATAAAAAACTAGACAAGAATCTGAAGAGGACAGAAAAAGAATCAATCAAAAATTCCTTTCTGTTAAAAAGTTATAAAGGTTTTGGTCCAAGGACCCATCTGTAATGAAACAGAAAACTTCTAGGGGGCTTTGCAGAAAAGTCCAGAAAAACGGTTCAGAGTGGAAGCGTATTTGCCAAAGTACGCTTTCAGAAAATGATTAAAAAACAGAGGAGAGGCTGACGGGCGGGTCCCACCCGTCAGGTTTGAAATTTCAAACGAGAGCGACGGGGCTCGTCGGCGCCCGAGAGCCGCGGTGGTCGCCGGCGGCGATCCACGGCGAGGCAAGGAGATCGGAGGGTACCTCCGTGTTCAGGGCGCCATCCCGCGTCTGTGGGTGGTGGTGGTGGTCGCCGGCGAGTACCACGTCGACGGCGACGCTTGCTCCGGCGGACGGCGATTCGGGTGGTCGTGGACCTCGTCGGAGAGAGCTGTGAAGACCAAATTGGAGTGGGGGTTAGACTCTTAGTTGCTTGAGAGGGTTGCTGACGAGGTTAGGGCGCCGGAGACGACCTCACCGGAGTGGATCGAGGTGGAGGCCGAGGCGGAACGAGGTGGCCGGAGTCGGGGAAGAAGAGCCCCTCGAGGCCCTTCCATGGGCTTGGCGAGGTCTGGAGAGGTAGTCACTACTAGAAAAAGGGCTATAGATGGGATTGACACTAATGGCGCACCAGACAATGGGTGCGCCATTAGTATATACTAATGGCGCACCACCTGCTGATACGCCATTAGTATATACTAATGGCGCACCACCTGCTGATACGCCATTAGAGTTGAAACTACTAATGGCGCACCTGGCCCTAGGTGCGCCATTAGTATCAAATTTTTTTTGAACTAGTGCGCCTGTCCAAACATACTAATGGCGCATCCAGAAAAAGTGCGCCATTACTAGTTGTAACTAGTAATGGCGCACCCGTCCTAAAGTGCGTCACTGATGTTGTTTTTTTATTATATTTTTATTCCTTTTTTGTAATACTACTAATGGCGATCGATCAACGTGCGCCATTACTAGTTTAAACTAGTAATGGCGCCTTGTGGATCGATGCCATTAGTATTTTTTTTGCAAAACTACTAATGGCACACCGCCAGAAGGTGCGCCATTAGTAACCTGGATTACTAATGGCGCATTTAGTGCTGGTGCGCCATTAGTAAGTGGGCAGCAACAAGATATTTTGGACAGCCTCTCCTACCCACACTCACTTTCTCCCCACTTCATTCTCTCCACCTCCTCCTCGGGTGCCTCCTCTTTTTCACCTCATTTCCACCATAGATTCATTCAAATTAAGTGGTTAAATTACCTTGTTTTAATAGGTAAGTAAGGGGGGAAGCTATATTTATGTTGTTCTCCCTACAACAATGTGCACATGCACTTTTTATGGCCTAGCTAGATCTATGTATGTTCGTGGTGTTGCATATGTTTGTGGTGTTGCATATGTGTTTGCGTTTGGAGGTGTAACCGTATTTGAAATGCGATAGTTGCCAATATTTTGCCGGAATGTTGATTCATTTCCATTTCGGCGAGAATTTTGGCATTAAGCATTCTTTTGGTCCTATTTTTAGGAAAGTCATGCCAAATTTTTCTTGGTTCTAAAATATCGCTTTTCTCTACCCATGAGCGACCATGGTCCGCACGATGACCGAAGGCATCGTGAATATGTTTTTGAGGTCCGCAAAAGCCGAGATGCTTCAAAAGAACGAGACGGAGATAAGATGTCCGTGTCGAAGATGCAAGTGAAGAGCCTTATTGCGGACCGGATTCCGGCAGGTCTTGGGACCACCTGGTCTTGCGTGGTTTCATGGATGGCTATCGGTGGCAAGGTGATGAAGATGACTACGAAGTCGCCCATGGGGGCCGGCAAGAAATGAGGAAGGGCAGCAAGACAACCACCGCGGCTCGGCGGGCGAGAAGACGAAGAATCCCTGTGAGATGATCACGACGGTGATGCTGTACACATCATCATGTAGAAGATGCAGGACATGATGATGAGGAAAATGCGGAGCGGGCGACGGGCATGATCATGAAGATGATGATGCGGCGGAGCGACGACGCTGGACCATCGATGGGCTGGGTGCAGGACCCTCATATTCAAGAGCTGCTTCTCAAGCGGACGGATAACGCAAGAGCTGCCGCCGAGAGAAAGCCAAGATGGATCAACTTGAGTTAGACGCGTTACTCCATTGTATGAAGGATGCAGGCCCGAGGATACCGCCGAAAGTAACGCTCATGGCTCGGAGATGAAGGTAAAACACAAAATGACCGACGCATGTTTCGACGAGAACATGTTGTTCTGGCACGAACGTCTTCCCAAGGGGAACAAGTGCCCGACCAGTTTGGAGGAGGCGAAGAAAATCGTGTGTCCTCTGGATTTACCGCACGTGAAATACCATGTGTGCATGAACAATTGCATCATTTATCGGGACGAGCACGCGGAGTCTACCATATGTCCGGTGTGCGGTGTCACTCGATACAAGAAGAGGAAGAAAGCTCCTCGAAAAGTGGTGTGGTACTTTCCGATCACTCCTCGTCTGCAGCGGTATTTCACGGACCCTAAGGTAGCAAAGCTCCTGCATTGGCACGCGGATAGGGAGGAGAAGAAGCGAGAAGATGACGCAAATGATCCGGAGATAGATAAAAAAGACAAGATGCTGAGTCACCCTAAGGATGCGAGCGGTGGCAAGCCTTGAACTTCAAGACTCAGAATTTGGGAGCGATCCAAGGAACATCGTCTTTGGCGCGAGCACCGATGGAGTCAATCCGTTTGGCAGCCAGAGAAGCACACATAGCACCTGGCCTGTGTTTGTGTGGATGTACAACCTTCCCCCCTGGTTGTGCATGAAGAGGAAGTACATTCACATGAGTATGCTAATTGAAGGGCTGAAACAACCAGGGAACGACATCAATCTGTATCTGGGGCTGCTGAAAGAGGAGCTTGACACGCTGTGGAAAACGCCAGCCAATACGTGGGACGCCGCAGAGAAAGAATATTTCCCTATGAGAGACGACCGCTCACGACGGTGCACGACTATCTCGGTTACGGATATCTCGGGGCAGGTAGTCCACGGATTTTTACGGATGCGTAAGGTGCATGGATGACACAATGTATCGCCAGCTAGATAGAGATCCGGGTCTTGAAAACCGTGTTCATGGGACATCGAAGGTGGCTTCGCGACAATGACCCATGGAGGAAACGCAAGGATCTGTTCGATGGTGAAACCGAACCCCGAAAACGCCCGTGTACGAGGAGCGGCGAGGAAATAGACAAGCTGTTGAAAAATAGGAAAGACTGCCCACTGCCGGGAAAGAAGCAAAAGGCGCCAGAGCGGAAAGAATCGAAAGGCGCCAGAGCCGCTGCTGAAGGTATGGAAAACGAGGTCTGTTTTCTGGGACTTGCCGTACTGGAAGATCCACCGTGTGCCTCACAGCCTTGATGTCATGCATATCACGAAGAACGTGTGCGAGAGTCTGCTTGGTACCCTGCTCAACATGCCAGAGAGGACCAAAGATGGGCCGAAAGCAAGGGCAGACTTGAAATCAATGGGCATCAGGCAGGAGCTTCACGCTAATGATGATGATGATGATGATGATGATGATGAGGCGAAGCAGGACACAGAAAGTCGTCGCAAAGGCAAAAAGGCCAAGAAGACCGGAAATGACTACCCCCACGTGCTTCACTCTAAGTCGAGGAGATCGAGCAGTTTTCACCTGCCTCCTAGGAGTAAAACTTCCTTACGGTTACGCTGGGAAGATAAGCAGATACCTAGACCCAGTGAAGCGAAGTTCAGCGGGATGAAGTCTCACGATCGTCATGTCTCGATGACGCAGATACTTCCAGTTGCAATCCGTGGGATCATGGACGCGCACGTCCGTGAAATGCTATTTGTCCTATGCAACTTTTTCGACGTCATCTCTCGGAAGTCGATTGGCGTGAGGCAACTCAGAAGGCTACAGGAAGAGATCGTGGTGATACTATGCGAGCTTGAGATGTACTTCTCACCCGCATTCTTCGACGTTATGGTGCATCTGCTGGTCCATATCGTGGAGGATATCATCCAACTCGGGCCGACGTTCCTGCACAGCATGATGCCGTTCGAAAGGATGAATGGTGTCATCAAAGGATACGTTCGGAACATGTCACGTCCAGAGGGAAGTATAGCCAGGGGCTTTTCGATCAAGAGTGCATCTCCTATCGCACGAATTATCTAGGCATCGAGAACCCGTTGGTCTACCTGTCAACAGCACCTCGGCAGGCTCGCTGGATGGGGTCACCGTGAGGGTCGCCGCGAAATGCATGTCGACTTCGAGGGTCGACTCGCCGACTTTGAAAGAGCAAACCTAGTCGCGCTACAACACATAGACGTGGTTGATCCTTGGGTGGTAGAGCACAAAACCTTTATTGAGAAGACGTACAATGACCGAGGCCAACAGAGGACGGACGGAGATATACTCAAAGAGCACAACTCATGTTTCACGCGTTGGTTCAAGCAGAAGCTTCTGTCGTACCCTTTACATGAAGATTCTTCCGCGGAAGAACAACTCATATTCACCTTGTCACAGGGCGCCGAGCACAACCTGATGACCTATGAGGCGTACGATATCAACGGCTACACATTCTACACCGAGGACAAGGACATGAAGAGCGATGGTTATCAGAACTCCGGGGTAACGATGGAATCCTACACCGGTAAGGACAAGGACAGATACTACGGAAGGATCGAGGAGATCTGGGAGCTGAGCTACGCTGGAGAGAAGGTGCCGATGTTCCGTGTCAGATGGGCCAAGAGCGTCCTAAAAGAAGACCGATATTTCACCACCATGGTTATACCTAAGCCAATCCAAGACCCATGGCAAAGCGTCACCGAAAAATGAGCCATGGGTACTGGCTTCCCAAGTGGACCAATGCTTCTTCATTACCGACCGCCAAAGCCCGTCGTGTTGTCGTGAGGAGAGGCAAAAGGAAGATCATCGGAATGGATGGAGTAGCCAATGAGCAAGACTTGACAAGCACGGCGACCGAGGATCGAACATGACGACGATGATGAAGTAGCAGCATACACCACAAGAAGAAGCAGGACCACCCTACCTAAAGGACGTCCGTTCCACAGAAGAACTCCATTTGCGAAAAAGAAGGGCAAGAAGATTGTGAACAGATAGCTAGCTAAGATCGATTGTATTTAAATCGTAGCCTTCATTTCTCGATTGTATTTCATGGGCACCTTTTGAACTATCATGAATATTTTTAAATTTCATGGACACTCGATCTCGATCCCCCTCCATCTCGATCGCTATCCCACCTCGCCAGATCCGTCCCCTCGCCGAGCACCCCTCGTCCACCGCCGCCCTTGCCGACCCCCGCACCCTTGATTCTCCTACTCAACCGCCGCCACGACCCCCACACAATTCCCTACTCAAACCGCCCGACCCCCCGCACACCCTCCCTACTCAACCGCCGCCGACCCCCGCACCCCCGCACCTCCCCGCTCCACCGGCATTACTGTTTGATGATATTTTTAAAAATTATTACTGTCTTATAAAAAAATATTACTGTTATGATTTAAACAAGTTTGAACATATTTAAACACAAATAATTATCACACAGCATTTTAAATGCATAAAAAAATTGTGGAGCCTGGGAATCGAACCCAGGACCTCCTAGTGTGAGAACTGGCTGCTGACCAGTCGAGCTAGTAGAGGGAACTTGGTGTGGATCAGGTCAGGTGGGAGATAACCTGTTGGCTCGAGCAGAAATAAAAAAAAATTACTAATGGCGCACCAGGGTGAGGTGCGCCATTAGAATGTATGTACTTATGGCGCACCGATGGGTGGTGCGCCATTAGTATTGTGTCGCCCCCACCCCGGCGGCCCAAACCTATCCCCTCTCTCTCCCTCGCCCTCGCCCTCAATCCCCTTCCCCTCTCCTCTCCCGACGCCCGCTGCCCGCCGCCTCGGCGCCCGCCCGGCCGCACGCGCCGCCCGTCGTCTCGTCTCCGCCCGACGCCCCGACTCCGCGACGCCGCCCTCTCCTCTCCCGACGCCGCCTCCCCGCCGCTTTCCCCGCGGAGAAGGAGGAGGAAGAGGCGGTGCTCACCGTTGACCTCGCCCGGCCGACTCCGGCAGGAGGAATCTCCGCTCTTCGTTCGCCCTCCCGTGCGTGAGTACCCCCTGTCTTGCTGCACATTCCCCTCCCCTCCCCGCTAACCCCGCCGCATGGAAAACGCAGGCCCGCCAGGGGATCCGCCCCGCCGCCCCACCTCGTTGGATGCCATCGCCCCGCCGCCCTCATCGCCGGTGGCCCGGACGCCGCCCCGTCCACACCACCGTCACTGGAGCACCACCACCACCCGGACCTCGTCGCCTCGTCCACACCACCGCCCCCGTGAGCTCCCCCTCCTCCTCTCCCCTCTCCCCCTCGCATCCAGATTTTTTGTTTTTCTTTAGTTTATTTACAGAACATGCATTACAAATTAAATAGTTTGGTTAGCACCTTCTTTAGTTTATTTACAGAACAGGCATGGGCAAATGCATCAACATCTTGTAATTGATGATTACCTATATGAACAACATACATTCACAAACACAGTAATACAAAATTGGCACTCTCAGGAAAAACAACTTGGCAAACTACGTTGACAGCAGCAACCAAACAATATAATTGACCCCAAAGACCCCAACAAAACCAGGAACTCGATATAGATGGATGGTTTTTCATGTATATCCCTGTATGATGAATGTTAGCACCTTCTTTAGTTTATTTACAGAACAGGCACAGGCAAATGGATCGAAACCTTGTAATTGATGATTAACTATATGAACACCATACATGTTGACATGTTGTGAATGTACAGATATGAAATCCACACACTTATGTACATAGAAAATGACTACTACACACCGTTCAGTTTACAGCTGAGGAAAAAGATTTTGTGCAGGACAAGGCTATTTCTTATCGATCAAATAAATGATTTAGAAACCATCAATAAGTAGGACTAGTGATTTATTATGAAGTTGCTTGGGTTTATTATGAAGTACTTTGATCATGTCTCTTTATTTTTACTGCTGCTAATACTTTATATGATGATGAAGTGCTCTTGAGTTGTGTGCAAATTTCGTTAAATCAGTGATGTGTATGTGTCTTTGTCAGTTATGTGTATGTGCTTATTTTAATCCAAGTGAAATATGGCACTGAACTGTAGCTAGCTAAACGGTAGTTTTGCTTAAATTGGTGAAATTTGGCACTGAAATGTAGCTAGCAATGCAAATATCTCAATGAATTCAGCTCTGTTTTCTCGTGTGAAACTGTTGTTGTTAAATGAAGCCACATTCAGTCCACATGCCAATGTATTTTCCATGTTGTGATGGAGGCCTTTTTGCCTTGTCCACCGAGAGGCCCTTGAGTTTGCTGGAATGTCGATTAACTTCCGCTCCAGCAAATTGGTACTCCATATGTCCTATTTTCAGCAAAGGTCATGCTGAAATTTTCCGTGAATTTTAGCATGACTTTGCTAAAAATAGGACATATGGGGTACTTGTGACTAATGATGAAAGCTTAGGCTTTTAGGGTGCCTCGGCGTCGAAAAACCCTCAATGATAAAAGCTTAGCTTTTAGGATGCCTCGGTGTCGACAAACCCTAAATGATGAGACCATGATCTTGTTCCTTGACAATAACCAACTTTTTGACCAAACTTTGTTCCTATTTAGAGAGAAACATGGCCAACAACGATGAGGCCGGGGGTTCGGGCGGCAAGGCATTAGGAGCTGTCCCGGAGATGGAGGAACAACCTCACTTGTATGAGGACGCCGCCTTCCCCACCGATCCCGAGACCACCGATGGTACCGCCGAGTATGACCCCACCGATGCCACCACCGATGGTGCCGCCGAGGGTGCCACCATCGATGATGGCGGCGCATTTACGATGGCAGCCAACGGAAGAGGCAACGGAAGGACGGCGCCCGACCGTGCTCCGCACCCTCAAGGAGGAAGTTATGAAGTGGACTCGACGGAATCCAACGGCGCCCAACGAATAGTCAAGGGTACTCGCTTCAGCTCGGGTGCATTCTCCGAGCACCGTCTCGATCAACACCGAGAACATGAGGCATCGACCGAGGGAATTTGCGCAACCTCCTCTTCACGAAGCTGCACGAACGATACAAGTTCCCCGCTGAATTTGAAAACACAAGCCTCAAAGGTAATAAAGTGAACAATGCTGCCCTCACGAAGATGAGCAAGGCCCTGTCTACTTGGGAAAGCAATGTGAAGAGAATGATCGAGAAAGGTGAGAGTTATGAGAAGATCAAGGAGAAAAATCCTTCGATCACCGAAGATGACTACAACGACTTCAAGATCAATTGCTCGAGCACGGCAAACTCCGAATCAAGTCAGTGGGGGAAAGAAAAGCGGGAGCTGAACATAGGGGAACACACACTCGGTCCCGGCGGTTACAGAGTGGCGGAGCCTATATGGGACAAGGAGGACGCGGAGCGTGCCGAGCAAGGCCTACCGCCCCTCTTCGATAAATACGGTGACAAGCAGACCAGGAACTTTGTCGGGGCCGGTACAAGAAGGACCGAAAACAAAGGAGCTTACCACGGATCCGAAGACCAGGGCGCTTGAGGTTGTTCTGGTAAGGAATACCACCCCCGCGTAATTAGCTCCATACGGTTGGATTCTAATTAATGAAGCCAAATTTCTAAATGGTTCACATTCCTTCCACAGGCGACTGAAAGCAGTAGCGCGGGGTCGACTAAGAGCAACCCTTGGGACACCACTCTAAATAGGGCGTTGAATGTAATGAAGAACAAGGATAAGCTCAGTAAGCCGATGTCAGCAGGTCGTGTGGCCGGCAAAGGCTTGTCCACAAAATGGGGTCATACTATACCGCTGGTGTGCGGAAGGAGAAAAGACCAGCTCGGAAAGCGGTAGCGAGGTTCAAGAACTCAAGGCACAGGTGGCGCGGATTCGGAGATTGTCCAAGAGCAAGTGCAACAACAACTCGGAGCGGCGATCACCGCCATTGTGCCTACCTTGATCCAGGGGTTGAGTCGCGGATTGCGGGCGCCAACAGGGCCGCCCCAATTCCTAGCTTCACGGCCAGCAACTCGGAGAATGCGATGGCGGGGCCATTGGTGTCTCCGGCGGGCGGCATTGGTGTCTCCGACGCCGCACGGAGCTTAATGCACCGGGTGTACGCCGACCGCACCTCTGCAGCAAGCGGCCCCTCCGTCAATCGCTGACGCCCGCTGTTGGCGGTGCTCGACATTAGCCGAGCTCGACGCCATCATCACGGTAACTAATTAAGCCTCTCTTGGTCGGGACTTCATCTCCTTGCCTTTGATCGGGCATCCCCGACGCCCTACATGTTTTCGCAGGGCGCCGCCGACGTTCGTGCACTCTCCCGCACCGTGAACAACGAGTTGGTCGATATCGCCAAGGGCAAAATCGCTCAACCGGCAACCCTTGTTCCACGGTACCCAGCTGCCACCCAACTTGTTTAGGGTTGAACTGGTTCGGTGCTGCCAGGCTGCGACGAGTTGTTACCTCCGATTCGACCCGTCGGGCCGACGATGATGACGTGATGACCCTCGGCGCTTGCTGAGCTGGCCCTGCTTTGGTCAAGAGCAGATTCATTTGGGGCGGGGACACCACCCCAAAGACAACACCGCCCCGTCGTTGCCGCCAAGTCGGCCCCATGGCAAGACCGCCAGAACGGTGCGGACATCCCTATGCCATCGATCAAACATGCATATGGCACAGGATCAGAACGACGACGACGACGATACATTTGCCAACGTCGATCAGTACTTTGCCGATCATGGGTACGGTGGCGACTTCATGGGGCCTCCTTCTCAAGAACCCAACCCAACAAAAGACGTGCGCGATCTAGCTGGTACCGCTGGAGAAGCCAAGTTGCAACAGCGTCGTCCGCTGCTCAGCTCTCAGAGACGCCTCCAGCTGCCGACTTCACCGAGCCTCAGATAGGCGAGGTGCGAAATATTATCAGCCCCAACACACTCAAGAAGGCGGTCTATGAGCAGAACTCGGTCCCATTACAGGAGAAGAAGAAGGCACGCAAAAGAAAGACTAACAAGGGTGCGGGCCAGCAGGCACCGAGTACGATCCGTGCTCAGGACGGGCCACCTTCACCTGAGGATATCTCGAGGAGGGTGCATGTGGCGGGTAGGGCGATGCTACCGACAAATATGCTCAATGCTGCAACCGGTGCTATGCGGAGTCTGCATGACAGTGTTCTTTCTTTGGAGAAGCGGCGTCTCAGAGAGAAGGATGTGGCATACCCGGTTTCGTGGCCAAGGTGCGGAGGGCAAGGGCTTTGTGGATAACTCCATCGGGCGACGATCGTCCTGCGGTTTGATGACATCCACGCTATGTTGAACCTTCATCCGCTGCACTACACCTTCGCTCGCTATTTTCGCTGAGTATGGAGATGCGGATCATTCGCGACAAGACCCGGACATCGTGATAGTCGACCCCTTCTACATGCGTGCCAAGATCTTGGGCAGCGCTGGGACCGCAAGTCGTGAGTTCTAACCTCGAAGGCGCCACTCGGCAAACCAAGATAAGGATAACTTCCTCGTGCCTTACTTTCCCGAGTAAGTCCTCCCTCAACCGCCCGTAACATATGAATTCTTAGATTTCGATCGTTTTCTTTTAACATTCCGTGTTTTCTGCGGTGACACATTGCACGCCATCCTCCTAAGCCCCAAATATTCCATGGCCACGATTTCGACCGGACCGTCATCGAACGTAGACTACACAAATGTCAAGAAGGTTCTTGATGATGTTCTCCCCGGCTACGCCCAATCTGGAGGCACCTTCACCAGGCCTATTCGTAAGTATGGCAAGCACGTGTTCTCCCACAATACGACGTTCTGCTGCGTCAAGCAGCCGCCTGGCGGTCAGAAGGGTGCCTACTACGCCATCCATCACATGTGGTCGATCGTACGGGACCATCATCAACTTCTGCTACCGAGTAAACTCAAAGATTGGGCCGCGAGCGTGTCGGCAATCCAGGACGCGGACATCAGACAAGAATTCTTTTGCATCCAGTCGGAGTTTGCAGAAATCATCCATCAAGATGTCCTTCGTACCTCGGGGCAGTTCTACCTCAGAAATCAACCGTCCAACAGTGACATCGACACAATGCTACAAATGCAGGCTGACAACGCCCGTTCTTTCATGACTCCCACGATAGACGACGGCTTCATCCACGCTCCGGTCCCTTGAGTCGAGTCGAAAGCAGTGATCTTGTGTCTAGTTACGAAACATCGATGGCTCATGTTGTAATTAAACTTTAATGAACTTGTTGTATGGCTCTTTGGTTTCGAGAGTCGTTCAACTTAGATGTAATCGATGCTATTAATGTCTTGCTTTTCTCTTCCGAACGTTCTGTTGCATACTTATATATTGCTTATGTATTGTCTGTGAATTGGTACTAACGTTTCGTTTGGCTAGTGCATAGCGATGCCGTCGTATGTCGTGTACAAGGGTAAGGTTCCCGGAGTCTACGACGACTGGGAGGAGTGTCGGAGACAGGTTCACCGATTCAGCGGTAACAGTTACAAAGGGTACACCACTAGGGCCGAGGCCGAATCTAGATATGCCCGCTATCTAGCGGGAGAGGGGAGGGAGCGTTGGAGGAACCGGATGAAGACGAGTTTCATCGTGATGATGCTCATCATGATGACCGCAGCTCTCTTCTATGTGATGGTAGTTTAGATGATCGATATCGACTTGTAATGTGAAGACAAACTCGTTACTCGCGGTCTCGAGACTTGTAATATGATGTTCTATCTTTGTTCGGTCTTTTCAATTCGGAGACTAATATGATGAATTGTATTCAGAGACTAATATGATGAATTGTATTCAGAGACTAATCTTCTATTGTATTCGATGAATCTGTTGTTGATGTGTGTTGTCTATATTTTGTCCAATTATACATTTTGTAACCTGTGCAAAAACAGAAAATAAAAAAATAAAAAAACCTAATATTCATACTAATGGCGCATCACATCACGATGCGCCATTAGTATGCCAAAGGATACTAATGGCGCATCATTAAAGGCGCCATTAGTATGCCGGGTTACTAATGGCGATCTTATCGTTAGCGCCATTAGTATGCCAAAGCACTGGTATACATGGCCCCGGGAGGCATACTAATGGCGATTGTTGTATATACTAATGGTGCATCCAGTGGTGCGCCATTAGTATACCAGATACTAATGGCGCACCAGTGGTGCGCCATTAGTAAAATATACTAATGGCGTGGCACTAATGGCGCACCACTAATGCGCCATTAATGGCCAAATTAGGTGCGCCATTAGTAGGCCTTTTCCTAGTAGTGAGTGGAGGTGTGCGAGGGCGAGAGCAAACTCGGGGGTGCTATATATAGCCGGCCCGAGGCGGTTGCCGAGAACGGGGTTCTCCGGCGAGGTGATTACGGCGGCGCTGTGGCTGCACGATCGGCTTAGGAGTTTGAGCACCGACTAGACGACGAACTGGTGCCATCCCCATGAGCAAGGTGGGCGAGGTTACGGCCTGTCCTCGACGGAACGGCCGCACGGCCCGTCAGCGGCAGAGAACGCGCTCTGCGCGTGCCAGGCCACGGCGACGGTGCTGCATGCGTGCGCTGGCAAGGAAATGGCCACACGGAGCCACCAGGGGGTTTGGGCGGCGCCGAACGGCGTTATGCCGCCGTTCTGCTCCCTGTCGGCCGCTACGGTTGTTCGGCCACCGCAAGACACGCTGGCGCAGGCGGGCCAGGGTGCCACCGACTCCAGGAACACGCCAAGCACGCGTGTGAGGCTCCGGACAAGCAAGCTAGGCCGTGAGCAACGTGCCAAGTGCACTGTGGGCATGTGACTGAAACTCTGACGGAGATCGACACTAAACTCTGAATTTGGTCAAGATGAGCGAAACAAAGGCACGAAGGTGTTGGCAGAATGATTTAGGCATGTAGGGATTTTTCCTTGAGCTGGTTTTTGGTGGAGGGGCCTCTCATTTCATCTAGAGGCTGCCTGAATATTTGTGGAATTTTTGGAGAAGGTTAGATATGAATTTCACCAAATTTGGCAAATCTGGTCCATACTTGCAGATATTATAATTTGAAATCTTTGAACAGAAGAGGAGTGGATCTTGATTGTTCTAGGTTGTGGGTACCAAGGACTATCCAAGGGAGTTGGTTTAAGGTCAAAACTCAAATGCATTTAGGTACTTGCTTTGCAAATTACCTAGGCTCAAAATAATGGACAGAAAAGATTTGGGGGAAGAATTAAATGAAATAAAAATTCAGAAGAGGGTTGAACTTGTTGAGACAGAATGTTTGGATTGCCCAAGGTGGAAGGAAAAGTTTTTTAGGAAGATTTTACCATGTGGTGCATGGCCAAATCATGAATGGTTTCAAAAATGGGAGAGGATGAAAAACTCCTAGAGTTTCTTTTTCAAAGAAAATAAACTCCAAAGATTTTTCTTGGAATTTTGAGAAGAGGGCAATCAGAAGAAAAATTTAAAAACCAAACTCCAGAGTTGAAGGAGATGCAAAAATAAAATATTTTGCTAAAGGGGAAAAAGCTTTTGAGAGAGATTTTTGGAAGGGTTTTGAAGACCTTCTTCAAATCCAACAAATTTTTTGAAGAAACCAAAAGAATATTTTTGGAGTGTCACAACACCTAACCCCTTAGGAAAAATCTCGTCCCCAAGATTCCAGCTGATCCTCAAATAATTGTGGGTGCTCTGCCCGAAGGAAATCCTCTCTTTCCCAAGTGGCTTCACTTTCGGTGTGGTTGCTCCACTGAACTTTGAAGAACTTGATGGTTTTCTGTCGGGTTCTCCTTTCTGACTCTTCCAAGATTTTTATCGGATGCTCCCGGTATGTAAGGTCTGGCTGCACGTCAATGTTTTTATGGGGTACTTGTTTCTCTGGGTTGCTTACGCACTTCCTCAATTGGGAGACGTGAAATACGTCGTGGATGTCGGATAATTCTTCGGGTAAGTCTAGTTGGTAGGCCACCGTGCCTCTTCGTGCTACTATGCAGAATGGTCCGATGAATCTTGGTGCTAGCTTCCCTTTAATCTTGAATCGGTGCAGGCCTCTCATAGGGGATACTCGTAGGTACACAAATTCACCGGGTTCAAAATTGACTCCACGATGCTTCTGATCGTAATAACTCTTTTGTCGGCTTTGGGTTGTCTTGAGTCGGTCCTTAATCACCTTGACCTTATCTTCAGCCTCTTTGAGCAGGTCTGGGCCGAAGATATGGCTGTCTCCGGTTTCCGACCAATTTAGCGGGGTACGACATCTTCGCCCGTACAGAGCTTCATATGGTGCCATTTGCAGGCTGGACTGATAGCTGTTGTTATATGTGAATTCTGCGTATGGTAAGCTCTCCTCCCAACTGGTCCCATAGGTGAGGACACATGCTCTCAGCATATCTTCTAGAATCTGGTTTACTCGCTCAGTTTGCCCATCTGTCTGGGGATGGTATGCGGTACTGAATGCCAGCTGAGTTCCCAGAGCTTGTTGTAAGTGATCCCAAAATCGGGAGACAAATTGAGTGCCTCTGTCCGAGATTATTTTCTTTGGGACTCCATGTAAACAAACGATATGGGAAAGGTAGGGCCTAGCAAGCTTCTGAGTGGTGTGGGTTGTCTTCACGGGGATGAAGTGTGCTACTTTATTCAGTCTATCAGTGATGACCCATATGGCATCATGTCCGTGTCGTGACCGAGGTAGTCCAACAATAAAATCCATTCCAATCTCGTCCCATTTCCACTCGGGTATCTTATTTGGTTGCAACAGCCCGGCCGGTTTCTGGTGCTCGGCCTTGATGCGTTGACAAGAGTCACAACATGCAATAAACATGGCTATGTCTCTTTTTATACCATGCCACCAAAATGTTTCTCAAGATCTTTGTACATTTTGTTCCTCCGTGATGGATTGAATATGGAGCGGTGTGGCCTTCAGCCAGGATTTGCTGTTTAAGGTCATGGATATTTGGCACATAAAGCCTATTCCCGCATTCACAATATCCCTTGCTCATTCATAACGAATTCTGAGGCCTTGCCCAACTTCATCTTCCGTTTTATGCCTTCAATGCTGGGGTGTCCATGTTGAGCCTCTTTAACCTTCTCTATCAGGGTAGGCTGTAATTCTAAGTTCAACACACTGCCTTCGGTGACCATCATCAGATTGAGCTTACGCTCTGTTTGGATGTAGACATTGAAGGGCTTGGCACTGAATTGGCTCGAATGCCAAATATTCAAGACATTGATATTGAGCTTCAATGCCAATTTCAGTGTTTGGATGCTCATGTATTTGGCTTGTGGAATCCAAGAGAAAAAACAATTCCAATTCTTGTTTGGATGGTCAAGTGCTGAAATGCACATGTAGAAGGGTATGAAGTTTTATAATTTGTTGTACATGTTTCAAACTGAATTATACATGACATATGCATGTGTTCGAATGATCCATCTTTCAATTTTTACAAGTACGCCTATGATTGGACCAAAAAGAGGCAAGCGTGTGCACGAGGGATTGAAGAAGAATACATCAGCTCTTGGTCCTGCTTGCAACGGTGTAGCTTCGTGCACCTGCAATCAAACATAGAGGATGCATAGGCACACATCAACGGACTCGAGCACATGAGCAGCCAACAAAGGGAGCGGGAAACACAGAGACCAGGTGGCAACTCCCGCCCAGATGCGGTGGTGGGCATGCAGCGGCAGCGCGGCAGACGCGATGGTCTCCACGCTCGGGTCAGCGGTGAAGTCCACGTCCGCCAATGGGGCTCTTCTCGTGATGGAGGGGTTCCGTTGTGGCTCGGCTGAGCAGCCTGTAACCAGCTGCCGGCGGAGGGAGCGAGCCAGCGAGAGATGCGGTCGCCGGCGGAGGTGCGCCACGCCGCAGCCAAACGCGTGCGATCTTCAAGGTCGGGTCAACGGCGGAGTCCGCACCACCGTGGCACCCACGGGCTATCGCCCGTTTTCCATGGCGACGGGCGATACCAGCGAAAACCGAGGTTGGAGCCTCCGAATTGGTTGGCCGAGAGTGCACGTGAAAAGGGGAACCACTCGATATCGAGGCTCGATTCCTCGATTGAATGTCTTGCGCAACCAAACAGCGATATTCGGGCTACCGAATGCCAAAGTCAAAGTCTGGACCTCAATACCAACATCCAAACGGAGCGTTAGCGAATTCCTGCTGGAATTCAGGTCTTAAGTTTGGCATGCTGTCGTTGTCCGGACTGGGGTTCCGACTCAGAGCATCTGCTACAACATTTGCTTTGCCTGGGTGGTAGTGGATTCCAACATCATAATCCTTTACTAATTCCAACCAGCGTCGCTGCCGTAAATTTAGTTCTGGTTGTGTGAAAATATACTTGAGGCTTTTGTGGTCCATGTATATTTCACAACGATTACCAAGTAAGAAGTGTCTCCCTTCCTTGAGTGCATGAATAACTGCTGCTAATTCCAGGTCATGAGTAGGATAATTTTCCTCATGCTTGCGGGTTGTCTCGAAACATATCGATAACCTTGCCTTCTTGCATTAATACGCTCCCGAGGCCCTTTCGAGATGCGTCACAAAATACCTCAAAATTTTTGTGTATATCTGGAACAATTAGTACTGGTGCTGTCGTCAGTTTCCTCTTTAGTTCTTGGAAACTTTTCTCGCAAGCTTCCGTCCATTCAAACTTCCTGTCTTTCTTGAGTAGTTGCATCATCGGCTTTGCTATGGTGGAGAATCCTTCAATAAATCTCCGGTAGTATCCTGCCATACCCAAGAAACTTCGTACATCCGTCACGCTGGCTGGTGGCTTCCACCAAGCACGGCCTTGACTTTTTCCGGTTCACGGCGATACCTTCTTGCCAAGACGTGGCCCAGAAAACCTACTTGCCTTAGCCAAAATTCACACTTGCTAAATTTAGCGTACAATTGATGTTTCCTGAGTTCTCCTAGTACAATTCGGAGATGTTCAGCGTGCTCTTCTGGTGTTTTGGAGTATACCAGAATATCATCGATAAATACCACAACAAACTTATCCATAAACTTCATGAATACTTTGTTCATGAGGTGAACGAAATATTCTGGGGCGTTTGTTAGTCCGAATGGCATTTCGGTGAACTCATACAATCCTTATCTGGAGGTGAAAGCTGTCTTGGGAATATCTTCGGTTCGCACTTTCAGTTGGTGGTATCCCGATCTCAAATCAATCTTTGAGAACACCTTGGCCTGAGCGAGTTGATCGAATAAATCATTTATTCGTGGCATCGGATATTTGTTCTTGATTGTGACCATGTTTAGAGCTCGATAGTCTATGCACAATCTCAGTGTTCCATCCTTCTTTTCGGCAAACAAAATTGGTGAACCCCAAGGTGAGGAACTGGCTCGAATGTACCCTTTTTCCAACAATTCCTTTATTTGTTTCTTCAGTTCTACCAATTCGGATGGTGCCATTTTGTACGGTTTCTTGTATATGGGAGCGGTTCCGGGTGCTAGCTCAATGCTGAATTCTATCTCTCGATCCGTGGCATGCCCGTAGCTCTTCGAAACACATCTGAAATTCACACACCATCGAACCTTGCTCAATTCAGAAATATCCACCTTATTCAATCTCGGTTGCCGGGATATTTTTCTTTCCTTGGCTGAAACCTTTATGGTCTTCCCGTGGTGATGGGTGAGAATTACTGTCCTGTTGAAGCAGTCAATAAAACCTTTGTTGGTGGTTAACCAATCCATCCCTAAGATGACATCCAGTCCTTTATTTTCCAACACGATAAGATTTGCGTGAAACTTCAACCCTTCAAACTCGATAACCACACTGAGGGAGTCCTGGATTAGGGGGTGTCCGGATAGCCGGACTACCATCATCAGCCGAACTATCATCAGCCGGACTATCATCATCGACCGGACTCCAAGATTATGAAGATACAAGATTGAAGACTTCTCCCCGTGTCCGGATGGGACTTTCCTTGGCGTGGAAGGCAAGCTTGGCGATACGGATATGTAGATCTCCTACCATCGTAACCGACTCTATGTAACCCTAGCCCTCTCCGGTGTCTATATAAACCGGATGGCTCTAGTCCGTAGGACAGAACAACAACCCTTACAATCATACCATAGGCTAGCTTCTAGGGTTTGGCTTCCTTGATCTCGTGGTAGATCCACTCTTGTGAACATCCACAATATCAATATCAATCAAGCAGGACGTAGGGTTTTACCTCCATCAAGAGGGCCCGAACCTGGGTAAAACATCGTGTCCCTCGTCTCTTGTTACCATCCGCCTAGACGCACAGTTCGGGACCCCCTACCCGAGATCCGCCGGTTTTGACACCGACACACACCCTGGCAATAATTCTGGGTAACTTGCTTAATTCCAGGGGACTTGACGATCATAGATTT
The DNA here is from genome assembly GCA_021605205.1 of Aegilops longissima. Taxonomy (NCBI): domain Eukaryota; kingdom Viridiplantae; phylum Streptophyta; class Magnoliopsida; order Poales; family Poaceae; genus Aegilops; species Aegilops longissima. The sequence continues at coordinate 581,234,277 of CM038676.1, forward strand.
TACCAAGGGAAGCATCGAAAAATTATTTTGCAAAGCAAAACTTTTCGAAACGAATGAGTGAGAAGCTCCAGAATCAAACAAAACCATGGCAGGTATTGTGTTGATAGGAAACGTACCGAGTACGATATCTGGGGCATTTTGTGCTTCCTCTTTGGTCACATGGTTCAGATGACCCTTCCTGTGGATGTTATTTGGGTTGAAATTGTTGCGCTTTGGTGCCAAATTATTGCTTCTGTTGTTCGGCTTTGGGGTCGAGTTCCTTGGCTTGGGGAACTGCTTGGCATAGTGCCATTCTTCTCCACAAGCGTAACAAGTAACGCATGGGCGATATGTGAACTCCTTGTCCCTTGCATGAAAATTCTTGATTGAGCGTGAGACGTTTGTCGTGGGTTTGGGTGTCCAGTTTTTCTGAACATCTGTCTTGCTGCGGTGATTGCGGGCGTGTTTAGTCTGGTCCCTCTTCCGCTTGCGGAAATCTTCTAAGCTGCGTCTCTCATTTTCCAAGGTAATGGCCTTATCCACCAGCGTCTTAAAATCTGGAAATGTGTGTACGACCAATTGGCATTTAAGCGCGGGTGTCAGACCGTGTAGGAATTTCTCCATCTTTTTGTTTTCTGACATACGCTCCTCGTTGGCGTAGCGAGATAGCAGGGTAAACTGACTGTTGTATTCTGACACTGTCATTGTTCTTTGCTTGAGGTCATCAAATTCTCTCTTTTTGATCTTCATAAGACTCTTAGGAATATGTGCCCCACGAAAACCTTCCTTAAATTCCTCCCATGTTATATTATTTTCGTTGGGGTGCATGTGTAGGAAATTTTCCCACCACGATGCGGCTGCTCCAGTGAGATAGTGCGGAGCATAAAGCACTTTCTCAAGATCTGAACACTGGGCAATAATTAACTTTCTCTCCATGTCTCGAAGCCAGTCCTCGGCTTCAAGAGGTTTGTCAGTGTGAGAGAATGTTTGGGGACGTGTCTTCTGTAGCTCAGATAATTTTGATTGCTGCTGATACTCTCCACGGTGATTTCCCATATTGATGACTTGGTTCAGTATTTCCTGATGTTGCTGCTGACTTTGTTCATAAAGACGGCACATTTGGGAAAGTGTCGTTTCAACGTCCTGTTGACTTGTCTCGCCTGTGTGAAATTGTTGCCTGGGGTGTGCCATAATTTTCCTCTGCCGGAGTTGGCATGGAGCGCCCAAGGACGAGACATAGTTTACTCGGGATATATTTTGAAACACTCATAAGAAAAGAAATTGAGCTGCAAAAATCAATAAATTCAAGAAGATGCAAAAATTTGCAAATGCTCCAAGATTTTTCAAGAGAAAAAATACGTTTGCGTACGGAGAAGGACTGTTCATTACATATCTTACACGCAAGCAGTAATTATACAATACATCACTCAGGATATGCGTACATAAATCCTGACATGTTATTTAGTATAGTGCACTCCTCCAGATCCTACATGATGCGCAAACAAGCTACTTCTCACAGCCTATTTACATATAAACATATCGAACAAGTCGGTACATCGCATGGCGGCTAAGCGCACTTAGTCGGAGATGGTAAGGATTTCCCTTGGCCTGCCAAGGGTGAGGCGTAGAGAGGCTCGGGACTCAACCTCCTCTTCGGAGATAGGTTCCAGACGTGAGGCGCTACGCTGAGTTAGTGGAGCAGGTGCCCTGTGTGGGACAACTCGAATCTGAGCGGGCACGAGGGGTGGTGCAGAACGAACCGGAGTAGGCGCAATGACATGGTTGAACTCCTCCGTGGTAGGCAGGCGACGAGTAGCGGTGCGAGAAGTAGGAGCGAACGATGCTGATGACGAGACGAAAGTCAGTGGCGGTGCGGCGCGCAGGAGCTCCCTCCTGTTGGCGGCACAGCCATGGACTGAGTCCATGCGGGCAGCTACAAAGTCGTCCACCAGGTTGTCGAAGGCTGCCTCCAAAGCCCGGAGATACTCGGCGAGCATCTCAAAGCTTCGCCCCGTTCTCCTCTCGGGGCAAGAGAACGCGAGTGGCAGGTGTATGGCACGTGACATGGCAGGTAGCGGTAGCGACGAAGTCTTCATCGAAGGAAGGATATCCTCGAGACAAGCTATCGCCTCACGGGCTGCCATCTGCAGTGCATGCTTCTCCGTGGGCATGGCTCTCCCCACTAACCGTAACGCCAACTCGTCCTCTCTTGAATTCCACCGCGGCTTGGTGCATGGTTAGACGGTCGCTGACCTTGTGCTGAGAGAGAGAGAAGATGGCGCACATCTGGCCCCATCGCGACTTAGACGATGAAGGAGAGAAGCTTGACGAACCCATCGGGCATGTTGGCGTAACATCTGCGACTCATGATCGTTGCCAGCCATCTACAAGAGTAGGCAAAAATCCTGAGTAGTCAAATCATAAATTTATGCCGATCGTCGTAAATTGACTACATTTGTGAAAATAATAAATAGCTCTATTATGCTAATAACCGATTAGCGATCGCACCTAGTGGTTTCCTACAGTCAGCCTGGCTCTGGTACCAAGCTTGTCAAGACCGGTTTTTCAATAAAAATATTTATTGAACAACCGACCTATGAAACCCAATATGAGGAAAATCCTCCATATCGGTAGACAAAACTTTGATACAAGAAGCCAATAGCATTACAATATTATAGGTTCGGACTGAGGATGCCCAACCAATTATTACAAACACGTCGACAATTATACATGATGGCAGATATGACACAAAGGTGTGGGGTGGAAATACTAGGGACTCGAGATATGAGTGGTTGGTGGAATAACACAACGGAGTGGTTAATAAGTCTACTGCACTGGCGGCTCATCGAGCGTCGAGGTGAGGCTCGATGAATTTATTTGGGTAGCGGAAGCGGATATATCACAATGACTAATCTAGGGGTCGCACGAGACTGACTGGGATTCCTCTAGGCGCCGGACTCGCTATCGAACTCTTCATCCATGAGATCGCTTTCACAAGATCCGCCAAATCAACAAGCCGGTGAGTACTATGAAAGTACTCGCAAGATAGTTCGGACAAAAGATATAACAAATGAATGCATGAATGCGTCATGATTAATCTTAACAATGCTCAATTAAATCAGTATAGCAAAATAAATAAGAAGGGAATCGGCGGTAGTCCGCTCGAAAACCCAAAGAAGATAAACTCAAAATCGATCGGGTGTCTGAAGCGACGCCTGGAAGGGTGAATAAATAAGTAAAACATGCCACAGTCGGGCATCTAAGCGACACCTCATAAAGGGCTTATATTGAAATAAAAATACATGCGTGCCGTAGTCGGACGTCTGAGCGACATCACAGAAAGGGCTTATAATAAAAATAAATAACAGCAATGCCACAGTCGGACGTCTGAGCGACATCGCAGAAAGGGCTTATAATAAAAATAAATGACAACAATGCCGCAGTCGGACGTCTGAGCGACATCGCAGAAAGGGCTTATAATAAAAATAAATGACAACAATGCATAATCGGACGTCCGAGCGACATCACGTAAAGGGCTTATAATACATTATTCATAACTCGACAAGATATAGTGCTCACGGAAAATATTCATCACTAGACAATAAGCGGTTAGTCCATTCACAGGAAAATAAACATTTAATACTCAAATGGTTCTCGGGAGTTTCATCCATCGAGACCGCCACTTGACAAGATGAGATGAACACGGTACTTGGATATGAATAAGATGAATTCAAGAATTTTGACTCTGCAGAGTTTGTACCAAAATTTTCCACGGCCAACGGATTTCCGTAGTCACGAAGGACTAGTTCCATTTACGGTATTTCGGAAGAAACACAACTAGCTAGTACACACCCATCATACCTCACGTTGCCAGGAATCACCCTAGACAGCGTTTAAGAAAAACTTGAGACGGGAAGATCACAATCTCGAATAGGATGGGATCAAATTTATATACGCGCACTCTAAGGGGTGTCCCCCTCTCGGTCCCAACCGGAAACACCCATGCCCCCTGACCGGATGAAAGGCTTTAATCCAGGGCCATGGAACCTTCATCCCGGCCTCTCGATTTGGTGTGTACCAGGAAGTGGTTTGCAACTTACTAAGCCGTATCCCTTGCGGGAAACAGGTGGTAGTACGAATGGGAAGACGAACGGGAATCTGACTGATTTATGTTGACACCGGTCAATGATATGGCATAAGCCTGGCATGCTACAACACTGCCATCTTACCCATACTCATGCCAACTCATGGCCTTGCAACTACTTTCCAACAACTCATGGAAATTTACCGAGCTCATTAGCATCAACTCTAATGAGATAAACCATCATCGAAATGCTCATGAACGTGCCATGATACAAAATAATGCAAACATGCCCAGACACTCATCATATCAAAAGTTCAAACTTTGCTTGCCTGGTTGGGAGTAGTCGGGGTCTAGCTCGGCGAAGTTCGCAGTTCCGTCACCTTCTTCGGTATCTACGGTACACAAAATACACGCGCTAACGTAATTACCGTGGGTCATAGAAAGTTAATCCAAATATTTTTCAAATAAATATGATAAAAAACTAGACAAAAATCTGAAGAGGATAGAAAAAGAATCAATCAAAAATTCCTTTCTGTTAAAAAGTTATAAGGGTTTTGGTCCAAGGACCTACCTGTAATGAAACAGAAAACTTCCAGGGGGCTTTGCAGAAAAGTCTAGAAAAACGGTTCAGAGTGGAAGCGTATTTGCCAAAGTACGCTTTCAGAAAACGATTCAAAAAAAAACAGAGGAGAGGCTGACGGGAGGGTCCCACCCGTCAGGTTTGAAATTTCAAACGAGAGTGACGGGGCTCGTCGGCGCCCGAGAGCCACGGTGGTCGCCGGCGGCGATCCACGGCGAGGCAAGGAGATCGGAGGGTACCTCCGTGTTCAGGACGCCATCCCGCGTCTGTGGGTGGTGGTGGTGGTCGCCGGCGAGTACCACGTCGACGGCGACGCTTGCTCCGGCGGACGGCGATTCGGGTGGTTGTGGACCTCGTCGGAGAGAGCTGTGAAGACCAAATTGGAGTGGGGGTTAGACTCTTAGTTGCTTGAGAGGGTTGCTGACGAGGTTAGGGCGCCGGAGACGACCTCACCGGAGTGGATCGAGGTGGAGGCCGAGGTGGAACGAGGTGGCCGGAGTCGGGGAAGAAGAGCCCCTCGAGTCCCTTCCAGGGGCTTGGCGAGGTCTGGAGAGGTAGTGGAGGTGTGCGAGGGCGAGAGCAAGCTCGGGGGTGCTATATACAGCCGGCCCGAGGCGGTTGCCGAGAACGGGGTTCTCCGGCGAGGTGATTACGGCGGCGCTGTGGCTGCACGGTCGGCTTAGGAGTTTGAGCACCGACTAGACGACGAACTGGTGCCATCCGCGGGTCCAACTCAGCAAGGTGGGCGAGGTTACGGCCTGTCCTCGACGGAACGGCCGCACGGCCCGTCGGCCGCAGAGAACACGCTCTGCGCGTGCCAGGCCATGGCGACGGTGCTGCATGCGTGCGCTGGCAAGGAAATGGCCACGCGGAGCCACCAGGGGGTTTGGGCGGCGCCGAACGGCGTTATGCCGCCGTTCGCTCCCTCGTCGGCCGCCACGGTGGTTCGCCACAAGAAGACACGCCAAGCAGCGGGCCAGGGTGCCACCAACGCCAGGAACGCGCCAAGCACGCGTGTGAGGCTCCGGACAAGCAAGCTAGGCCGTGAGGAACGTGCCAAGTGCACTATGGGCATGTGACTGAAACTCTGACGGAGATCGACACTAAACTCTGAATTTAATCAAGATGAGCGTAAAAGCAGGCACGTAAGGTGTTCGCAGAATGATTTAGGCATGTAGGATTTTTCCTTGAGCTGGTTTTTGGTGGAGGGGCCTCTCATTGCATCTAGAGGCTGCCTGAATATTTGTGGAATTTTTGGAGAAGGGTAGATATGAATTTCACCAAATTTGGCAAATCTGGTCCAAACTTGCAGAGACTATAATTTGAAATCTTTGAGCAGAAGAGGAGTGGATCTTGATTGTTCTAGGTTGTGGGTACCAAGGACTATCCAAGGGAGTTGGTTTGGGGTCAAAACTCAAATGCATTTAGGTACTTACTTTGCAAATTACCTAGGCTCAAAATAATGGACAGAAAAGATTTGGGGGAAGACTTAAATGAAATAGAAATTCAGAAGAGGGTAGATCTTGTTGAGACAGAATGTTTGGATTGCCCAAGGTGGAAGGAAAAGTGTTTTAGGAAGATTTTACCATGTGGTGCATGGCCAAATCATGAATGGTTTCAAAAATGGGAGAGGATGAAAAACTCCTAGAGTTTCTTTTTGAAAGAAAATAAACTCCAAAGATTTTTCTTGGAATTTTGAGAAGAGGGCAATCAGAAGAAAAAATTAAAAACCAAACTCCAGAGTTGAAGGAGATGCAAAAATAAAATATTTTGCTAAAGGGGAAAAAGCTTTTGAGAGAGATTTTTGAAAGGGTTTTGAAGACCTTCTTCAAATCCAACAATTTTTTTGAAGAAACCAAAAGAATATTTTTGGAGTGTCACACATGTGTAGATTGCAGACAACATGTTCTCCAATTTAAATATTTGAATGCAAGTTTATATCAAGACATGGTTTATATCAGTCTTTGATGCATAAAATGTCACCTGCTCTCTCTCTCTCTCTCTGTCTCCCCCTCTCTCTCTCTCTCTCTCTCTCTCTCTCTCTCTCTCTCTCTCTCTCTCTCTCTCTCACCGAAAATCTTCAATTCTGTCGCACGCATCCAACACACAAACCTTGTTGGTCCCTCTCACGTTCTCTCCATCTCTCTCTCTCTTTCTCTCTCTCTCTCTTTGTGTGTGTGCGTGGGGGGGTCTTTCTAGTTCGCACGCATATATACTCCATCTATAGGTCTCTCTCGCACACTATGTATGATTCTCTAGTCCAAGATAGATATCTTGGGTGCATTCATCATACGCACACAAATTCCTTGGCTCGTTGCCCGTAACTCCCTCACGCACCACTCTGTCGTCTCGAAGCTCTCCCCCCTCTCTCTCAAACTCTCCATCTACCTGGGTCACACATACACATGCATATCTCACTCGCACTCGATAGGCCCATCTAAAACTCTATCTCTCTCCCTCGTTCTCTCTCCATCTCACACGCACACACACACAATCTCATGCCTAGCTAGCCAAGTATGATGGTCTCTCACTCAATTTTAGGCACACGCAACCCCCCCCCCCCTATATGTATATGACTAGCTAATCTTAGTCTCCATCACAAACATGTGCACGGTCTATCTCGATTTCTCTCGGGCATCTTTCTATCGCAAGACGCACCTCCCTCGATCTCCCACCCATATAGTCCCTCACGATCTCGGGGGGTCTCTATCACAAACACACCTCTCGCCTCCCCATGCGCCCATGTTCTCCATGTGTCCCTCTCGACCTTTATTCCTTGTTGGCAACACCTCTATTGGACATGTGCTATAGGGGTGTCTCTCTCCGTTGCAAACAATCACACACTAGCTATCTTCGTGTATCTCCTCGCCTCGCTTTTCTATCTCGGAGATGCATGCGTGATATGTTCGCCTAAGAAACGAAAAAGCACACACTCTCTCTCTCTCTAATTTATCGTTTGTTGTCACTTTCTCTTTCACACACATACTCTTTTTGCACACTTACTCATTCTCCTTCACATGCACTTGATCCCTCTTGACTTAGGCACTCTCCTCGGTCCATAGCTTATTGATTTATTAAAAAGTCAAACATCACAAAGTTTGACCATGTATGTGGAGAAAAACAATTACATCTAGAATGGCAGACATATACCATTAGATTCACCATGAGATGTAGTTTCGTATGATGTATCTTTGGTATTGAAGATATAAATAACATTTGTGTAAACCTGATCAAAGTTTCCAAAGTTTGACTTCTAAAAAAATTACATGCACTGCATTATCGAGCGGATGGAATATCTCTTTCCCCCTCTCAGCTATCTAACGCACCACTCAGCCTTATCGGGGATCCTCAATATCTCTCAAACTTTATATCTTCCTGGTTTACACATACACATGCCTCGCTCGCGCTATACATATAGACCCATCCAACACTCTCCGCCCTTGTTCTCTCTCTATGTGACAAGCACCCCCCTAATAAGTACCATAATCCCTCACTCCATCATAGGCGCAGGCACTCCCCCCTAGGTAGGATTATCTCTCACTAGCCATCAGGAACACACATATTGTCTCCTTCCATCCATACGTCTAGTTTCAAAAGTTTGACTTTTAAAAAAAATGTTGGAACTACATTATCAAACGGAGGGAGTAGCTCTCTCTCTCTCTCTCTCTCTCTCTCTCTCTCTCTCTCTCTCTCTGCTATCTCTCACGGGCCTCCCCTCTCACACGAACACTCTATACCGACGGATTATATGCTCAATGTGTCAGTGTATAGCTACGTATATTGTTTAGTTGACCAGTCAACCAGTCCACATGCTGCCTTGTCAGCTCGTGTTCTGTATCTTCGTGTTCTGGCCCATGTGGCAGTGGGTGAAAATAAGTAAACTAGAGGCCCATCTGACACGCTGTGAACTAAACAAAGTTGAAACCAATCGGGGTAGCACCCCACACGCTAGTAAATTGAGGGCGCATTGAGGACACACTTCTTCCGTGTGGAGGATGCACTCGCGCACAATTCACCACTGCGCGGCGGCATGCACAGAAGGACGCACTCGCTCACACCAAGCACACAACACACACCAGCACACGTGTACACCGGTGTCACCGCCGGTTGAGATGGACGGCGAGGCAGCCAACAAGCGGAGGCGGCTCGAGCCAAAACCGCATCCGGTGAGCCTGGACTTCATCAGCAGCCTCCCCGACGGCATGCTGCTCGTCATCATCGTCCTCCTCCCCACCAAATCAGTCGTGCGGACCGCCCTGCTCTCCCGGTGGTGGCGCCCACTCTGGCGCCGCGTCCCCCTCAACCTCACCGCCGACAGCTGCCTCTGCGACGGGGATTGCAAATGCATGGCCGCAATCTCCAAGATCCTTTCATCGCACCTGGGCCATCCAGATGCCTTGACATCCGCATGTTCAGTACCAACTGCAAGGTCCAACCCAAGTTCGACGAGTGGTTCTTATCCCCCGCCCTAGATCAGCTCGAGGAGCTCAGCTTTGAAGCTGGACGATGTCGCTCTCTACCGCCTTCCGTGCTCCGCCTCGCGCCAACGCTGCGCCGCGCCAGCTTCAGCTCCTGCTATCTTCCCCAGATTAATGTCGCACCCGCCCTTCTTCTCCTTCAACTCAAGCAGCTCAACCACTTCGATGTTGTCATCTCGAAGAAGGCTAAGGAGCACCTCCTCCGCAGCTGTACTGCGCTCAAGTACCTTCGTCTTGAGCAGATCCACGGGTTCATTAGCTTCCACATCGCCTCGACGAATCTCCGATGGATTTATGTGTCTTGCTGGCCCCGCGACAAGACATTAATTGGGAAAAGATCACTCCAGCTGTTCCATGTTATGGTCATTGCGAATGCGCCTTTCCTTGAGAGATTGCTTGTATCGGATCTAGAAGGTCCAACAAAAATCGGGGTCATTGACGCGCCGAAATTGACAGCGTTGGTGCACTCGTCTGCCAAATTCTCCGAACTCTTTATTGGATCCGTAATCGTTCAGGTACTACACTCATCTTCTTCTCTGTCTTCTTGAAATTCGCATTTTTAAATTTCTTCTTGATGTATTTACGACCGTCTTCCAGAAAATGATTCCCACAAGCTTGACCCCATGCACACAGTGAAGATCTTGGCAATAATATCTATCGGCCCCAATCTGGATCAAGTTGTTGGATTCCTTACATGCTTTCCATGCATAGAGAAGCTACTCGTCGAGGCGAAACTTCTTTCTTATTAGTAAACGGTAATCACAACGTAGCTCAAATTTTTCATAATTTTCCCAAATTACGATGACAAGTGTAGTGTTCAAAACTGCATCTACGCACTGCGCCGAAAGAAATGTTTTTAGTATTTTTTCTCACGTGATCACCTGCATCTTTTTTTGTTGTACTACTATAGTAGCCTAGGCTAGTCATAGTAGAAAGTAACTTAGACTACTCCAGCAATTCTATGGTTACCCTAAGAGCAAGTACTACCTCCGTCCTGGTTTACTCTTCCTATTTTGTAGTGTCAAAATTTGACAATAGATTTAACTGACAAAATGTTAATGCATGTCACTAAGAACTATATCGTTGGATTCGTATTTGAACATAATTTCAAATGGCGTAATTTTTAGTGACATGCATTGGAATTTTCTTACATAAATATATGGTCAAAATTTTATACTAAATAAGAGGTAGTACAAAAGTGGGCTATAACGGCCCTCCACTATGTAGGCCAAAACACGTGCCAAATTCACTTGTGATGCATTTGGCATCGATGCCCCTCCATTGCTCACCTGGTGCCCCAATCTGGATCACCTACTTTGCTCCGGTGCCAAATTAACTCACGCAATGAAAAAACACTTGCGTGGGAGAGAGAGAGAGGACCGAGGCAACAAAAAACACTTGTTTGAGAGAGTGAGAGGCTGGTGTAGTTGTTTTGATTGATTTGTTTATACATGTGGGTCTGTGTGCGCAGCGGTGCCAACTCTCTCACATTGCGAGAGCGGTGGCAAAATCTTTTGATTTGACATCGATGCATATTATGTGGCATACTTTTGCGAAATATGGCATCAGCCACATAGTGGAAGGCAACAAATGCCCAAGCTCTTCACGTACTCCTAGGTAAATGAGAGGAAAGAGAAAGAGAGAGAGAGAGAGAGAGAGTGAAAAAATATCACTAGCCAGCCAACCCTATCGTATGAGTGAATGATATTGGTATCTTTTGATGACACGGCAATCTTATACAGCCAGCTGCTCTAATATGTTCTCTTCTTTTGCAGATAAAAAAAGACCCGAAAGTGAAAAATGTGCTGCACTATAAAAATCTCATCGAATGCCTTGATCTCCTTCTTACAGAAATTGATTTGATCGACTACTAGGCAGCACATCTGAGATTAAATTGGCCGGGTTCTTTGTTCTGGAGGCAGGTGTGCTCAAGGTAATGAGGTTTGGCGTTCTCTGGTGCAACAATGAATGGCGTGCTGATCACCGCAAGCGTCTAAGCCTAAATGACAAAGTCTCCGCAGAAGCTGAATTTGTTTTTGAAACATCAAGTGGCCAGAGACTCGAAAACTTATTTGCCCATTAGTGACTTGTCAGGGCGGTGGATTTTAGTTTCTACGATAATGCTGCATCCACCTAAGGTAACGAAAGTTCTTACGTAAACTTCCCAGTAATTCCCTCTTGGTAGGTGCAGCATTACTCCTAACATTTGTAATATCAGTTTGAAACTTGTAATATTGATGTGTCCTATTCCCGCGTTTTCAAAATCATGCAAATCAAATAGGTCCTAAGTTGGTGATGATGTTGTGCCTGCCATCTTTCATCAATAGCCGTCGGATCTAGATCTGACGCATACAAACCAAACTTCTCCAGTTTTGCAAAAAGATGCCCGCACTTTTTCCCTATTTACAAACAACTCCTTGTCTCTCACAATCAGCCTTATCTCCTCCCCACCACATCTAGAAGGCCATGGAAAAATCTGGCGCGATGGCCGCTGCCGGCGCTGTCCACCCCGCAATCTTGGTGTTCCGTGCAATGCACGGGCATCTACGCACGGGAAATTATGTTGAACATGGCTAGTTGTAAGCAGGCTAGGTCTACTACCATGATGATAGTGACTGCAGATGGTGAGGCTGACTATGGTATGCCGAACACGGCGCCTATACTCAGGTGCCATCTCCGGCGTAGGGTCTTGTCACTTCACTGTGAGGAGCAGCACGTAATAATTTGACCAACGGGGAGTACATTGCTACTACATTGGTAGTAATACTACTACTAGTACTAGCACCACTGTCTGGATTTAGTAGTACTACCACGTCCATCTGGATTTAGTATTTGACTAGCAATATCTAGTAATGCATGTCACAAAAATTGTACTACTCCCTCTGTAAATAAATACATGGTGTATTGTTTTATTCCTATCGGCAAGATAACTTAAAGCCTTTTTGCTACTTAATAGGATTACATGCAATGAACTAACCACTGCATGTGATGTTTGGTAGTCTCAAGTCATTGAAAGCATGCACGGGCACGGAGGGGCGCAGCTTCATTGACTTACTGCACCTGCCTTTGGGTGTATGACACGTGGGCCCAACGGGTGGCTAGCCAACCTGTCATACAACCAAAGGCAGGTGCAGTAGAGGGGCGAGGAGTAGATGGCCAACACGCACGTGAATTCAACGCAGTCTGCACTTCTCATATAAAGGCTCCCGCCAGTCCAATCTACGAAATCCTACGCACCTACGCTCCCAAGGGCAAGAGTGATCACTCCAACGCAAGATCGGTTGACTAGAAGCTTGACCCATGGAGGCAATGAGCGGGAGCATCAGCCAGCTGTGCCAGATGGTCCACGACGCTGGCCTACGGCCCGGCTCCTAGGAACGTCTCCAGGTAGTGCTTGAGGCCACCAGGGCGAGGGGCCGCTTGGACGACAGCTTCGTCTCCTTGTTCGACGAGGTCCTCATCGGCTTCCTCGACAAGTTCACCGTCGTCAAGAAGCTCGTGGACGACCTTGACGTACGCCTCCAGCCCACGCGCCCAGGCTCTGCGATGCCTGCCACCCTCAACAGCCTCTATGGTGACAACCTCTTCGAGGCACTGGTGGCCCTGCGACTGCCCGCCGTCGCGCCGGAGAATGTCCACCTCGAGGCCGCGCTCACCGCGCAGCGCCTGGCGCAGAAAGACTCCATCGACACAATCACCCACGTCTACGCGCAAATCATCCACAAGGACTACTACATGCAAGAGGAGGACGATAGGACGCTGGCCTTCTTGGACCGCAGGGCAACCTTCGATTGCATTGTTCAGAAGCACATTGAGCTTGCCACCAACGCCGCTACTCCTCACACGTCGGTTGGTGACCCGGTGCACTAGGGCGTGAGGATGTCGTTGACGGATCCGTATGTATCTTTATCTTTCCGTCAAATCCATGTAGTAGTATATGGTAGTACTAGTAATTATCTTACCTTTCGCATCAACTTCATAATTTCCCTACGTACTCCATGCATGAATCGCTCTAGAACCAAACTTCTCATTACTCTAGGGAAAATCGTTATTTCTACCTATCGGTCGCGCCATGGAGCAGAACCAAATTTTACAAGTTACTAGTTCAAAAGGAAAAGCCTGCCGTGTTCGCGTCTCACTCCCACACGGTTGGTCTGGCACGCCGCTCAAGGGGGAATGCGTGCTATGTTGCATTTTCACTTACAAGTGGGACCGCAGTTGAGCAAACCGAGTATCGGCAAACACCCATCCCGCCTACCGCGTGATGGCTGAGAAAACAGGAGGGAGAAGAGATGGCTGTAGCACGGACTCCAAGAAAATTGGTGTCAGGTGGGACTCGTGTGGGTGGCATGTGTCGTACTGCTAGACATGAATGCTAGTTATGGCCCATGCCACCCCACTATATCAAGGTGCTGGTTACGTAGAACAAATTTCCTGGAGTTCGTGCTCATCCCTCCTCTATCTCTCTTCTCAACCAGCCAGCAAACGTGCGGAGCCCATCGTCTGTTCACTCATATGCGGTCCCACACGTTAGTGAAAATGCAAGAGGACCCACTGAACCTACACATCTTTCACCTCGACGTGCTGGTGATGAAAAACAAATCCAATAAAGATCTTCAGTGGCCGCTTTTGGAGTTACTCAAGAGTAGTAAGATTCTATTTATAGTTTAACCCAAGATGCACATCACGTGGCTTCAACTACCACTCTATTTTCTTGCATGACACGACCTGGATGCTGGATGTCCCACGTGTCGGCAAAAGGAGGAAGAACTCGACCAAATCTTCGGTTGTGCTCTCGGCTTAGACTAGTTGTGCTAACTTAAAATTTTATTGTGTAGAATGGATGCAAGTTTTGGTATTGGGAAGAAGAGTACAACGATATATTGATAGAACGCAATTTAGTACATGTTCTAGCACTTTTAGCTAGCATAGAGGCTAGAGATGAGACTAGTGCACTTGTTGATAGAATAGAGGCTAGACACATCTACTTCTTTACACTCGAAGAAGAAAGAAGCACGCAAGATCGAGCCTCCGCAGATCAACAATGAATGCATCAAGAAGGCACTAATCCAACTTACAGGAGCAGTTATGGAAGTTGGATATATTCTAAAATGTATTCTTGTGGTTCTTGTTTTCTTTGGTCTTGCTTTTCTAGTCAAAATTTTGGTGATGTATCTCCATGTACCAAAAAATCAATGATGTAAAAAAGATATGTGTTTGCAAAGAAAAATGTACGCGGCCGGGATGCGTCCGCGCGTTCGGCGCACGGCCACCGCATCCGAGAAATGGCCCGGAAACGACCCTGTTGCCCTACCCAAACTGACAGAATTCGGGCAAAACAGAGGTCCGTTTGGGGTCGTGCGTTGGAGTTCAAGTGGGACCGCAGTTGAGGAAACCGTCTGTCGGAAAACCCCCACCTCGCCCACCGCGTGATGGCTGAGTTAAAGAAATGACGAGGTGGAAGAGATTGTTGTAGCACGTACTCCAAGAAATATGGTGTCTCAGATGGAAGTCGTGCTGGTGGTGTGTGCTGTACTCCAGGACGTGAATGCTTGTTCTGGCCCATGCCACCCTACTACTCCTACTACTTATAGTAGTAGTATCGAGGATTCGTGGTGCTGGTTACGTACATCGAACACATTAACATATGGCCCACCTCACACAGTTGGCAAATTTCCTGGAGTCTGTGCTAGGTTAAAAAGTGTTCTTTGTGAGGATGGGTGGCTGGTCTCAACTTTAAAACTTGTTGTATTACGTACGTAGACGTAGAGATAGTGCATCATGTGAAGCTAGTACAAATAGTGTCCTATTGTTGATTGGCTTCATCCGATAACCTGTTGCAATGCACGTACAATTATGTATTCGGAAAATTTTGTTTGCCTCGTCGCAGCACCCACTCAGAGAAGCGACTCAAAAGCCATTCATAAATTTAGTAAGTTTATCACAGGAATATTATTTTATTACATACAACAGGTCATCAACCCACAATGACAACGAGGATACATTATAAATACTAAAGTTTTCATCACACAACAAATAACAAGCAATGAAATGAACTTCAACTCAACCAATCCTCGGCGTTGGAAATGCTTGCTTTGAACCACAAGTGATTCTTTGGGAAGGGCCAACTACTGTCAATCTCGAGACCAACGCAGGACTGGTCATCCAGGCTGAAGCATCCTACTATATCACGACCAGGGTAGGGAACCACCGCAATGTCCAACCTATAGATACAGTTGCTTCTCATAAATGGTAGTAACGTTGTGTCAACAACAGTTGGATCGCCTTTCACCATCATTGGATAGTTTTGTCCAAGGAAGAGCGAGTTTGCTCCAAGACTATCAATACTTTACTAGGGGAGAAGGTGTTGGTGCTAGCACACTAGTATCCATCCCGAATACCATGCAACGGGTGTTGGAATAGGTCCGGAGAGTGCGACCATGGGAGACAACGCCTGCTCCCTCAGTAGTAACATCAGCAGTGGGCTGTATACAGACAAGAAGTGGTGATCCATTGGAATTAGTTGCCAACCGCCAATGAGCATATGGGGCCTGCTTGTCCTCATGCTCGTGATCATCACCATCGTCATCTCCCCCTTGGTTATAAAAATTTTCAAGTATAGGTGGTGGAATGTTCACAGGACCTTGGAAACACAAGAAGACGGTTAATTAATAGAGAAGGGAAACTTGCTAACTCGCATGCATGTGGATGAAACAATTATAATTACGGTGGAAGACAAACGTACCGAAACTACGAGGATCCCATGCAAAAACAGTGCCACGAGTGGTGGCAGCAAACACAAGACCCTCATATTCAATTGCATCACAGTACACATCCGTGTATAGAAACTGATTTTTGAGCAATATCCATCCAGTCGAACCACGAAGGATGGCAACAAACTTGTCAAAGATAGCAACAACTCGATAGTTCTTGTAATTCCAAGAGCGGTTGGGAACTCGAGAAATTGCTATCTTCCGTAGACGACAGTCACCATTATCATATTTGAACGTACATAGATCATCTGTGTGCTCAACCTCAGGGCACTCGGAGATTTTTGGAAGTGGAATCCGCTGACGAGTGTACACATTCACAAGTTCCCACTCGCAATTGTACCTAATATAAACAACCCAATCTCCATTTACACCTACCCAAGCCTTGCCGTCAAGCGATGGAATCTTAACATCATACGTATCATTATCAAGCGACATCAACTTGCACAAGGCGAGGCTTCCATCGTCCCCGTGCCAGTCAGCAGGGTCACGGCGAAGAAGATAGGGGAGATCAAACCGCTCCTGGACCCTTGGGTTCCTTGTAATGATGTTATTAGTTGAGTCGAGAATGGTCTTGAACGAACCTGCCATGCTAGCCGAGGTGACGATGTCACACCGATCCATGAGTTCCCCCACCACGTCATCTTTCAGATCGGGGCAAGAATAATGGGGTCGTTTCCGACTTGTTCCCTCCATGGAGAAGACGATCGAACAATGGCAGAAGGAAGGGTGAAGGCAAATGGAGGAAGGAGGAAGAGCGTGCGATAGCAGTTCCAAATCGAGAGGGAAAGGCGAAGAGTCGGTGGACGGTTGCCAGTTTGCCACGGTACACGAAGAGGCGCCCCGGCCTACACGTCCTTTCGGAAATTGTACAAAAGGACTCGCCGTCGTCTCACTGACATGTTGGAACGGGACCACATGTCAACGAAACATTGTGTGTAATTTCTCGTGCAAAATGCGATCTGGCCGCGTTGGCCCGAGGTGCCGCTTTAGTTCTCAACCTTTATTTTTTAATATATAATGTGAGTGGATAGCTCATGTGGTCATCACACGTGAGCGGATATATAGGTGGGCTAGGTGGGCAGGCGGCAACAATCTAAGTGCTAAAAGAGTTGATCTCGAAAAAAGAGTTGATCCAATGATTGGTTTTGTTTGGATTTTCCTACTATGAACATTGGATAGAGTGAATCAATGTCTTATGTTCAAAGTTATTCTCAAACTATAGAATGGTATAGGAACGTGGAGAGATTTGGTTGATTTTATATCGCTGAATAATATAAAATATTATGAGTGCAGACGCTCCACCCCGTGGTTTGTAGCTCCTTCTCGGTCGTCGGGAATCTATGTTCTTCCACTCTTTAGTTTAAGACATGAGCTTTGTTCATCCTGTTGCCGACACGTGGGACATCTATATGCCTCCATTTTACAAAATCATACTATATGCCTCCATGACACACGGGACATCTAGCATCAAGGTGGCGTGTCATGCAAGAAAATGGAGATATGCAGTGCGTAAGTGAGTCGTGCACTTTGATGGAACCTAGTACTACACAATAATTTTTGTCCTCGATGGCACGTGAATAGTCACGTACTCAATGACAGAGAACGGGATGGTAGCCATGGACATGGCCGGCCCTTTCTGAAGAGAGTACTAATAAATACGTAACTTTGATGTGTCCTGTCAACTCGCAGAACGACGAGAAGCTTGCTTACTACGCCTTCTCCCTCGCCAACGCATGCGCGGTGGCTCGCAACACAAGGAGAAACTTTTGCTTACAAGCGGTGGACGTGCAGCAGTTTATTTGGTGTCAGATAGCCAAAAGTAGTACAGTACCATCATTATTGTTCGACTTCCGGAAGAGGAGAAGAGCCAAGCGCAAGGTCACCTACTAACCTAGTACAATACTACTACAGCCAATGTTGGTCCGCCTTTTAGAGCACGGTTAATTAATATAGGTGGCTCTTGCAGCAGCACATCATTTAGAGCAAGTACTCTCTTCATAGGATCAAAGGAAGTGAAACAAAAGTTGAGTGGATGCTAAATTGCCAATGAAAACATGATTACATAGGAAGAAAATCATATAGCATTCTATCCTATGAGTTCAACGACCAATGTAGGAAACTTATGAGGGGGGTCTCTCCAATAGTGTTCCTCGGCTCGCACCTAGCATCACGGTGGTCGAACTTGGAGTCATTCACCGGGTACACGTGGCATCTCAGATCTGGTAGTCCAATTTTTGGTAGGCTCTATGTGATGTGGCAACTTCATATACTAACCGGATGCTGGCTATACTACTAGGTACTCACACTCCAAGAAGTGACTCGAAAACCATTCATAAATTGAGTCTATGACATGCATTTGCAAATGTACCATTCATTACATACAACAAGTCATCAACACACAACGACAACGATGATACCTGTTGGATTATAGATTATTTCCAACAAAACATTCTAGTAAATACTGAAGTTTTCATCACACAACAAATAACAGGCCATGAAATGAACTTCAACTCAACCAATCCTTGGCGTTGGAAACGCTTGCTTTGAACCATATGTGCTCTGGGAAGGGCCAGCTATTGTCAATATCAAGAGCAACGCAGGACTGACCATCCAGGCTGAAGCGGCATATATCAGGAGCAGGGCCGGGAACCACCACAATATCCGAGGTATAGATACAGTTGCTTCTCATAAATGGTAGTAACGCTGTGTCAACAGCAGCTGGATCGCCTTTAACCATCATTGGATAGTTTGGTCCAAGGAAGAGGGAGTTTGCTCCAAGACTACCAATACTGTACCAGGGAGAAGGTGTTGGCGCTAGCACACTAGTATCCATCTCGAATACCCTGCAACGGGTG
Source organism: Aegilops longissima (assembly GCA_021605205.1). Lineage (NCBI taxonomy): Eukaryota > Viridiplantae > Streptophyta > Magnoliopsida > Poales > Poaceae > Aegilops > Aegilops longissima. The sequence goes on from CM038676.1 coordinate 581,253,026, forward strand.
TTGGAATAGGTCCGTATAGGGCGACCATGGGAAACAACACCTGCTACCTTAGTAGTAACAATCACATTGCACTGTATGCAGAAAAGAAGAGGTGATCCATCGGAATTAGTTGCCAGGCGCCACTGAGTATATAAGTTTTGCTCGTCCTCATGCTCATGATCATCACCATCGTCATCTCCCCTTGGTTATAAAATGTTTCAAGTATAGGTGGTGGAATGTTCACAGGACCTTGGAAACACAAGAAGAAGGTTAATTAGTAAAGGGAAACTTGCTAACCCGCATGCATGTGGCTGAAACAATTATAATTACTGTGTAAGACAAACTTACCGAAACTACGAGGATCCCATGAAAAAACAGTTGTCAGGACCCCGATTCCAAGTCACATCGATCTAGCCGGTAACACCTCATATCACTTTGCGGCCTCACGTACGGTATTCCCACGGGCGTCGCCTTACCATGGCCCGGGACCGTTTGCGCCTTTTGGCTCACGTATATGATAGTGTCGCTAGCATCCATATGACATAGAACCTGGGCCGACATGGCTAGTCGTGAACCCAAAGCGGCACTAACCCATGGGGACAGGCATACATGAATCACATCGAGCATGTCGGTCAGCAGCGTGTGAATCCGGGCTGTAGCATTGGGCTAACAGGACTCCGGGAACCGAGGCTGTAGCAGGCTAGGCAGGACTCCGGATGTCACCGCGTGACATTTCCCGAAGGATGAACACAGAACGAAGTGAAACACATGCCGCCAGTCAAGTGTTTGAGCAGTAGTCTTTGGGCTAGCAGGACTCCGTGAACCGGGCTGAAGCGGACTACTATGGCTCATGGAAGCACTAGACTACATTTCCCCATAAGAGAGGCTGCCAAGGATAAACAACTAGATTGTCGGATCCCACACATACCAAGCATTTCAGTCATACACACAATATGCTCGATATGTGTAAATACAACATGGCATCACAACATAACTCTACGACTCAAGTATTTATTCATTAGGCTCCGAGGAGCCAAGATATTACAAACATGGGTCTCATGACCCAACATTCAAAGCATACAAGTCAAACACATGCGGAAGCTTAACATATCTGAGTACAGACATCTACAAATGAAAAAGGCTGAGAAGCCTGACTATCTACCAGATCCTACCGAGGGCACAAGATCGTAGCTGAGGTAACAAGCTAAACGTCGAAGTCCAGGGGGAACTACAAGCGAGACTGAAGTCTCCCTGCAAAACATAAATTAAGCAAACGTGAGTACAAATGTACACAGCAAGACTTACATTAGAACTAATTACATATGCATCGGTATCAACAAAGGGGGTGGTGGAGTTTAACTGGAGCAAGCCAGCTTTGACTCGGTGGCTATCCTAAACTACGACTGCAAGTAACTCTTTTGAGGTGGCACACACAAGTCCACATATTCACCATATCAATACACCACTATGAATCCGCTCCCGTCTCCCTACGGGAACGCCATCCATAGCACTCACGCTTCTCTTGCGAGTTTTAGAGTATCCACTTTCACTTGTCTATGAACTGTTATAGGCAACCCAGAGGTCCTTTACCGCGGACACGGCTATTCGAATAGTTGATGTTAACCCTGCAGGGGTGTACTTCTTCACACACCCTCTCGCCACTTACCACCATGTACACGTCGTGTATCTCGGCAACCTTCAAGCGGAAGCCTGGCGAGGGAGTCGGCCACGACCTGACTAACCACACAAGTCTCTAGTCCAGGTTTATCGCCTATTCGGGTTCCATCCGTGAGGAGATCCGGCCGGGGTGTCGCTCACGGCCCCAAACGATGAAAGCAGGGTTCCCGAGGCACCAAACGGGCGTCCCGGTACACCGTTCCTTGTGTCTCTACCGCAACATAGCCCACCCCTAGGGTCAGCGCTACGCACAACCCCCAACACATATCCTACAAACACCAGAAACTAGTTGCAACTCCTGGACAGAGATCAAGTTTATTAATAAGTCGAGAGAGCTTGGAGTGCCCAAATCCCAATGTGTGGTAGTAACTGTTTCATGGATCACAAACACAGAACTCAGTTCCTGAGGACGACTGCAATGAGACTACCCACCATGTACTCCTACATGGCCTCTCACCGCTACCTTCACCAAATCGTGTTCACACACTTAGCTCTCAACAGTAGGACATGTTCACACACCTCCGATTCATCCCCGATGAATCAGACCTGACTCAACTCTAAGCAGTAGTAGGCATGACAAACAAGCATGTATGAGTGGGCACATCAGGGCTCAAACAACTCCTACTCATGCTAGTGGGTTTCATCTATTTACTGTGGCAATGACAGGTCATGCAGAGGAAAAGGGTTCAGCTACCGCAGCAAGTAACAAATATGTCGTTGTTGTCCTAATGTAGTAAAAGAGAGAAGGAGCGAGAGAGTGGGATTGTATCCGAATGAACAAGGGGGTTTTGCTTGCCTGGCACTTCTGAAGGTATTATAGTTCTTCATCGGTGTCATCGAACTCATCGTCGAATCACGTCTATGGAGAGGGAACAAATACCGGCAACAGAGAAAGAAACACAATCAATGCAATGCACAATATGATGCATGATCATGACATGGTAAAATGAGTGTGCTGGGCTAATGCAACTACAATCAGATGGGTTTGAGCTATTTTGAACTAAAGATTCAAAGTTCAAACTCATTTGTGATCTTAAATAGTGCTTTATCATGTTTTGCACTAAACATCAAGTTAACTTGTTTAAACATGCATGAAACTAGTACAAATGGATAGATTGGATTTTTCTGATCATTTTCCATATATAAATTATTTCATTCTGAGCTACGGTTGATTTTCTATGATTTCTAGAAGTTTTGGCTATTTTCTGGAATTTCCCGTATAAGAAAAAATCCAGTAAAAGATTAATTGCGTCAGCACTGCGTTATGCATGCGTCAGCAAGTCAACAGCGTTGGCCAGGGTCAAACCCGTTGCTATGGTGCTTGTGGAGGCTCGGGGTTAACTCCTACAAGCCCTACGAGGTGCGGGGAGGTCAAAGGACATGATGGCGAGGTCGTTGCAAGGCCGGAGCCACGTCTGCGGCGAGCTCAGGCGGTGGCGCATGCGGGTGTGCTCGGTGCAGTTGCTATGGCACGCGGCAGCGAGAACGGAGAGGGGGAGGAGATGTAGAAGCTCACAGCGGTCACTGCGAAGCAGACGACGAGGTCGGGGCAGAACTGGAGCGAGCGGGGCAGCGAGGGGGATCTCCGGCGGCCGGCGACGAAGATGACGAAGACGGCGATGATACAGTGCCTCCAGCGGGGCGTGGCTAGACGGAGAGGACGAGGAAGGTGCGGCGACGCTTGTGGACACGTCAGGGAGGCGAGGGGAGCACGAAGGCTGCGGCTACGGCGAACGGCAGCGACGGACCCGTTCGGGCACGAGGGGGAGAGGACGAGGGGGGAGCAGAGGAGGGGAGAGTGGTGTCCAGGGGGCCGAGGCAGGGCCGATGAGAAGACGCGAGGCGTCGCGGTGGCCACGTGACCCAGGCAGGCAGCCTGGTGGCGTGGCGCGCAGCAGCGTGCGTCCGTCCTGTCCTCCTCGCCATCGGCATGTGGGTGACGACGGCACATGCCTGGGCTGGGCCGTCTTGGGCAAAGCCAGTGAGCGCCTGTAAAACCTCTCTCCTGCTTTCATTTTACTTATTATTTGTTTCTATTCTGTGTATTGAAATAGTAGAAATACTATTTCATTTAGGAAAAACCTGAAATTATTCAAAGGCACATTTGAAAATATTCTCAACAACCTAAAAATACCTTCAGGATTATTTGGGCATTTTAATATATTTATAGGATTTAAATTTCCCAAATGCAAATACTTATGGCTTGGTGCAAAAATCCAGAATAGCCTCCAAAAATATGAAACCATTTTTGGCAGAGGGCTTAGCCAGGACCAAAGATGGTGAACATTTTTGAAGGGCATTTTGGGTTCATTGAAATTCCAATTGTTGGAACCTAGTATTTCAAAAGGGGGTGTTGGGGTTTGTTAGTCCTCATTTCAAGTTTAAGAAAATTTTAGACATGATGCACACATTACACTATCCTAGTGCAATGCTAGAAGCTAGGGATGTGACAACTCACCCCTACTAAACAAGAATCTCGTCCCGAGATTCAAGTCGTAAGGTAAGAAGACAGAGGGACACAAGCTAACACAATCTTCATGATTCAGACGTCTTTTCTCGAGGATGTTGATTTGATAACTCCAGTCGATCTTGACATCTTTGCTTTCAAGATCTTTGTCCAACGCGAAGACGATAGGAGGAACTCTACAGGAATCGATCTCCTCGAAGATCGAGCAGTCAAGATGAACTCATGGAGTGAGACATAGGAACATCTCTTGAGCTGAGACATGAAGCACACATATAGAGTGATGGAGTGGAACAGATGACGAGGGTTCACTAGGTAGACTACAATTCCACACTTAATAAGGTGGTGAACGGTTGTCAACGTAGCGAGGAGTTGAGTTGCCATGATACCATAACGGTGCACCTTAGGGAAGGTGACTCGTAGAAATATCCCCTTAAGTGGCAAAAAGAATTACTTTTGATTCATAGATCATTGAGACTCTTTATACCAACCTAAGGCAATCACAATCTATTATTTGAAGGATTTCAAAAGAATGACATACTCGGACTAGAATGGATGATGTCAACTACCTTGTTGAAGATAACGCAAGGGATGATTTGCTTATCACCGGAAATGGATGGGTCCCATGGCAGGACCACTTTGGAAGATGACCTTGGAGAGAAACTGCTAAGAGGGGCAGCCCATGGTAAATTGGCACAATGGCGGTTCGAGCTGGGAACAACATGCAACTCTTGGGAATGTTCCAACCATCATATCTGCCTGAGATTCAGATCCGATTGGTGATAGGATACCTCAGACTCAGCATGTCCGAAAAGAAAGTTTGCAAAACAAATCGACGAGATGATGTTGCGAGATTCTCGGGATATGAACTATGATAGCAAGCTCCAAAACATGAGCCGGTTCTGCTACATACATGTGAGCATGTTGTCCAAGACAAGAATGACCACATAGTAGTCTTATAATAAAATACTATCGAATTCTGGTTGGGAACCATCGTCGAGAATATCAAAGTCCTTGCATAAGGCATGCTCTTAAGAAGGAACTTCTTCTCCTTGAACAATTCAATCAGTGCCTTGGTGTGCTAGGAATACATATAGAATGAAGGTTGCAAGTCTCCAGACCACAAAATACTTCGCACATATGCATGACTGAGTTGGGACGATTCCAGAGGAAGCAAAACAAACCTTTCTCAAATTCACGGCGGCAACTTGCACCTGATGCACATGAACTTGGAGAAAGTCACCTCTTACACCAAACATATGCTTCATGAACAGAACATGAAGGCATCATTTACAAAGTTTCCAACACTAGCTCAATGTTTAACACGAATCATGGTGGAGACAAGATGCTGCTAATGGGCTCAACAGCAACTCATCCGAATTTACATATCACTGGACTTCCACCATCATGTGAACACGGTGATAGCATTGGTCAGACCAAAAGATGTAATGGTATATGCTCGAGGGATCACCCACGAGTAAGACAACATTACGAACATCGTTGGTTCTGATTTGACTTGACGATAGCCCATATTCAAGTCAAAGTTTTGACAAGGCAATAGATCCAACAACTGATCACGAGGACCAATTGGTGAAGATATCATCTTTATTCAACACACACACACACAAATATATCCCTTTGGAAGTGAACTAAGTTAGATAAGCTTTTATCTCCCAACTCTCCAAGTTGTTGTTTGGCTTAACCAACTAGCTCAGGGGTATCCAACACAGATTCTTGGAGAAAAGTGGTTTATTGGAAAACCAACTTGATCACGAGCTCAACATAACAGTCAGGGGACAACCTGGTAATACTTCCGAGAAGATATTCGGAAAATCACGAACCACCAATATGCTACTAAGCTCGAGAAAAATCTTGCTTTTCAGGGCAAGACAATATGATCAAAAGAGCGAGGGATTGGCACAATCCTAACTCATTGATCGAAGAGTGCACCGGAAATAAGGACTAGGTAGCACGATCAATCTTAGGATGATGATTTAATAACCAACATGCTAAGAATGAGAATATTTTCCATTAACTACCAAGCAAGGGGGTTGCTAGGCGTATCGATTTCACACACCACAACTCACTTGTCGGCATTCCGGTTACAACAGCACGGAACCGAGGAATGAATAATGATGGTGAGAAGTATCACTGCGTCAAGAATTCATAAGAGGTGGTGCAATTCTCATGACACTCTTGACATAAAGATGGTAACACTCCAAGGTAGAACAGAGCAAAAGTTGGATTGGTATTTTGATCTGCGAAGTACAACTACTTTGACCAAATCCTAGAAATGGACAAGGTACTGGAGTTTGTTTCTCCTAGTCATTCTGAACTAGAATGGCTTGACGGACCACAAGAATAATAAGCATCGATAAAACGGATGCATAATTACTCATGACTATCAATTGATAGATGATGGTCGGAATACAAATGAAGAGGGACAACTCAAGGGGACATATATCTTTCTGAGTTGTGGATGCATAGATTAATATGTCGAACCAAGTTCAACAGGTTTCTTCCGGATAACCCATGCAGAAAGGTAGAGCTGGCAAAGTATCAACATAGAATCGAGAACTCATCAAGAGCACTCTGGTTGTGATCTTTCGCTTCAACGAGGAACTTCTGCCATAAATAGTTCATGGTATTGGAAGAAGGAAATACCACTGACCTCGAGGACCTTCGCAAAGTTACTAATATCCTAAAGGAACTAGCAAACACTATCAACATGAGGTAAGTAGGGTGAATCTTGGGATCAAGAACCCAAGAATAGAATACCTACTCCTAAGTAGCATCACGGGATGCTTTCAAGAATGATGGCCAGAATCTTCACACTGGAAACACAAAACATTGCTAGATTACTAGGTAACTCCCTAAAACACCTAGGGTCATAATAATAGCTCCAACATATATGTCAAGGCAATAAATTACCTCAGCGCACCGGTTAGTGTGCTTATTCTGACCATAAAGGACATCAAGAACGGAAAGAAAGGGTTTGCAAATGCATCAGACTATTTAGAAACCTGGGATGACTCGGACATCATAACGGCTGTAAATGCTCAGAAAAGATTTGAGACATTCACCAGGATTTGCATAGTCACTTAACAACATCATAGCAAGGTTCTGGTTCAACTGAGAACATACTAAAAGTAGTAGAAACTGAATTGAGGCTTGAAACTAACAATCCTATAATTCTCTAACATAGTAACTCGTCATCCTAGTAGATAGATGAGAAGCCTAGTTCCTAAACCCCGTAGAAAAGAAGAGGGTGACTCAGATCAGAAGGGAATAAGTTATAAGGAGTAAAAAGAGCCTTACGTTCCCTTCCACAATCAATTCCCTTATATAACTAAAGCATTTCTAGACTCAACTTCGACCAGTGCTTGGTAATCCTACAGGCGGTTAGGCTCTGATACCAAAGCTGTCAGGACCCCGATTCCAAGTCACATCGATCTTGCCGGTAACACCTCATATCACTTTGCGGCCTCACGCACGGTATTCCCACGGGTATCGCCTTACCATGGCCCGGGACCATTTGCACCTTTTGGCTCACGTATATGATAGTGTCGCTAGCATCCATATGACAGAGAACCCGGGCCGACATGGCTAGTCATGAACCCAAAGCGGCACTGACCCATGGGGACAGGCATACATGAATCACATCGAGCATGTCGGTCAGCAGCGTGTGAATCCGGGCTGTAGCACTGGGCTAACAGGACTCCGGGAACCCGGGCTGTAGCAGCTAGGCAGGACTCGGATGTCACCGCGTAACATTTACCGAAGGGACAGACACAGAACAAGTGAAACACATGCCGCCAGTCAAGTGTCACGAGCAAGTAGTCTTTGGGCTAGCAGGACTCCGGTGAACCGGGCTGTAGCGGACTACTATGGCTCATGGAAGCACCAGACTACATTTCCCCATAAGAGAGGCTGCTAAGGATAAACAACTAGATTGTCGGATCCCACACATACCAAGCATTTCAATCATACACACAATATGCTCGATATGTGTAAATACAGCATGGCATCACAACATAACTCTACGACTGAAGTATTTATTCATTAGGCTCTGAGGAGCCAAGATATTACAAACATGGGTCTCATGACCCAACATTCAAAGCATACAAGTCAAACACATGCGGAAGCTTAACATGTCTGAGTAGAGACATCTACAAATGAAAAAGGCTGAGAAGCCTGACTATCTACAAGATCCTGCCGAGGGCACAAGATTGTAGCTGAGGTAACAAGCTAAACATCGAAGTCCAGGCGGAACTACTAGCGAGACTGAAGTCTCTCTGCAAAACATAAATTAAGCAAACGTGAGTACAAATGTACCCAGCAAGACTTACATCAGAACTAACTACATATGCATCGGTATCAACAAAGGGGTGGTGGAGTTTAACTGCAGCAAGCCATCTTTGACTCGGTGGCTATCCTAATCTACGACTGCAAGTAACTCTTTTGAGGTGGCACACACGAGTCCACATATTCACCATATCAATACACCACTATGGATCCGCTACCGTCTCCCTACGGGAACGCCATCCATAGAACTCACGCTTATCTTGCGAGTTTTAGAGTATCCACTTTCACTTGTCTAGGAAATGTTATAGGCAACCCAGAGGTCCTTTACCGCGGACACGGCTATTGTAATAGTTGATGTTAACCCGGTAGGGGTGTACTTCTTCACACACGCTCTCGCCACTTACCACCATGTACACGTCGAGTATCTCGGCAACCTTCAAGCAGAAGCCTTGCGAGGGAGTCGGCCATGACCTGACTAACCACACAAGTCTCTAGTCCAGGTTTATCGCCTATTCAGGTTCCATCAGCGAGGAGATCCGGCCGGGGTGTCGCTCACGGGCCCAAACGATGAGAGCAGGGTTCCCGAGGCACCAAACGGGCGTCCCGGTACACCGTGCCTCGTGTCTCTACCGCAACATAGGCCACCCCTAGGGTCAGCGCTATGCACGGCCCCCAACACATATCCTACAAACACCAGAAACTAGTTGCAACTCCTGGACAGAGATCAAGTTGATTAATAAGTCGAGAGAGCTTGGAGTGCCCGGAGCCCAATGTGTGGTAGTAACTGTTTCATGGATCACAAACACAGAACTCAGTTCCTGAGGACGGCTGCAATGAGACTACCCACCATGTACTCCTACATGGCCTCTCACCGCTACCTTTACCAAATCGTGTTCACACACTTAGCTCTAAACAGTAGGACATGTTCACACACCTCCGATTCATCCCCGATGAATCAGACCTGACTCAACTCTAAGCAGTAGCAGGCATGACAAACAAGCATGTATGAGTGGGCACATCAGGTCTCAAACAACTCCTACTCATGCTAGTGGGTTTCATCTATTTACTGTGGCAATTACAGGTCATGCAGAGGAAAAGGGTTCAGCTACCGCAACAAGTAAGAAATATGTCGTTGTTGTCCTAATGCAGTAAAAGAGAGCAGGAGCGAGAGAGTGGGATTGTATCGGAATGAACAAGGGGGTTTTGCTTGCCTAGCACTTCTGAAGATATTATAGTTCTTCATTGGTGTCATCGAACTCATCGTCGAATCACGTCTCTCGAGAGGGAACAAATACCGGCAACAGAGAAAGAAACAAAATCAATACAATTCACAATATGATGCATGATCATGACATGGTAAAATGAGTGTGTTGGGCTAATGCAACTACAGTCAGATGGGTTTGAGCTATTTTGAACCAAAGATTCAAAGTTCAAACACATTTGTTATCTTAAATAGTGCTTTATCATGTTTTTCACTAAACAGCAAGTTAACTCGTTTAGACATTCATGAAACCAGTACAGATGGATAGATTGGATTTTCCTGATCCTTTTTCATATAAAAATTATTTCATTCTGAGCTACAGTTGATTTTCTATGATTTTTAGAAGTTTTGGCTATTTTCTGGAATTTTCTGTACAAGAAAAAATCCAGTAAAAGATTAATTGCGTCAGCACTACATCATGCATGCGTCAGCAAGTCAATAGCGCTGGCCAGGGTCAAACCTGACGTGCGGGTCCCACTGGTCAGTGACTCAGGGCTAGTCCGACTCACAGACAGGTGGGACCAATCAAACGCCACGTCAGCAAAGTCAATGCTGACGCGTGGGGCCACTGTGTTTAGATTGAACTTAAACTACTTTTATTAGCTGGTTAGTTAGGCAGTGGGTCCCGCATGTCAGCGAGCCAGGGGGGTTAGTTGGTGGGTCAATTAGCCGCTAATGATGTATCCACGTCATCCATAACGGCGGTTAGCCGCCGGTGCTAATCGGGACACGGCGGGGTTGCCCGTCCGGCCATCTCCGGCGACGAGAGGTCGCGCGGCCGGGCACGTTGGAACGCTCGCAGCAGGGCGGATCCGATGGTGGTGGTGGCTGGACCTGGGGTGGTCTGTGGCGGCGGCGGAGGCAAGTTGGGCGGCGGCCAGAGTTTGGGCGAACTCGAACCCGTTGCTACGGTGCGCGTGGAGGCTCGGGGTTAACTCCTACAAGCCCTACGAGGTGCGGGGAGGTCAAAGGACAGGACGGCGAGGTCGTTGCGTGGTCGGAGCCACATCGGCGGCGAGCTCAGGCGGTGGCGCATGCGGGTGTGCTCGGTGCGGTTGCTATGGCGCGCGGCAGCGAGAACGGAGAGGGGGAGGAGAGGCAGAAGCTCACAGCGATCACGGCAAAGAAGACGACGAGGTCGGGGCGGAACCGGAGCGAGCGGGGCGGCAAGGGGGATCTCCGGCGGCCGGCGACTAAGATGACGAAGATGGCTATGATATAGGGCCTCCAGCGGGGCGTGGCTGGATGGAGAGGACGAGGAAGGCGCGGTGACGCTTGTGGAGACGTCGGGGAGGCGAGGGGAGCACGAAGGCTGCGGCTACGGCGAACAACGGCGAGGGACCCGTTCGGGCATAAGGGGGAGAGGACAAGGGGGAGAGCAGAGGAGGGGAGAGTGGTGTCCAGGGGGCCGAGGCAGCGCCGAGGAGAAGACGCGAGGCGTCGCGGTGGCCAGGTGACGCAGGCAGGCAGCCTGGTGGCGTGGCGCCCGTGTGCACGTCGTGCGGTGTCCCTCCTCTGCCTACTTGCAGAGGTAGGTGACGACTGGCACAGGCCAATGGGCTGGCCCGTGCTAGGCCAGGCCAGGTGAGCGCCAGGTAAAACCCTCTCTCCCTGCTTTCTGTTTTACTTATTATTTGTTTCTGTTCTATGTATTGAAATAGTAGAAAGACTATTTCATTTAGGAAAAACCTGAAAATATTCAAAGGCACATTTGAAAATATTCTCAACAACCTAAAAATACCTTCAGGATTATTTGGGAATTTTAATATATTTATAGGATTTAAATTGCCCAAATGCAAATACTTATGGCTTGGTGCAAAAATCCAGAATAGCCTCCAAAAATATGAAACCATTTTTGGCAGAGGGTTTAGCCAGGACCAAAGATGGTGAACATTTTTGAAGGGCATTTTGGGTTCATTGAAATTCCAATTGTTGGAACCTAGTATTTCAAAAGGGGGTGTTGGGGTTTGTTAGTCCCCATTTCAAATTTAAGAAAAATTTAGACATGATGCACACATGACACTATCCTAGTGCAATGCTGGAAGCTAGGGATGTGACAACAGTGCCATGAGTGGTGGCAGCAAACACAAGATCCTCGTATTCAATTGCATCACAGTAGTCATCCGTGTACAGAAACTGATTTTTGAGTAATATCCATGGACGAACCGTGGGATCAGTAATGACGGCAACAAGCTTGTCAAAATAGCAACAACTTGGTAGTTCTCGTAATTCCAAGAGCGGTTGGGAACTCGAGAAATTGCTATCTTCCGTAGGCGACAGTCACCATGATCGTATTTGAACGTACGTAGATCATCTGTGCTCAACCTCAGGGCACTCGGAGATTTTTGGAAGTGGAATCCGCTGACGAGTGTACATATTCACAAGTTCCCACTCGCAATTGTATCCAATATAAACAATCCAATCTCCATTTGCGCCAGCCCAGGTCTTACATGAAGTGATGGCATCTTGACATCACACGTATCATTATCAAGCGGCATCAAGTTGCACAAGGCGAGGCCTCCGTCGTCTGCGCCCATGCGAACAGGCTTATAGCGAAGAAGATAAGGGAGATCAAACCGCTACTGGACCCTTGGGTTCCTTGTAATTATGTTATTAGTAGAGTCGAGAATTGTCTTGAACGAACCTGCCATGCTAGCCGAGGTGATGATGTCGCACCGATCAATGAGTTCCCCCACCACGTCATCTTTCAGATCGGGGCAAGAATAATGGGGTCGTTTCCGGCTTGTTCCCTCCATGGAGAAGACGATCGAACAATGGCAGAAGGAAGGGTGAAGGCAAATGGAGGAGGGAGGAAGAGCGTGCGACAACAGTTCCAAATCGAGAGGGAAAGGCGAAGTGTTGGTGGACGGTTTCTAGTTTGCCACGGTACATGAAGAGGCGCCCCGGCCTACACGTCCTTTCGGCAATTGTACAAAAGGACTCGCCGTCGTCTCACTGACATGTTGGAATGGGACCACATGTCAATGAAACATGGTGTGTAATTTCTCGTGCAAAATGCGATCTGGCCACGTTGGCCCGAGGTGCAGCATTAGTTATCGACCTTTATTTTTTAATGGCATCACGTTCAGTTTTGAAGCACGACTAACTGGTACTGTTTGCAGAGAAAATATAAGCTACTCTACCACTACTCCACCTCTAGTACTAGTAGTATAAAAAAGATATATAGGCTGGAGCTTCAGAGCTTTCTTGCTAAGGGCTGCCCACTTGCTTCTCACACTATCACCCTCTCTCCAGATCTAAAAAATACGGCCTCTCTCTCCCTCCTCACCGGTGGTCACAGATCTGCCAGGGAAGAAAAGGACGTGCAGCGTTGACGCACTCGTCGTCGGCGAGCGAGGTCACGCACTGACGACAAGGCAATCCTCTCAGACCTAGCACCCGCGCGGGATGGCCTCCGTCCCCAAGAACGCTGTTGTAGTGCGTGCGGAGGATGACGACCCCGATCGAAGCCATTTCCCGCCGACCCTCAGGTATGCCACCTCTTTTAGAACCATACCCTTGTTCTATTGCCCCATCTGGCACGTCACTGCAAGTGGATCTTTTTCCACTCCACCATCTTCCCAATTTGCTATCCTCTGCTCAGCTGGTCACGCAGACGAAAACCTTAATTTGCACTATTAAAGGAAACCCTACTTCATGCAGACTAATCCATGTCTGGGTTGAATAAGGAAAGGAAGGGAGACTGTACTGTCCAAGAGAGTAGGCATCGAACCCGCGTCTAGGTTGAAAAGGGGAAAATCAGTAGCTAAGGAACAAGTCTCGTGTCTCTTGGTTGAAGAAGAGTAGAAAGGCATGACAACGCAATAGAGAATGACTAGGTCGATCGGTTTGTTGTCCTCACATAGGAAAAAGGTGGCTAAACAGAACAAAAATGGGACGTAATCCACATATGCTGCATGGATATTTGTTGCTCTGGGCAACCATACCTCCCTCACCACTATATGCGTCTGTGGAGGTACATCGTACTGGTGCGCCCACTGTCCGTATGGGCCTCCCATGCTCTTATTGTCACTTTTTGCTGTTAGTATAACTTGACAATCAAGTCAAGCAATGCTACTGCTAAAGTGATGCCACATTTAACTAATGCCGCACTCAGTCTAATGTCACCGATAAGTTTAAGCAATGCCATTTAATGTCACTGGATTATTTCAGGGTTAGTTGTTGATTGTGGATGTATTAAAGATTTTTCAGCTAAGGCATTCTAATGTTGTTGCACAGCCAGTATACCAACGATGAAACTTGTTACTACCTTCAGATTTTTGCACTGTTAATGCTTATAGATTACATACCTCACTTTCATGAGATAAGTTAATTTTTTTGTACAGTGTCACCAAAATGCCAAGGCGCTGATGTCATTTTATTTTGGTTAAACTGCACAAAAAATTATGAAGACAAGAGGAAAGGTAAAGAGTGGGCACCTCCTCCTCTGGCTGTTCTCTTGATTCGTTTGATCAATTTTTTATGTTTGATCGATTATCAAGACTGGGATAACAATTTTTAAGGTCCCCCCGAGTTTAAAATGATATTTACCTTGGAGGTACATGGTTTGCAATTTTTTTATACTGTCATTAGTTAATAATGCTAGTTACCTTCAGACTTTTGTATTTGATTTAATGCTCATGCACAGCTAGTATACCAATGCTGTAACGTGTTACCTTTACATTTTGTATTGTTAATTCTTATAGAAATCTTCCAGTGCTAGAGTTTATTGAAGTCTGTTCAGTAAAACCATTGTACTGTACCCTGTAACAAAATAACTACTCTACTATTGCACTAGCCACTGGATTAGTGTTGTCAGGACCCCGATCCTAAGTCACACCGCTCTAGCATGTAACACATCATATCACTTTGCGGCCTCACGCACGGTATTCCCACGGGTGTCGCCTTACCATGGCCGGGACCGTTTGCGTCTTTTGGCTCACGTATATGATAGTGTCGCTAGCATCCATATGACAAAGAACCGGGCCGACATGGCTAGTCGTGAACCCAAAGCGGCGCTAACCCATGGGGACAGGCATACATGAATCACATCGAGCATGTCGGTCATCAACGATGTATTCGGGCTGTAGCACTGGGCTAACAGACTCCGTATCCCGGCTGTAGCAGCTAGGCAGGACTCGAATACCACCGCGTGACATTTCGAAGGGACAGATATAGGAACGAAGTGAGACACATGCCGCCAGTCAAGTGTCCAAGCAGTAGTCTTTGGGCTAGCAGGACTCCGGTGAACCGGGCTGTAGCGGACTACTATCGCTCAGAAGCACGAGACTACATTTCCCCATATGAGAGGCTGCCAAGGATAAACAACTAGTTTGTCGGATCCCACACATACCAAGCATTTCAAACATACACACAATATGCTCAATATGTGTAGATACAACATGGCATCACAACATAACTCTACGACTCAAAATATTATTCATTAGGCCCGGGAGCGAGATATTACAAACATGGGTCTCATGACCCAACACTCTCGAGCATACAAGTCAAAGCACAAGCGGAAGCTAATCATGTCTGAGTACAGACAACTATAAATGAAGAAGGCTGAGAAGCCTGACTATCTACCAGATCCTGCCAAGGCACAAGATCGTAGCTGAGGTAACAAGCTAAACGTCGAAGTCCAAGCGGAACTACTAGCGAGACTGACGTCTCTCTGCAAAACATAAAATAAGCAAACGTGAGTACAATTGTACTCAGCAAGACTTACATCAGAACTAACTACATATGCATCATTATCAAAAGGGGTGGTGGAGTTTGACTGCAGCAAGCCAGCTTTGACTCGGTGGCTATCCTGAACTACGACTGCAAGTAACTCTTTTGAGGTGGCGCACACGAGTCCACAAATTCACCATATCAATACACCACTATGGATCCGCTCCCGTCTACCTACGAGAAACGCCATCCATAGCACTCACGCTTATCTTGCGTATTTTAGAGTATCCACTTTCACTTGTCTATGAACTATGCAAGGGGTCCAAGTTTCCATATCCGAGGAATCCGGCTATTCGAATAGATAATGATAACCCTGCAGGGGTGTACTTCTTCACACACGCTCTCGCCACTTACCGCCCTGTACACGTCATGTACCTCGGCAACCTTCAAGCGGAAGCCGGGCGAGGGAGTCGGCCACGACCTGACTAACCACACAAGTCTCTCGTCCAGGTTTATCGCCTATTCGGGTTCCATCCGCAAGGAGATCCGGCGGGTGTCGCCACGGCCCCAAACGATGTGAGCAGGGTTCCCAAGCCCACCAACCGGGTGCCACTTGGTACACCGTACATGTGCCTAGTCTGTCCCAAGCCCACCTGTACCGGGTGCCACTTGGTAGACTACTAACACTACCTACAAACACCAGAAACTAGTTGCAACTCCTGGACAGAGATCGAGTTGATTAATAAGTCGAGAGGGGTCGAGTTACCGGAACCCAATGTGTGGTAGTAACTGTTCATGGATCACAAACACAGAACTCAGTTCCTGAGGACGGCTGCAATGAGACAACCCACCATGTACTCCTACATGGCCTCTCACCGCTACCTTTACCAAATCGTGTTCTCACACTTAGCTCACACACAGTAGGACATGTTCACCACTTTCCAATTCATTCCCGATGAATCAGACCCGACTCAACTCTAAGCAGTAGCAGGCATGACAAACAAGCATAAATGAGTAGGCACAACATGGGCTCAAACAACTCCTACTCATGCTAGTGGGTTTCATCTAATTCTTGTGGAATGACAGTCATGCAAAGGATCAAGGGGTTCAGCTACCGCAGCAAGTAACATTGAATCGTTGTTGTCCTAATGCAATAAAATAGAGCAGGAGCGAGAGAGTGGGATTGTATCGGAATGAACAAGGGGGTTTTGCTTGCCTGGCACTTCTGAAGATAATAGTTCTTCATCGGTGTCATCGATTTCATCGTCGATACGTCGTCTACCGAGGGGGGACAATTACCGGCAATAAGAGAGAACACAATCAATGCAATGCACATTCACATGAATGACATGTCATATTAAGGTACTGAATTTACCTAATGCAATAATAATCCAAGTTAGTTGGAGTGGAATTCAAACAAGGTTGAATTCCAACTCAAAATGCTATTTCCTAAATTACCCTAATCATGATTCATCCTATTCAGTGATGTTAACTTGTTCAAACATGCATGATCATGGCATAAACAGGTTCTTCATATTTTTCTGATCATTTTTCATATATAAATTATTTCCATCCGAGTTACGGTTGAATTTATATGATTTTTAGAAGGTTAGGACATTTTCTGAATTTTACTGAATTAAATTAATTCCAGAAAATAAGGTGTTGCGCCAGCATGACGTCAGGCCTGCGTCAGCAGGTCAACCGGGCTGACCAGGGTCAAACCTGACGTGTGGGGGCCACACGTCAGTGACACAGGTTAACAGGGGGGGTTAGTTTTAATTAACTAGAGATTAGGGGGGCACTAGGGCCCACCGGTCAGTGTCAGGGGGGGGTAGATTAGCCGGTGATTAGCCTTAAGCTAATCACCTGACGGCCGGACCCACGTGGCAGGCTCAGCGACGGGCTCGCGCCGGCGGCCTCTGGACGCGGCGGAGTCCGCGCCACGGCCACGGGGGCGGCGTCGGAGAGCACCGGGGCGTAGCCCGTGCTCTCGCGCACCTGGTGGAGCAGGCGGGACGAGCTGGGGGGGCCGGGGCTCGTCGGAGCGAAGCTCGCGGCGGCGCCGGAGCTCGGGTGGAGAGGGGAAGTGGGCTACGGCGTGCGGGGACGAGAACGGAGAGGGGGAGACGGTGGCGGAGCTCACCGTGGTTGCGACGAACGGGGCGGCGAGGTCGGGGAGGGACCGGAGCAGCCGTGGCGGCGGAGGGGATCTCCGGCAACCGGAGACGAAGGCGACGTCGGTGGCGGCGCTCCAGGGCCTCCCGCGCCACGTGATTCGACGGGGAGGTAGCAGGCGGCGGTGCGGAGCTAACGGACACGGGGAGAGGGCGAGGGGGAGAAGGTGGCCACGGCGGCGAGCGGTGGCGCTCTCGGTGGCGTTCGGTGCGGTGGGGAGAGAGAGCTCCAGGGGAGGGGGAGGAGTGAGAGAGAGCGAGCGAGGTCGGGGAGGCTGCGTGGCGTCCCCGGGGCATCCAGACGAGGAGGGGAGAGGCCAGGCAGGTAGGGAGGGAGGTGGCGTGGCGCGGCGGAGCGCGCGCGCGTCGGGCACGCGCCCATCCCCCTGTCGGGGAGGAAGACGACAGGGGGGAGGAGGTGGGTGGGCGGGGCTGGCCAGTGGGCGGCCCGAGCCAGCAGGAGCTGGGCCGCACAGGAGCTAGGCGCCAGGTAAATTAGGTAAGTTTACCTATTTCGTTTCCTTTTATTACTTTCTGACATTTGTTTTGATTTAAATAAAATACTAAATCAATTTAATTAATTATGCCAATTTTTGCAGGAGCTTACTATATTACTCCGGAGCTCCTCAACAAAAGGGCACAATTTTGGACAATATTTTATATACATAGTAATATATATCCAAGGCAAATATTTATCATTAATTCCAAATGCCCAAAATAAATACTTATGAGATTCTAAAATATTGGTTAGATTGTTAACCCTGTCCAATATTTTCAGAGGGCCACATGAGCATTTTCTTGGACCTTTTGGAGCGATTTTTATTTAGGTCATTTCCAAAATGATTCTGAGGGTTTCACAAATCCCCATTTCAATTTTCATGGAAATTAACATGATGACATGAATGCCTTAATGCAACTAATGTCAAGCAATTCTAGGGATGTGACAACTCACCCCCACTAAACAAGAATCTCGCCCCGAGATTCAAGACGTGAGGTAAGAGGAAAAGGGAGGTCACAAGCTATTACAATTCCCATGATCCAATTGCCTTCCTCGAAGATGTTGGTTCACTCTATCTTCTTGATCTTGACGTCTTCGAGATCTTCACCCGACTCGACAACAGAAAGAAGGGGAAACCCTACATGATTCGATCTTAATGAAGATCAGTAAACATGATCAACTCACGGATCGAGACGGTGTCACATCTCGAGTTGAGACACAAAATGCATCGAGGGGATGGAAGAACAACAACGAAGTTTGATTAGTGGCAACAATTCCACGCTTTAGGAAGATGGTGGATGGTATCATGGTGGCGAGGAAATATTCACCATGATCCCGTAACGGGACACCTCGAGAAAGGTGGCGCAAGGAACTATTCCCTTAAGTGGCAAAAAGAATTACTTTTGATCCATAGATCATTGGAACTATTTATACCAGCCTAAGGCAATCACGAGCGATCATTTGACGGAGTGCAAAGGAATAGTACACCCGGACTAGAATGGATGATGTGGACTACCTTGTTGAAGACAACGCAATGGATGATTTTGCTTATCATCGGAGGTGGGGGGGAACCCATGGTAAATCCACTTTGAAGATAAACCTGGACAAGAATTGCTAAGAGGGCAGTCTATAGCGAGATAGCACAAGGACGGTGCAAGCTGGGAACGAAATGCAACTGTTCGGATGTTCCAACCATCATATCTGCCTAAGATTCAGATCTGGTTGGTGTTAGGATATTTCAGACTTAGCAGGTCTGAAAAGGAAAGGTTACAACACAATTTGACGCGATAACGTTGCGAGAATCTCGGGAAGTGAACTAGGGTAGCAAGCTCCAAAGCATGAGCTGGTTTTGCTACAACATGTGAACACGTTGTCCTAGACAAGCATGACCACATGGTGGTCTTATAATAAAATACTACCGAGTTCAGGTGGGGAACCATGATCGAGGATATTGAAGTCCTTGCATAAGGCATGCTCTTAAGAAGGAACTTACTTTCCTTGAACAAATCAATCAGTGGCTTGGTGTGCTATGGAATCCATATGGGATGAAGATGATCAGTCTATCAGACCATAGAATACTTCGCACGTGCATGACTGACTTGGGATGATTCCAAAGGAACAAAACAAACCTTTCTCAAATTCATGGCGGCAACTTACACCAGATGCACATGAATTAGAGGAAGTCACTACTTTCATCCAAAACATATGCTTCATGAACGAAACACGAAGAATTGCTTACACAAGTTTCCAATACTAGGTTGATGTTCAACATGACTCATGGGGGAGACAAAATGCTACTGATGGGCTCAACAGCAACTCATCGGAATTTCCATATCACTGGACTTCCACCATCATGTGAACACGTGATAGTATTGGTCAGACCAAAGAGGTAATGGTGTATGCTCGCGGGATCAACCACGAGTAAGACAACATTACGAATATCGTTGGTTCTGATTTGGCTTGACAATGGCCCATACTCAAGTCAAAGAATTGGTAGGACAATAGCTCCAGCAACTGATCACAGGGACCAATCGATGAAGGTATCATCTTTCTTCAACACACGCTACACAAGAATATCCCTTTGGAACGAACTAAGTTGGACAAGCTTTTATCTTCCAACTCTCCAAGTTATTGTCTAGCTTAACCAACTAGCTCAGGGATAACCAACACAGATTCTTGGAGAAGGGGTGGTTCATAAGGAACCAACTTAATCACGGGCTCAACATAACAGTCAGGAAACAACCCGGTAACACTTCCAAGAAGATATTTGGAAAGTCACGAACCACCGGTATGTTACTAAGCTCGAGAGTAATCTTGCTTTTAAGGGCAAGACGATATGATCAAATGAGTGAGGACTTGACACAATCCTAACTCATCAATCGAAGTGTGCACCAGAAATAAGGACTAGGTAGCACGATCAATCTTAGGATGATGGGTTAATAACCACACACTAAGAATGAGAATATTGTCCTTTCACTACCAAGCAACAAGTTGCTCGGGGTATTGATTTCACACATCACAATTCACTTGTCGGCATTCCGGTTACAACAACACGGAACCGAGAAATGAACAATGATGATGAGAAGTATCACTGCATCAAGAATTCCTAGGAGGTTGTGCAATTCCCATGACATTCTTGACATAAGATGGCAATACTTCAGGGTAGAACAGAATCAAAAGCTGGATGGCACTTTGATCTGCGGAATACAATTGCTTTGACCCAATCCTAGAAATGGACAAGGTACTGGAGTTTGTTTCTCCTAGTCATACCGGATTAGAACGGCTTGACGGACCACGAGGATAAAATGCAGTGATGAAAACAAATGCACACATACCCTTGGCTATCAATTGATAGATGAAGGTCAGAAGGCATCTAAGAGAACAACTCAAAGGAACATACAATTTTCTGAGTTGTGGATGCACGGATTAGTATGTCGAACGAAGCTCAACATTTCTTCCGGATAACCCATGCAGAAAGGTAGAATTGGCAGAGTCACAATTATGAATGGAGAACTCCTCAAGAGCACTCTTACTGTGATGTATTGGTTCAACGAGGAACTTCTGCCATAAGCGGTTCGTAGTATTTGGAAGAAGGAAATACCACGGGCCTCGAGAACTATCGCAAGGTTACTAATATCCTAAAGGCGCTAGCAAATACTAACAACATGAAGTAGGATGAATCTCGGGTCCAGCAACCCAGGAGTAGAATGCCTACTATTAAATGGCATCACGGGATGCTTTCGAAAATGGTGGCCAGAATCATCACACTGAGGATACAAAAGCATTGCTAAATTGCTAGGTGACTTCCTAAACATCTAGGGTCATAATAATAGTTCCAACATATATGTCAAGGCAATAAATTACCCCAACGCAGCGGTTAGTGTGCTTATTCTGACCAAAAAGGGCATCAGGAACGGAAGAAAGGATTTGCAAATGCATCAGACTATTTAGAGACCTGGGATGACTCGGACAGCATAACGACTGTAAATGCTCAAAATGATTTGAGACATCCTGTAGAAAACGGTGGCATAACCACTCAACAACATCATAACAAGATTCTGAGATCAACAGTTATCATTCGGAAATAGTAGGAACTGAACTGGGGATTAAATCCAACAATCTTATAAGTCTATGGATTAGTAACACGTCATCCTAATAGATAGATGAGAAGCCTAGTTCTTAAACCCCGTAGAGGAGAAGAGGATGACTCAGATCAGAAGGTCATGAGGTATAAGGAGTAAAAGAGCCCTACGTTCCCTTCCACAATCAATTCCCTTACATAACTAAAGCATTTCTAGACTCAACTTGACCAGTTTGGCTTGGTAATCCTCACAGCGACAAAGCTCGATACCAACGCTGTCAGACCCCGATCCTAAGTCACACCGATCTAGCATGTAACACATCATATCACTTTGCGGCCTCACGCACGGTATTCCCACGGTGTCGCCTTACCATGGCCGGGACCGTTTGCGTCTTTTGGCTCACGATATGATAGTGTCGCTAGCATCCATATGACAAAGAACCCGGCCGACATGGCTAGTCGTGAACCCAAAGCGGCGCTAACCCATGGGGACAGCATACATGAATCACATCGAGCATGTCGGTCATCAACGTATGTATTCGGGCTGTAGCACTGGCTAACAGGACTCGGTATCCCGGCTGTAGCAGGCTAGGCAGGACTCGAATACCACCGCGTGACATTTCCCGAGGGACAGACATAGGAACGAAGTGAGACACATGCCGCCAGTCAAGTGTCCAAGCAGTAGTCTTTGGGCTAGCAGGACTCGGTGAACCGGGCTGTAGCGGACTACTATCGCCGAAGCACGAGACTACATTTCCCCATATGAGAGGCTGCCAAGGATAAACAACTAGTTTGTCGGATCCCACACATACCAAGCATTTCAAACATACACACAATATGCTCAATATGTGTAGATACAACATGGCATCACAACATAACTCTACGACTCAAAATATTATTCATTAGGCTCCGGGGAGCGAGATATTACAAACATGGGTCTCATGACCCAACACTCAGAGCATACAAGTCAAAGCACAAGCGAAGCTAATCATGTCCGAGTACGCATAACTATAAATGAAGAAGGCTGAGAAGCCTGACTATCTACCAGATCCTGCCAAGGCACAAGATCGTAGCTGAGGTAACAAGCTAAACGTCGAAGTCCAAGCGGAACTACTAGCGAGACTGACGTCTCTCTGCAAAACATAAAATAAGCAAACGTGAGTACAATTGTACTCAGCAAGACTTACATCGAACTAACTACATATGCATCATTATCAAAAGGGGTGGTGGAGTTTGACCGCAGCAAGCCAGCTTTGACTCGGTGGCTATCCTGAACTACATTGCAAGTAACTCTTTTGAGGTGGCGCACACGAGTCCACAAATTCACCATATCAATACACCACTATGGATCCGCCCCGTCTACCCACGAGAACGCCATCCATAGCACTCACGCTTATCTTGCGATTTTAGAGTATCCACTTTCACTTGTCTATGAACTATGCAAGGGGTCCAAGTTTCCATATCCGAGGAATCCGGCTATTCAATAGATAATGATAACCCTGCAGGGTGTACTTCTTCACACACGCTCTCGCCACTTACCGCCTCAGACACGTCATGTACCTCGGCAACCTTCAAGCGGAAGCCGGGCGAGGAGTCGGCCACGACCGACTAACCACACAAGTCTCTCGTCCAGGTTTATCGCCTATTCGGGTTCCATCCGCAAGGAGATCCGCCGGGTGTCGCCACGGCCCCAAACGATGTGAGCAGGGTTCCCAAGCCCACCAACCGGTGCCACTTGGTACACCGTACATCAGTGCCTAGTCTGTCCCAAGCCCACCTGCACGGGTGCCACTTGGTAGACTACTAACACTACCTACAAACACCGAAACTAGTTGCAACTCCGGACAGAGATCGAGTTGATTAATAAGTCGAGAGGGTCGAGTTACGGAACCCAATGTGTGGTAGTAACTGTTCATGGATCACAAACACAGAACTCAGTTCTCGAGGACGGCTGCAATGAGACAACCCACCATGTACTCCTACATGGCCTCTCACCGCTACCTTTACCAAATCGTGTTCTCACACTTAGCTCACACACGAGAGGACATGTTCACCACTTTCCAATTCATTCCCGATGAATCAGACCCGACTCAACTCTAAGCGAAGAGCAGGCATGACAAACAAGCATAAATGAGTAGGCACAACATGGGCTCAAACAACTCCTACTCATGCTAGTGGGTTTCATCTAATTATTGTGGAATGACAGTCATGCAAAGGATCAAGGGTTCAGCTACCGCAGCAAGTAATGATTGAATCGTTGTTGTCCTAATGCAATAAAATAGAGCAGGAGCGAGAGAGTGGGATTGTATCGGAATGAACAAGGGGGTTTTGCTTGCCTGGCACTTCTGAAGATAATAGTTCTTCATCGGTGTCATCGATTTCATCGTCGATACGTCGTCTACCGAGGGGGGACAATTACCGGCAATAAGAGAGAACACAATCAATGCAATGCACATTCACATGAATGACATGTCATATTAAGGTACTGAATTTACCTAATGCAATAATAATCCAAGTTAGTTGGAGTGGAATTCAAACAAGGTTGAATTCCAACTCAAAATGCTATTTCCTAAATTACCCTAATCATGATTCATCCTATTCAGTGATGTTAACTTGTTCAAACATGCATGATCATGGCATAAACAGGTTCTTCATATTTTTCTGATCATTTTTCATATATAAATTATTTCCATCCGAGTTACGGTTGAATTTATATGATTTTAGAAGGTTAGGACATTTTCTGAATTTTACTGAATTAAATTAATTCCAGAAAATAAGGTGTTGCGCCAAAGATGACGTCGAGCCTGCGCGGCAAGAGGTCAACCGGCTGACTAGGTCAAACCTGACGTGTGGGGGCCACACGTCGATGACACAAGTTAACAGGGGGGTTAGTTTTAATTAACTAGAGATTAGGGGCACTAGGGCCCACCGGTCGATGTCGTGGGTAGATTAGCCGGTGATTAGCCTTGCTAATCACCGACGGCCGGACCCGTGGCAGGCTCAGCGACGGGCTTGCCGCGGCGGGCGGCTCTGGGACGCGGGCGGAGTCGCGCCACGGCCACGGGCGGCGCTGGAGAGCACCGGGCGTAGCCGTGCTCTCGCGCACTGGTGGAGCAAAGGGACGAGCTGGGGGCCGGGCTCGTCGGAGCGAAGCTTGCGGGCGGCGCCGGAGCTCGGGTGGAGAGGGAAGTGGGCTACGGCGTATGGGACGAAGCGGAGAGGGGAGACGGTGGCGGAGCTCACCGTGGTTGCGACGCACGGGCGGCGAGGTCGGGAGGGACGGAGCAGCCGTGGCGGCGGAGGGGATCTCCGGCAACCGGAGACGGAAGGCGACGTCGGAGACGGCGCCTGTGGCCTCCCGCGCCACGTGATTCGGACGGGAGGTAGCAGGCGGGCGGTGGAGCTAACGGACACGGGAGAGGCGAGGGGAGAGGGTGGCCACGGCGGCGAGCGGTGGCGCTCTCGGTGGCGTTGATGCGGTGGGGGGAGAGAGCTCAGGAGGGGAGGAGGAGAGAGAGCGAGCGAGGTCGGGAGGCTGCGTGGCGCCCCGGGCATCCAGACGAGGAGGGAGAGGCCAGGCAGGTAGGGAGGGAGGTGGCGTGGGCGGAGGAGCTGCTGGCGGGCATCGCGCCCATCCTCTGCCGGGAGGAAGACGACAGGGGAGGGAGGTGGGCTGGGCGGGGCTGGCCAGCTGGGCGGCCAGTCCGCAGGAGCTGGGCCAAGACAGAGCTAGGCGCTGTAAATTAGGTAAGTTTACCTATTTCGTTTCCTTTATTACTTTCGACATTTGTTTTGATTTAAATAAAATACTAAATCAATTTAATTAATTATGCCAATTTTGCAGGAGCTTACTATATTACTCCGGAGCTCCTCAACAAAAGGGCACAATTTTGGACAATATTTTATATACATAGTAATATATATCCAAGGCAAATATTTATCAGATAATTCCAAATGCCCAAAATAAATATTTATGAGATTCTAAAATATTGGTTAGATTGTTAACCCTGTCCAATATTTTCAGAGGGCCACATGAGCATTTTCTTGGACCTTTTTGGAGCGATTTTTATTTAGGTCATTTCCAAAATGATTCTGAGGGTTTCACAAATCCCCATTTCAATTTTCATGGAAATTAACATGATGACATGAATGCCTTAATGCAACTAATGTCAAGCAATTCTAGGGATGTGACAAGTGTATATTTGTAGTATTCGAAATTTCGAATGGTGTTGCATTAGCGTATGGACATAAATAAAGTGTGGCAAGCTTTCCCAGATATGTGCTCAAGAAAACTACTACATATTTTTTCTAAATAGTAGACGTTTGGGTACTTTAAATTGAACCGCGAAAACGTCTTATATTAAGGAACATAGGGTGTAGAGTTCACTCAAATTATCCCGGTAAAGCTAGTCACACCTTTGTTAAAATTAATGTTCATTATGTTATCGGAGGAGGTCTATAAGTTTGTCTCTAATGCCTGTTGACTACATACTTGACATCATGATGTAATGTTAAGTCATTTCCTTTTGTACAGTGTCACTGAATTGTCAAAGCGGTGATGGCATTTTATTTTAGTTGAACTTCACAAAATATGCTTAAAAGAAGAGGAAAGGTCAGGAATCGATCATTCTTTCAAAAAGAACTATATATGCCTTTCGGACATCAGCCGATGTTGCCTTATTTATTCCTTCAAACACGTGGTTAGAAACAATCTTGCTACCTTTTCCCATTAAGAAATTGGAATGCTTATATTTGTGAGTCTATGCTTCAACTAGTGCCACTTTTATAGTAATCACACTTTCAATATCTATGCAAACTGGGATGCTCGATTTTAGTGGAACAACACAAAAAGTCCAACTGGTTCAACATTAGGAGCATGTTTTCTTCCAAACCTTTATATCCAATTGGTGGCACTATGAGCTGTTCATTACGAAGGTACATGGTTTGCCACTATCTTGCTACTCTTTTTGTACTGTCATTAGATAGTAATACTAGTGGTTTGCATGTGAATTTATTGGCAGGGTGGACCTACATTGGAGGTGCAGGACAGGATTGAATGATTGGATGCTCAATTTCGGTTGTATCGATTTCACCTCTTCCATCACTGCGAACATGGATATCCTTGGTCTGATGAAGAATAGGCGCTATATTTCTGCTCTGAACCAGCAAATCAATTCAGTATGAAATTGTCCAGGGCAAAACATGACTGTATCAAATTGTCCAGTGCAAAACATGACAGATGCTAAGCGGAAGAGACATGTTTAAACCAAAAATACAAGGTGGGGTATATGTTTACTAGCTTGATATTTGTGCAGACAGAGATGTCTGCCGCTGCTATTTGGCAAACACACAAGGTGACCGCAATTTTGGTTGAACTGCACAAGAGAATAGTATAGTCATCGCATGCAAGTGCCATTTGAAAATAGACACGTAAAGATTGGATAGTCACTTCATGGACTGCAGAAAAGTAGTATTGTACTATTTATTGGCCAACACTAGGTGCTTCATTGCTTTGGTCTGATTATACAATGGGCATCATTTTGCCTAAGTTAAAGTTTGTATTTCGAAAATAGTCTCGCCGTGTGATCGAGAGAAGACCAGATCATATTGCAGTGGATGTTCCTCCATCATGTGTGGTTCATTCTCATGGTTCCAGCTGTTGCTGAAACCACTTACGTTAGCAAGAGGAATTGTAGACTTCACAAACAAAATTTTCTTTCAGTCTGTACTGAATGTGCCAAGAGAAGCATCCATGTTAGTAGGCAGAACATATATTTTTTCTAGATCTTTGCTTTTGGAGCCACATATTTGTATATGATCTGTGAATTATTGAGATGCATTAACATGTTGATCTTATGTATGGGAATCATACTAGTTGGTTTTAGTTGCGACGCAAGATCCAAAGTGGTTGATCTTTGCTTTTGGAGCTACATATTTGTATATGATCTGTCAATCATTGAGATGCATTAACAGTTCCTTATTTCTGTTCACTCAGTGTTTACAAGTTACTGATCGATCGCAAGCTAGCCTACTAATGCGCTCCCGGCAGTTTTAGTTGCAACGCAAGATACGAAGTGGCAGCTTTTTGTATAAAAATTCCTACCTCTAAAGAAACTGACAAGCTGCTCTGAAGAAAATGCCAGCGAAAATGTTTGCAAATGCCTTATATCCCAGCTAAAGTTCATCAACTAAAGCCCTCGGCTGCGACTCGTTGCATGCTGCTCCGCGTACTGGCTGCGAGCAATTTTGAGTGCATGCATGCAGCCGACCGTAATGTAGGCAGCTAACTGACGTGAAAAAAGATGCGCTTTAATTGTTGCGGGCCTTTTAAATCCGTGGAATCATTATTGACAAGGAGGGAGATGATTTGAGTGCACTCGTTTGACCGTCATGCCGGCGTGCGACCCAGCACGGACGGGATGGGACGGCACAGTCATAATTTCAGTTTCTCCGTTTTTCCACGGCAAGCTGGCGAGCTAAGCCATGCCTGTTTAATTATGCATTGAATTCCGATGACCGTCGCGCTACCTTCCGCCTATAAGTACTGTTTCCCGGCCTTCTATGGTGGCACCGTGACCCAACTCGCCCTATCCTCACTAGTAGAAGGCACGTGCTATGCACGTATTTCTAACTCACTCAATTTTCCTGAAAAAGGTGCCTTATTTTGCCCATGCTTGTTAAATTCGTATTGAACATGTAACAAACTTTATTGTTCAATTTGTTGCATTTTGAGAAAGTGGAACCAAATTGCTGCATTCAGAAGTTCATCGGGTGGGGGATATGATCGTACAAACGTTGAGTGCTTTGATTTGTGAAATGTTAGTTGTTTAGTGAGTCGTTATTGTTTGGAGGATATTACAGGCCTCCAGTTTGTCAAGCATTAAAGTTCAGAGCCATAGAAAATGGTAAATACCAGACTTTTGCACCAGCACGTGTGTGGGCATTTGGCATCGTGAGGGTTCAAGAAAGTTCCTGGAGTCACTCTGGCGGGTGGCCGTATAGAGCGAATTCAAAAAACATGAGCCGTTATATCACTTGAGTTGGGTACTGTGTGTAACAAATCCAATGGCCTCTAATTGCTCCCAACTCTTAGCGGATAGATAATCTGAATTCAAAAATTTATGTACTATAGTACTAGATACAAGCCCCCACCGGCCCGACGTTGCTCGCCACTTATCCTCGCTCTCGTCACGTCCGCCATGCCCCCGCCCGTCCGTGATAGGCGAGGCCGGAGGCGGTCACCGCCAGAACTAGTATTCGGTTTTTCACCGGAAGGCAGGCGGAGGGAGGAGGCATTCTATCGGTCTTTAGATGGCAATGCGGAGATCAAGGACTTGTTGAAGCATGACTTCCTGGCGGAGGAGCAGGAGTTGTTGGAGCGCGACCGCTTGGCGGAGGAGCAGCGTATTGCTGATTTGCGCCGCCAGCGGGACATGGAGCAGCAGCGCACCGACGCTTTGAGTCGCGAGCAGAGCGCCCGCAACTGGGTCGACTACGTGGAGGCAGGCGCCAAGAAAATAGCCCTGGAGGCTGTCGGGCACGCACGCATTCGCGACGCCAATTTTTACTACCAGCTCGTCAAGTGGGTTTCCCGCTTAGAAACCGAAGCTTCGGTGGACCACGCCAGCATGGAAAGGGCCAACGCGCGCGAGCAACGCGCCCTATCTCACCTCTGGCAAGTCCGAGGCGAGGCGGAGGACGCCGGTGCCAGCATTTAGCATGTACCGCAGATGGCGGCCGACATCGTCTAGTTAGCTAAGAGTAAGTTAGTACATATACGCTACTAGAGTATTAGTGGGAGTAGATAGTTAACTTGGCTATGATGGTTGTCAA
The DNA here is from genome assembly GCA_021605205.1 of Aegilops longissima. Taxonomy (NCBI): domain Eukaryota; kingdom Viridiplantae; phylum Streptophyta; class Magnoliopsida; order Poales; family Poaceae; genus Aegilops; species Aegilops longissima. The sequence goes on from CM038676.1 coordinate 581,282,471, forward strand.
CGTGGAAGTTCAATACTCTATATGTGGATTAGACATGTTACTTTGCTCTGAATGTTGAACTTTCCATTTGAACGTATGGAATGGACTATTATTTTTTAAATGGGTTGTATTTGTCGTCCACGGGTTTAGAGGCTGACTTGTGGGCCTACCAAGTTGACGCCTACACAATCAGGATATGATTGTACGTGGAGAGTGTCGGTGTCAAAACCGGCGGATCTCGGGTAGGGGGTCCCAAACTGTGCGTCTAAGGCTAATCGTAACAGGAGGCGGGGGACACAATGTTTACCCAGGTTCGGGCCCTCTCGATGGAGGTAATACCCTACTTCCTGCTTGATTGATCTTGATGATATGAGTATTACAAGAGTTGATCTACCACGAGATCATAGAGGCTAAACCCTAGAAGCTAGCCTATGATTATGATTGTGATTGTTGTCCTACGGACTAAACCCTCCGGTTTATATAGACACCGGAGGGGGCTAGGGTTACACAGAGTCGGTTACAAGGGAGGAGATCTACGTATCCGAATTGCTAAGCTTGCCTTCCACGCAAAGGAGAGTCCCTCCCGGACACGGGACGAAGTCTTCAATCTTGTATCTTCATAGTACAACATTCCGGCCAAAGTATATAGTCCGGTTGTCCGAGGACCCCCTAATGCAAGACTCCCTCAGTAGCCTCTGAACCAGGCTTGAATGACGATGAGTCCGATGCGCAAATTGTCTTCGGCATTGCAAGGCGGGTTCTTCTCCAAATCCCGAGTACCTGTCGTAACGAGTAGTGTCCGGCTTACCATGAATGTTGCACTCCTCGGCTTCTGTGCTTTAATAATGGCTATCTCCACGTGTCGAGCGAATGCGAGAAGTCGGGGCATTTTTACATTTGCCACCCTAACCATGTAAGTAAGTCGCCTATTTAAAGGGATGGGGATCCTCAGATCCATATCACACCATCCTCCCACAGCGAGTATCCCTCAGAGCGCGCCCGGAAAAGACCATCCCATCATGGCCGGCCATCGCAGCTCCTCCTCTCACTGCTATAGTACTAAGCCAGGCAACTGGGATAAGTTTTCTGTCCCCCACAGCCAATTAGTAGAGCTGCAGACCTAGGCGTTTCTCCCTCCTGCGTATATGGTCCCCGTCCGAGCCGGACTAACCACTTATGATGGTGGGGAGCAAGCGGAGAGCTTTCCCAACCCATCTAGGGGGAAGCGGGTATGCCTTGTCCATTACTTATTGAGGGGACTCAGATTTCCAATCCATCCGTTCTTCCATGGGCTCCTGGAGTTCTATGGCCTCCAGCTGCATAATTTTACTCCCGCCTCCATATTACACATCGCCGGTTACGTCACCTTTTGTGAGCTGTTTCTGGGCTGCGAAGCTCATTTCGAGCTATGGAAGAGGCTATTCTGCCCACTACTAGGAAAAGGCATGCTAGTGGCGCACCAGTTTTGCCTACTAATGGCGCACCACTGGTGCGCCACTAGCATCACACCATTAGAATTAAATTCTAATGGCGCACCACCGGTGCGCCATTAGTATCTGGTGTTCTAATGGCGCACCAGGTAGTGCACCATTAGTATGGCCCACAGTGCATCATTAGAATGCCTCCCACGGGGCCATATGTACCCATGTGCTTTGGCATACTAATGGCGCACCAGTGTGTGATGCGCCATTAGTGTGATTATCACAGTGCGCCATTAGTGTCTTGTGTGGTGCGCCACTAGTATGAATATTAGGGATTTTTTCTTTTCTAATATTTTCACAGGTTACAAAATATATTATTGGACAGAATTTAGACAACATCACACAACAACAGCAGATTCATTGAATACAGTAGAAGATTAGTCTCCAAATACAATTCATCATATTAGTCTCTGAATTCAAAAGACCGAACAAAGATAGTGTCACATCCCTAGTTCTGGTATGACCTAGACTAGCTAGTCATGTGTGCATCATGCTTAAATTTCATTTAAATTTGAAATGAGGATTTCTGAAACCCTCAGAATCAGCTCTAAAATGGCCCAAACAAAAAAAAGTGCTCCAAAAAGGTCCAAGAAAATGCTCATGTTGCTCTATGAAAATATTGGACAGAGATAAAAATCAAACCAATATTTTTAAGAGCTCATAAGTATTTATTTTGGGCATTTGGAATTAATCCAGTAATTAATTGCTTTGGATATATATTTGTTATATATATATAATATACAGAAATTCTGTAAATTGGTGAGGAGTTTTGGAGCAATCCAACTAGTTCCTACAAAAATTGACAGAAGAGAATAAAATGATTTTGTATTTTTATTAAATCAAAACAAATGTCAGAAAAGTAGAAAAGAAAAACAAATAGGAAAAAGGGAACCTACCTGGGCCAACTCACCTGTGCAACCTGGCATGGCCCTGCGGCCCAGCAGGCCGGCCCAGCCCAACTGCTAGGAGCTTCTTCAAGCTCCTGCCAGTAGGAGCTGCTGCGTGGCCGCGCCACAGCCGGCCGTGGCCACGTCTCTCCGCCACCTCCTGCTTCCCCTCCTCGTCGCTCTGGCCTCCCTGGACGTCGCCACGACGCCCTGCACCTCTCTCCCTCTCCCTCGCTCTCCCTCCTCTGCTGGTTCTCTCCCGCGCGACCGCCCGAGCACTGCCGTCGCCGCCGTTCGCTGTTACCGTAGCCACCGCCTCCCCCTCGCCTCTCCGACTAGCTCAGAAGCTCCGCCACGTCGTCGCCCACCTCTCCGTCGAGCCACGCGACGCGGGAAGCCCTGGAATGCCGTCAACATCACCATCTTCGCCTCCGGCCACCAGAGATCGTCCTCGCCGCCACACCGCCGTCCGGCCTTCCCCGAGCTCGCTGACGACGTCATCGAGACTGCTGTGAGCCCCGCCGTCGAACCCCCCCTCTCCCCTGCTCTTCTGGCGCCCTCTAGCCCCTCTGTCGCTCGAGACGAGCTCCGGCCGCCGCCGCGAGCTCTGCTCCGGCGAGCTCCGGCCACCCTGCGTCCTCCCGTCGCCTCCGCTGGATGCGGACGAGCCCGGGCTACGCCCCGGTGGTCTCCGCGGGCCATTTGGACGCCGGAGATGCGACCCCGAGCTCCTCCGCCATGTTCGGCCTCGCCGGTGGCTAAACGCCGGTGGGGTTTGACCCTTTGACTTCGTCGGCCCGTCAGGTGGGCCCCGTTGGTCAGGTGATTAGCTTAAGGCTAATCACCGTTAACTATACCCCCCTGACACTAACCAGTGGGCCCAGTGCCACTGATCCTTTAATTAAGATAAAACTAACCCCCCAGTTTAACCCGTGTCACTGACGTGTGGACCCCACACGTCAGGTTTGACCTGGTCAGCCGCAGTTGACTTGCTGACGTCACAGTGACGCAGTGCTGACGCAGTTATTCATTTTCTGGATTTAACACTAATCAGGAAATTCCAGAAAATGATTCAAACTTAAAAAAATCATAGAAATTCAACCGTAGCTCAGATTGAAATAATTTATATATGAAAAATTATCAGAAAAATGCAATCTATCCATCTGTTCTAGTTTCATGCGTGACAAACAAACTTATACCTGCTGTATAAGTGAAACACTAAAATGGCATATATAAGAGCTTAATCTGGAGTTGCATTTGAACCCTTGATTCAAATGGACTTCATTCAATTTGAATACCAGTTACATTAGCTCAAACAGCATCACATATTCATTCCATGTTCATGCATCATATTGTTGCATATGCTTGTGTATTGATTGCCGACACCGTTCCTTCTCGATAGGTCCTGCTCCGGAGACTGTTCCAGAGTACCTGTCTGAGGAGCAGTGCCTTCCTTGTTGATCTACCAGGCAAGAAAACCCCCTTGTTCATTCCGATACAATCCTACTCTCTCTCTCCTGCTCTCAGTTATTGCATTAGGACAACAACTATTCAACTGCTACTTTGTGCTGCGGTAGTTGAACCCATTCCTCTGCATGACCTGTCATTGCCACAGTAAATAGTTGAAACCCACTAGCATGTGTAGGAGTTGATTGAAGTCATTGTTATGTTCCTACCATGCCATGCCTGCTATTTCTTAGAGTGTGTCGTCTGATTCATTGGGAATGAATTGGAGTCTGATGCTCTATGTTCGATCTCGAGAGTGAACGTGTGAACACGATTTGGTAAAGGTAGCGGTGAGAGGCCATGTAGGAGTACATGGTGGGTTGTCTCACCGAACCGCCCTAAGCAATCGAGTTCTATGTATGTTGTCCAATGACTCGATACTACCACACATCGGGTTCCGGTAACTCGGACCCTCTCGACTTATTAACCAACTTGGTCTCTCTCCAGGAGTAGCAACTAGTTTCTGGTGTTTGTAGGTAGTGTTAGTAGTCTACCAAGTGGCACCCGGCCAGGTGGGCTTGGGACAGACTAGGCACAGTGGCACGGTGTACCAAGTGGCACCCGAATGGTGGGCTGTGGAACCCTGCTCACATCGTATGGGGCCGTGAGCGACACCCCGGCCGGATCTCCTTGCGGATGGAACCCGAATAGGCGATAAACCTGGACTAGAGTCTCGTGTGGTCAGTCAGGTCGTGGCCGACACCCTCGCCAGGCTTCCGCTTGAAGGTTGTCGAGTTACATGATGTGTACATGGCGGTAAGTGGCGGGAGCGTGTGTGAAGAAGTACACCCCTGCAGAGTTAACATGATCTATTCGAATAGCCGTGTCCGCGGTTATGGACTTCTTGGATGCTTACATGGTACATAGACAAATTGAAGTGGATACTCTAAAATGCTCAAGACAAGTGTGAGTGCTATGGATGGCCTTCTCGTAGGGAGACGGGGATGAATCCATAGTAGTGTATTGCGTGATGACTAGTGGACTCTGCAGCGCCTATATCACCTCAAAGAAGTTCTCGTAGTCGTAGAACAGGATAGCCACTGAGTCAAAGCTGGCTTGCTGCAACTAAACACCACATTACCTTCTTGATACAAATGCATGTATGATAGGATCTGATGTAAGTCTTGCTGAGTACCTTTGTACTCATGTTGCTTTATTTATGTTTTTGCAGTAGAGACCTCGGTCTTACTAGTGTTCCCGTGGGCTTCGACGAGTAGCTTGTACCTCAGCTACGATCTTGATCGGATGTTGTAGATAGTTAGGCTCTTCAGCCTTTTTCATCTGTAGATGTCTGTACTCAGACATGTAATGCTTCCGCTTGTTGCTTGTTGCTCTGAATGTTGGGTCATGTGACCCCTGTTTGTAATAAATGCTATGATGGCTCTTTGAGCCCTATCTATATGAGTTGTTGAGTTATGCTGTGATGCCATGTTCTACAGCACATACTTGCATGTTATGCGTACGTGTAATGTGTATTGCTATGTGTGGGATCTGACTATCTAGTTGTTTATCCTTAGTAGCCTCTCTTACCGGGAAATGTCTCCGGTGCCTCCATCGAGCCCACAGTAGCTTGCTACTACTCCGAACACTTAGGCTAGCGGCATGTGTCCTTCTTCGTTCTGTATCATCCTTCGGGAAATGTCACGCGTGTATACCGGAGTCCTGTTAGCTGCTACAGCCGGTTTACCGGAGTCCCGCTAGCCCAGTTGCTACAGCCCGGATTCACTCGCTGATGACCGACACATTCGTTGCTGTGTCATGTATGCCTGTCCCTGTAAGTTAGTGCCACTTTGGGTTCATGACTAGCCATGTCAGCCCGGGTTCTTTGTCATATGGATGCTAGCGACACTATCATATACGTGTGCCAAAAGGCGCAAACGGTCCCTGGCATGGTAAGGTGACACCCTGGGAATACCGTGCGTGAGGCCGCAAAGTGATATGAGGTGTTACATGCTAGATCGGTGTGGCATAGTATCGAGGTCCTGACAGCTTTGGTATCAGAGCCTGACTGCCTGTAGGATTACCAAGCCAAACTGGTCAAAGTTGAGTCTAGAAATTCTTTAGTTATGTAAGGGAATTGATTGTGGGAAGGAACGTAAGGCTCTTTTTACTCCTTATACCTCATGGCCCTCTGATCTGAGTCATCCTATCTTTCCTACGGGGTTAAGGAACTAGGCTTTCTCTTCCGTCTATCAGGATCACGTGTTACTACTCCGTAGTCCCATAGGATTGGCTGATCAGAGTCATGCCCAGTTTTCGAGTACTTCCGGTGTAGCCTGTTTAGTATTATCCCAGAACCTTGAGTGGTGATGTTGAGTTGCTTTACTATCCCATTTTGGCAGGATGTCTTATTTGGGCATTTTACTGCGGTTATGCTGCCGGAATTTCAATAGAATTTTGAGAGTTACTAATTTCCTTGTCCTACATTCTATAGTCTATAGTTGATGCCGATCCATCCTTAGTTTCGTTTCTCAGGATGTCATCAGTTAAACGAAGTTCTGTTGCTCGTAGCCAGAACCACGGAGATGATAGGGATGAGGATCCTCCCGACCAACCTTCGTTGGCAGAGTTCATGTTAGAGATGGAGAGGAACAAGCGTGAGTCTAACCGTTTGTCGGCACGTATCGAGGAGAACACCGCACATCAGTTCAAAGCATATGTGACCATTCATGACTTCATCCGCTTGCACCCACCCCTTTTCATCATTCCATTGAGCCACTCGATGCAGATGACTGGCTCCGTAGCATCACTCATAAGCTGCGTTCCGCGAACGTAGCTGAAGATGACAAGGTCACCTATGCTACATACCACTTGGAAGGTCCTGCTAGTCTTTGGTGGCAGAACTATGAGGTTATGCTTCCAGCTGGCAAAATTCCTACCTGGAGGGATTTCACTGAGGCTTTTCGCGAGCATCACATACCTGAGTCCCTCATCGATCGCAAGAGAGAAGAGTTCTGTAGTTTCACCCAAAGTAAGATGGATGTTGATGTTTACATTAGAGAGTTTGAGAACCTTGCCCGCTATGCTTCAGAAGAGGTGTCCACAGACGCCAAGAAGCAGGCTAGGTTCCGGAAGGGTCTCAACCCCAAGTTGCGTCATGATCTCCACCTGCATCATTGTGATACATTCCAGGCTCTGGTGAACAAGGCCATTAATGCAGAGACAGCTCAGCTCACATACGAGGAGTCTCGTAAGCACACCCATGATTTGGGATCTTCCTCCGGTTCTAGTTCTCAACAGCGTCGGATTTGGGTTCCAAACTCCGCTCTTCCTTCCGGATATACACCGAGACCATCCTATGTGGTGCCTTCCCTAGCTCAGTCGTATGTTCCACCTAGGCCTACTGGTAGACCGCTTGTCAGTGTGGGTCCACGTCCAACTTCAGGGACTTGCTTCACATGCAAGAAGCCAGGACACTATGCACGTGACTGCTCTCAGACCAGTTATGCTCCACCCCAGCCCGAGAAGTCTGTTGGCTGTGTTAAGCCACCATGCAAGATGATCAATGTCAAGTCAGCACTCACTGAACGTGGACGCGTGCATCGCGTCTCAGCTAAAGACGCTCATGATGATCCAGATGTCGTTCTTGGTACACTCCTTGTCAACTGTCATCCAACATCGGTTCTGTTCGATACTGGAGCGTCTCACTCCTTCATCTCTGAAAGCTATGCTAACTTGCACAACACGTCATTTTGTGATATGCCCACTCCACTGGTCATCCAAACTCCTGGATCCAAATGGCAAACTTCTAGTGTAAGCCATGGTAACGAAATCCTTGTTGACAGACTTGTATTCCTTGCCTCACTTGTAGCCCTCAAGTCTACAGATATTAACATCATCTTGGGTATGGACTGGATGAAAGCTCATTATGCCAAGATTGATTGTTACACTAGGTCCGTTCAGCTTACACACCCATCTGGCAAGATAGTCACTGTCTCCACTAGATTTGCAAGGCGTCAGCTCTATTCTCTTAATGCCAACCCTCTTCCAGACCTTGAAGATATCCCGATAGTCCGTGACTTCCCGGATGTCTTTCTAGAGGAACTGCCAGGTGTTCCACCTGACAGAGATGTAGAGTTTGTCATAGATCTTATCCCAGGAACCGCTCCAATCTCTAGGAGACCTTACAAGATGGCACCCTTAGAACTAGCCGAGCTTAAGAAACAACTTGATGAGTCCTTGCAAAAGGGTTTCATCCATCCTAGTTCTTCTCCTTGGGCTTGCCCCGTCCTCTTCGTCAAGAAGAAGGATGGTACGGACCGGATGGTTGTAGATTATCGTCCCATTAATTTGGTCACGATAAAGAACAAATATCCGCTTCCCAGGATCAATGACCTGTATGATCATCTTGCTGGATCCTCAGTCTTCTCCAAGATGGATTTGAGGTTAGGCTACCACCAAATCAAAATCAGAAATGGGGACATTCCCAAAACGGCTTTTGTCACTCGTTATGGTCAGTACGAGTACACCATCATGTCCTTCGGTCTAACCAATGCTCCAGCTACATTCTCCCGCTTGATGAAATCGATCTTCATGGAGTACTTAGATAAGTTCGTCGTGGTTTACCTCAATGATATTCTTATCTACTCGAAGAACGAGGAAGAGCATGCCGAACATCTTAGACTTGTGCTAGAAAAACTCAGAGAGCACCGCCTTTATGCCAAGTTCTCCAAGTGTGAATTTTGGTTGCCAGAAGTGACCTACCTAGGCCACGTAATCTCTGGTAAGGGCATTGCAGTCAATCCCGAGAGAGTTAAGGCCGTTCTCGATTGGACTCCACATGAAACTGTTAAACAAGTTAGGAGTTTCCTTGGTCTAGCCAGCTATTGTCGCCGCTTTGTTGAAAACTTCTCCAAAGTAGCTAAACCCCTCACCGAACTTCTCAAGAAAGATAAAAAGTTTGAGTGGTCCCCACAGTGTGAGTATAGTTTTCAGGAACTGAAAAGAAGCCTAACTTCTGCTCCCATACTTGTGCCACCGGATTTCACGAAGGACTTTGTTATCTACTGTGACGCCTCACGACAGGGACTAGGTTGCATTCTTATGCAGGATCGTCATGTGATTGCCTATGCATCTCGACAGTTGCATCCACATGAGGAGAATTATCCTACACATGATCTAGAGCTTGCAGTCGTAGTCTATGCACTCAAGACCTGGCGACATTACCTTCTTGGTAAACGTTGCGAGATCTACACCAATCACCAGAGTCTCAAGTATATTTTCACCCAACCAGATTTGAATCTTAGGCAAAGACGTTGGTTGGAGGTGATCTCGGATTATGATCTAGGGATTACCTACACCCCAGGCAAAGCTAATGTCATGGCTGATGCGCTAAGTCGTAAATCCTATTGCAACAACCTCATGTTGTAGCAGGGCCAACCACTTCTCCATGAGGAATTCTGTAAGCTTAACCTTCACATTGCTCCTCACGGATTCCTTTCTACCTTGGTGGCGAAACCTACTATTGTGGATCGTATCATAGAAGTCCAGAAGCATGATACGGGAATCTCCCGAATCAAGAAAAATATCTCCAAGGGAGTAGCTGGTTGTTTCTCTATGGATGAACGAGGTTTGTTTACTTTGGGAACCGCTTGGTGGTTCCCAAAAGTCAGCAGATGCAGCAATTGATTCTTAAGGAGGCGCATGAATCCCCTCTCACGATTCATCCCGGTAGTACTAAGATGTATCAGGACCTACGCCAGAGGTTCTGGTGGACTAGGATGAAGAGAGAAATCGCCGACTTTGTTGCCAATTGTGACGTTTGTCGTCGCGTTAAGGCAGACCATCAGAGACCTGCTGGCACCCTTCAGCCTTTAGCTATTCCTGAATGGAAATGGGATAAAGTTGGTATGGACTTCATCACCGGCTTTCCCAGGACCAAGAGAGGGAATAATGCTATCTTCGTAGTCGTTGATCGTCTTTCCAAAGTGGCTCACTTCCTTCCTGTTCGAGAGAGTATCACTGCTAGTCAGCTCGCTGACTTATATATTTCTCGAATAGTATCGCTTCATGGTGTTCCACTAGAGATCAATTCAGACCGTGGTAGTCTTTTCACTTCGCATTTCTGGGAAAGTTCCCAAACTGCTAGGGGAACCCATCTTTCCTTCAGTACCGCTTTCCACCCTCAGTCGAGTGGTCAGGTGGAAAGGGTCAACCAAATTCTCGAGACATGCTTAGAGCTTGCGTTATCTCATTCGGTATGGATTGGGAGAAATGTCTTCCTTTTGCCGAGTTTGCTTATAACAATAGCTATCAATCCAGCCTCAGGAAAGCTCCTTTTGATATTCTCTATGGACGAAGATGTCGAACACCCTTGAACTGGTCAGAAACCGGTGAAAGACAATTCTTTGGACCAGACATGATCCAGGAGGCAGAAGAGCAAGTTCGCATCATTCGTGAGAATTTGAAAACAGCCCAGTCCCGTCAAAAGAGCCAGTATGATCGTCATCATAAGGATATGACTTATGAAGTTGGCGACAAAGCTTACCTTCGGGTTACTCCTTTGAAGGGTACCCATCGTTTCGGTATCAAAGGCAAGTTGGCTCCTCGTTACATTGGTCCCTTTCGCATTCTCGCTAAACGAGGAGAGGTTGCCTACCAGTTGGAACTACCCCCACATCTTACTAGAGTGCATGATGTCTTCCACGTCTCTCAACTCAGGCGTTGCTTCTCGGATCCCATCCGCGGAGTGGACCACGAAATGCTTGATCTCCAAGATAACCTCACATACCGAGAGTACCCGGTTCGTATTCTTGATCAAGCAGAGCGTGTCACTCGACATCATAACATCAAGTTTCTCAAGGTTCAGTGGTCTCATCATTCCGAGAGAGAAGCTACTTGGGAGCGAGAAGATCGTCTTCGACTGGAGTACCCCACCTTCTTTCCGTCGACCCCTGAATCTCGGGACGAGATTCTTTCAAGTGGGGGCGAGTTGTCACATCCCTAGTTCTGGTATGACCTAGACTAGCTAGTTGTGCATCATGCTTAAATTTCATTTAAATTTGAAATGAGGATTTGTGCAACCCTCAGAATCAGCTCTAAAATGGCCCAAACAAAAAAAGTGCTCCAAAAAGGTCCAAGAAAATGCCCATGTTGCTCGATGAAAATATTGGACAGAGATAAAAATCAAACCAATAATTTTAAGAGCTCATAACTATTTATTTTGGGCATTTGGAATTAATCCAGTAATTAATTGCTTTGGATATATATTAGTTATATATATAATATATGTTCAGAAATTCTGTTAATTGGTGAGGAGTTTTGGAGCAATCCAACTTGTTCCTACAAAAATTGACAGAAGAAAATAAAATGATTTAGTATTTTTATTAAATCAAAACAAATGTCAGAAAAGTAGAAAAGAAAAACAAATAGGAAAAAGGGAACCTACCTGGGCCAACTCACCTATGCAGCCTGGCCTAGCCCAGCGGCCCAGCAGGCCGGCCCAACCCAACTGCCATGAGCTTCTTCAAGCTCCTGCCAGTAGGAGCTACTGCGTGGCCGCGCCACAGCCGGCCGTGGCCACGTCTCCCGCCACCTCCTGCTTCCCCTCCTTGTCGCTCAGGCCTCCCTGGACGTCCCCACGACGCCCCGCACCTCTCTCCCTCTCCCTCGCTCTCCCTCCTCCCCTGGTTCTCTCCCGCGTGACCGCCCGAGCACTGCCGTCGCCGACATTCGCTGTTACCGTAGCCACCGCCTCCCCCTCGCCTCTCCGACCAGCTCCGAAGCTCCGCCACGTCGCCGTCCACCTCTCCGTCGAGCCACGCGACGCGGGAAGCCCTGGAATGCCGTCAACATCACCATCTTCGCCTCCGGCCGCTGGAGATCATCCTCGCCGCCACGCTGCCGTCCGGCCTTCCCCGAGCTCGCTGACGACGCCATCGAGACTGCTGTGAGCCCCGCATTTGAACCCCCCCCCCCTCTCCCCTGCTCTTCTGGCCCCCTCTAGCCCCTCTACCGCTCGAGCCGAGCTCCGGCCGCCACCGCGAGCTCTGCTCTGGCGAGCTCCGGCCACCCTGCGTCTTCCCGTCGCCTCCGCTGGATGCGGACGAGCCCAGGCTACGCCCCGGTGGTCTCCGCGGGCCATTTGGACGCCGGAGATGCAACCCTAAGCCCCTCCGCCGTGTTCGGCCTCGCCGGCAGCTAAAAGCCGGTGGGGTTTGACCCTTTGACCTCGCCGGCCCGTCAGGTGGGCCCCATGGGTCAGGTGATTAGCTTAAGGCTAATCACCGTTAACTAACCCCCCTGACACTGACCAGTGGGCCCAGTGCCACTAATCCTTTAATTAAGATAAAACTAACCCCCCCAGTTTAACCTGTGTCACTGACGTGTGGACCCCACACGTCAGGTTTTACCTGGTCAGCCGTAGTTGACTTGCTGACGTCACAGTGACGCAGTTATTCATTTTCTGGATTTAAAATTAATCAGGAAATTCCAGAAAATGATTCAAACTTCAAAAAATCATAGAAATTCAACCGTAGCTCCGATTGAAATAATTTATATATGAAAAATTATCAGAAAAATGCAATCTATCCATCTGCTCTAGTTTCATGCATGACAAACCAACTTATACCTGCTGTATAAGTGAAACACTAAAATTGCATATATAAGAGCTTAATGTGGAGTTGCATTTGAACCCTCGATTCAAATGGACTTCATTCAATTTGAATACTAGTTGCATTAGCTCAAACAGCATCACATCTTCATGCCATGTTCATGCATCATATTGTTGCATATGCTTGTGTATTGATTGCCGACACCGTTCCTTCTCGTTAGGTCCTGTTCCGGAGACCGTTCCGGAGTGCCTATCTAAGGAGCAGTGCCTTCCTTGTTGATCTACCAGGCAAGCAAACCCCCTTGTTCATTCCGATACAATCCTACTCTATCGTTACTGCTCTCAGTTATTGCATTAGGACAACAACGATTCAACTGCTACTTTGTGCTGCGGTAGTTGAACCCATTCCTCTACATGACCTGTCATTGCCACAGTAAATAGTTGAAACCCACTAGCATGTGTAGGAGTTGATTGAAGCCATTGTTGTGTTCCTACCATGCCATGCCTGCTATTTCTTAGAGTGTGTCAGGTCTGATTCATTGGGAATGAATTGGAGTACAAAGGCTCTATGTTCGATGTCGAGAGTGAAGGTGTGAACACGATTTGGTAAAGGTAGCGGTGAGATGCCATGTAGGAGTACATGGTGGGTTGTCTCACCGAACCGTCCCTAAGCTAATCGAAGTTCTATGTATGTTGTCCAATGACTCGATACTACCACACATTGGGTTCTGGTAACTCGGCCCCTCTCGACTTATTAACCAACTTGGTCTCTGTCCAGGAGTCGCAACTAGTTTCTGGTGTTTGTAGGTAGTGTTAGTATTCTACCAAGTGGCACCCGGCCAGGTGGGCTTGGGACAGACTAGGCACAGTGGCACGGTGTACCAAGTGGCACCCGGATGGTGGGCTTGGGAACTCTGCTCACATCGTTTGGGGCCGTGAGCGACACCCTGGCCGGATCTCTTTGCGGATGGAACCCGAATAGGCGATAAACCTGGACTAGAGTCTCGTGTGGTTAGTTAGGTCGTGGCCGACACCCTCGCCAGGCTTCCGCTTGATTGTACGAGGTACTAGACAACTTGAAGTGGATACTCTAAAATGCTCAAGACAAGTGTGAGTGCTATGGATGGCCTTCTCGTAGGGAGACGGGGATGAATCCATAGTAGTGTATTGTGTGATGACTAGTGGACTCGTATGCGCCATATCACCTCAAAGAAGTTCTCGTAGTCATAGAACAGGATAGCCACTGAGTCAAAGCTGGCTTGCTGCAACTAAACACGACATTACCTTCTTGATACAAATGCATGTATGATAGGATCTGATATAAGTCTAGCTAAGTACCTTTGTACTCATGTTGCTTTATTTATGTTTTTGCAGTAGAGACCTCGGTCTTACTAGTGTTCCCGTGGGCTTCTACGAGTAGCTTGTACCTCAGCTACGATCTTGATCGGATGTTGTAGATAGTCAGGCTCTTCAGCCTTTTACATCTGTAGATGTCTGTACTCAGACATGTAATGGTTCCGCTTGTTGCTTGTTGCTCTGAATGTTGGATCATGTGACCCCTGTTTGTAATAAATGCTATGATGGCTCTTTGAGCCCTATCTATATGAGTTGTTGAGTTATGCTGTGATGCCATGTTCTACAGCACATACTTGCATGTTATGCGTACGTGTAATGTGTATTGCTATGTGTGGGATCTGACTATCTAGTTGTTTATCCTTAGTAGCCTCTCTTATTGGGAAATGTCTCCTAGTGCTTCCACTGAGCCCTGGTAGCTTGCTACTGCTCTGGAACACTTAGGCTAGCCGGCATGTGTCCTTCTTCGTTCCTGTGTCTGTCCCTTCGGGGAAATGTCACGCGGTGTCTACCGGAGTCCTGTTAGCCTGCTACAGCCCAGTTTACCGTAGTCCTGCTGGCCCAGTCGCTATAGCCCGGATTCACTCGCTGATGACTGACACGTTCGTTGCTGGGTCATGTATGCCTCTCCCTGTAAGTTAGTGCCACTTTGGGTTCACGAGTAGCCATGTCAGCCCGGGTTCTTTGTCATATGGATGCTAGCGACACTATCATATACGTGTGCCAAAAGGCGCAAACGGTCCCGGGCATGGTAAGGCGACACCCGTGGGAATACCGTGCGTGAGGCCGCAAAGTGATATGAGGTGTTACATGCTATATCGGTGTGACATAGAATCGGGGTCCTGACAGATAGAACATTACAAGTCTCTAGACCGCGAGTAGCGAGTTTGTCTTCACATTACAAGTCGATATCGATCATCTAAACTACCATCACATAGAAGAGAGCTGCGTTCATCACGATGAGCATCATCGTGATGAAACTGGTCTTCATCTGGTTCCTCCAATGCTCCCTCCTCTCTCCCGCTAGATAGCGGGCGTATCTAGATTCCGCCTCCGCCCTAGTGGTGTACCCTTTGTAACTGTTACCGCTGAAACGGTGAACCTGTCTCCGACACTCCTCCCAGTTGTCGTAGACTCCGGGAACCTTAACCTTGTACACGACATACGATGGCATCTCTATGCACAAGCCAAACAACAGACAATACATAAGCAATATATAAGTATGCAACAAAAGGATCGGAAGAGAAAAGCAAGACATTAATAGCATCGATTACATCTAAGTTGAACGATTGTCCAACCCACAGAGACATACAAGTTCATTAAAGTTTAATTACAACATGAGCCAATCAATGTTTCAGAACTACACATAGCATCACTACTGTCGACTCGACTCATGGGACCGGAGCGTGGATGAAGCCGCCGTCTGTCGTGATGGTCATGAAATCGCGGGTGTTATCAGCCTGCATTTGTAGCTGTGTGTCTATCTCACTGTTGGACGGTTGATGTCTGAGGTAGAACTGCCCCGAGGTACGAAGAACATCATGATGGATAATTTCCGCAAACTCTGACTGGATGCGAAAGAATTCTTTTCTGATGTCCGCGTCCTGGATTGCCGACAAGCTCGCGGCCCAATCTTTGAGATTATCTGGTAGCAGAAGGTGATGATGGTCCCGTATGATCGCCCGCATGTGATGGAGGGCGTAGTAGGCATCCTTCTGACCTCCAGGCAGCTGCTTGACGCAGGAGAACTTTGTATTGTGGGAAAACACATGCGCACCGTGCCGCCTACGAGCTGGCTTGGCGAAGGTTCCTCCAGGTTTGGCATAGCTGGGGAGAACATCATGAAGAACTTTCTTGATATTTATGTAGTCTATCTTGGAGTCACGGTCCGGGTCGAAATACGTGGCCATGGAATATTTCAGGCTTAAGAGGATGAGTGTGCAATGTGTGTCACTGCACAGAATACGGAATGTTAGAAAAAAAAAGAACGAACAAAATCTAAGAAATCATATGTTACGGGGCGGTGAGGGGATGACTTACTCGGGAAAGTAAGGCACGAGAAAGTTATCCTTATCTGGGTTTGCCAGAATGACGCCTTCAAGGTAAGAACTCGCGACTTGCCGGTCCCCAGCACTGCCCAAGATCTTGGCACGCATGTAGAAGGGGTCGACTATCACGATGTCTGGGGTCTTGTCTCTAATGATCCGCATCTCCATACTCAGCGAAAACAACCAAACGAAGGTGTAGTGCAGCGGATGAAGGTTAAACATAGAAAATATGTCATCAAACCGCAGGATGATCGTACCCCCGACGGCGCCATCCACAAAGCCCTTGCCCTCTGGCACCTTGGCCACGAAAACCGGGTATGCCACATCATTCTCTCTGAGCTGCCGCTTCTCCAAAGACAGAACACTGTCATGCAGACTCCGCATAGCACCGGTTGTAGCATTGAGCATATTTGTCGGTAGCATCGCCCTACCCACCACATGCACCCTCCTCGAGATATCCTTAGGTGAAGGTGGCCCGTCCTGAGCACGGATCGTACTCGGTGCCGACTGGCTCGCACCCTTGTTACTCTTTCTTTTCCGTCCCTTCTTGATCTTCTGTTGTAATGGGACCGAGTTCTGCTCACAGACCGCCTTCTTGAGTGTGTTGGGGCTGATAATATTTGGCACCTCGGATATCTGAGGCTCGGTGAAGTCGGCAGGTGTAGGCGTCTCATGAGAACTGAACGCATTTACGGCCTTTGTAACCGGGTTTCTCCGTCGCACCAGCTAGACCCTGATCGCCTTGGTTGGGTTCTTGAGAAAGAGGCCCGCAGAATTCGTCATCGTACCCATGTTCGGCAAAGTACTTATCGACGTTGCTAAATGTATGGCCGTCGTCGTTGTCATCGTCTTCCAGATCCTGTGCCATATGCATGTTTGGATCTTGTGCCATAGGGATGTCCGGCATGTCCGGTAGCGTTGCGGCGGTCTTGCCATGGCTTGGCGCCGGCACGACTGGCGGTGTTGTCTTTGGGGTGGTGTCCCCCGCCCCAAACGAATTTGGCTCTTCGGCCAAAGTAGGGGCCAGCTGAGGCAGGCGCTGAGGGTCATCAGATCATCTTCGTCGGCCTCGGCGGGTCGAATCGGAGGTAACAACTCGTCGTAGCCTTGCAGCACCCAAACCAGTTGAACCCTATACACAGTGGGTGGCATCGGTTTACCATGGAACACGGGGTTGCCCGGTTGAATGATTTTGCCCTTGGCAACATCGACCAACTCGTCGTTCACGAAGTGCAGGAGAGTGCACGGAACGTCGGCAGCACCCTGCGAAAACATGTAGGGCGTCAGGGATGCCCAGTCAAAGGCAAAAGGAGATGAAGTCCTCGGCCGAGAGGCTTAATTAGTTACCGTGATGATGGCGTTGAGCTCGCCTAATGTTGAGGCACCGCCAATGGCGGGCGTGCAACTTACGGAGGGGCCTCTTGCTGGCGAGGTGCCGGCCGCCGTACACCCGGGTGCATTAAGCTCCAATGCGAGCTGTGCCGGCGTCAGAGACACCAATACCGCCACCGCCGGAGGCACCAATGGCGCCGCCTGTGCGTTGTGTGAGTTGCTGGCCGTGAAGCTGGGAATCGGGGGCGGCCCCTATTGGCCACCCGCAATCCACGCCGTAAGCCCATGAATCAAGGTAGGCATAATGCCGGTGAGCGTTGATCCCAGTTGTTCGTGCACTTGCTCTTGGAAAATCTCCAGAATCCGCGCCACTTGTGCCTTGAGTTCTTGAACCTCGCGCGACTGGCTTTCCAAGATGGTATTTTTCTCCTTTCGCCCACCAGCGGTATAGTATGACGACCATTTTGTGGACAAGCCTTTGCCGGCCACACGACCAGCTGACGACGGCTTACTGAGCTTATCCTTGTTTTTCATTACGGTCAATGCCCTCTTTAGAGTGTTGTCCCGAGCAAGGGTGCTCTGAGACGACCCCGCGCCACTGCTTTCAGTCTCCTTCCCCAGAACAAGCTCAAGCGCCCTAGTCTTCAGATCCGTGGTAAGCTCCTTTGTTATCGGGTCTTCCTTGTACCGGGCCCTGACATAGTTCCTGGTCTGCTTGTCACTGCTGTATTTCTCGAAGCGGGGCGGTAGGCCTTGCTCGGCACACTCCGCGTCCTCCTTGTCCCATATAGGCTCCGCCACTCTGTAACCGCCAGGACCGAGTTTGTGTTCCCTAAGTTCAACTCCCGCATTTCTTTCCCCACCGACTTGATTCGAGGTTGACCGCTCTCGTGACTTGATCTTGAACTCCTTGTAGTCCTCTTCGCTGATCGAAGGATTTTTCGCCTTGAACTTCTCATAACTATCACCTTTCTCAATCATTCTCTTCACCGCGCTTCTCCAAGTAGACAGGGCCGTGCTCATCCTCGTGAGGGCGGCACTGTTCACTTTATTCCCTGAGAGGCGTGTGTTTTCAAAATCAGCGGGGAACTTGTATCGTTCGTGCAGCTTTGTGAAGAGGAGGTTGCACAAATTCCCTCGGTCCTTATGCCTAAGGTTCTCGGTGTTGATCGAGACGGTGCTCCGGAGAATGCACCCGAGCTGAACCGAGTACCCCTTGACTATATGTTTGGGCTCCGTTGGATTCCCGTCGGAGTCCACTTGAGTAAATTCCTCCTTGATGGTGCGGAGCGCGTTCGGGCGCCGGTCCTTTCGTTGCTTCTTCGGTTGGCTGCCGTCTGTGCGTGCGCCGCCATCATCAGTGGTGGCATCCTCGGCGGCACCATCAGTGGTGTCATCCCCGACGCCACTAGGGGTTGTGTAGTCAGGATCGGTGTCTTCTGCGGCGTCCTCACAGCGGTGAGGTTGTTCCTCCATCTCCTGGGACAGGTCCCAGGATTGCTTGCCACCCGAACCGCCGACCTCATCGTTGTGGGCCATGTTTCGCTCTAAATAGGAAAAAACGTTTGGTCAAAAAGTTGGTTGTTGTCAAGGAACAAGATCATGGTCTCATCATTTAGGGTTTGTCGACACCGAGGCATCCCAAAAGCTAAGCTTTTATCATTTAGGGTTTGTCGACGCCGAGGCATCCTAAAAGCTAAATGCTAAGTTAAGTTTTCATCATTTAGGGTTTATCGATGCCGAGGCACCCTAGGTTGGGCCTAATCACTTGGCACTAATCACTTGGCTCTATTGCCACCTATGGTTTAATGCAGCAAGAATAAAGGGCAGTTGATCCTCATCAAGTAAGTACTAAGATACCTGCCCATGCATTAGTAGCAAGTACCCCATATGTCCGATTTTAGCAAAGTCATGCTAAAATTCACGGAAAATTTTAGCATGACCTTTGCTGAAAATAGGACATATGGAGTACCCGAATTTGCCGGAACGGAAGTTAATCGACATTCCGGCAAACTCAAGGGCCTCTCGGGGTACCTGCAAATTCATCACGACACAATGGTCGGAGACAAAACCCAACAAACTAGCAAAGTTACTGACGTGTTTACAGAAATTGTTTTCTTAAAAGATGATCATCATCTTTGCAAGTCTTTCTCAATGTGATCACAAGTAATTCAGAGGGATCACAATAAAGCAACACCCTGCACTAGCCTAAAAACAAGTGAAGTTTCACCCATATAAGAACAACTTTATAAAATCAGAGAAGTTGCTAAATTTTTTGTATCCTTCATACACACTGGAATACAATGCTTTATAATGTTCCATCATCATTACAGAAATCCAAGACCATGTGTTCCATCATCATCATCATTACAGAAATCTAATAAACATCATGCTTTTTAACAGTTTTCAGTTTGGACAGAATCTCGAAAACTACAGCTTGGACAGAATTCCTAACACTTTGGTCTTCTAGTTACAAAACAAAACTGACATAATTCTAGATGCCATAACTGAATTTTTGACAGTAGCTCAAGTTTTTGACAAGAGCTCCTAACTGAATTTTCTGCTTAAAGGAAGGCTGACTTAAGTGGCAAGATGATACAATTTATGTAATATAACAATATATGCATCTTAATATAACACCATCTCCTAACAGAAATAGTATCCAGGTTTCCATCTTAATACCACAAAGAATACCATAAAAAATCCAGGATCATTTTTTCTAGAGAAAAGCATCATTATAAGGGAGTTTCTTTCTCTACCAGATCTACTAGGGGCAAAGTAGAACTGATATTATTTGCTGACTTCTAGTACAAGGTATAGAAGAGGAGGTAAATACAAGAGACATGTAATTGCAGTGTATTAACAGTATAATTTCAATAGATTTATAGTGCAAATTTATAGTAGAATTACAACTACAATGTGAGCCGAACCATACTCCAAATGTAGTAGAAGATACCTTCTGTCCAGCTGTCAATCTAAAGGGCTGCAACTTGGGCTTTGAAATGAAGATAAGTGGCCGATTAACAAACTGTCAAAAAATTCAGTTAACACATTGTCAAAAATTTAGTTAACGCTTGTCAAAAAATTCAGTTAACACACTATCAAAAAATTCAGTGAATGGATGGCAATAAATCATACACTCACGTTGCTACATTATTCATCAACTTGTATCATTAAGAAATACTACTCAAAGATAGTTTTGGTGTAACTAGGTTTTGCCTCACTGTTGTATTCTTCTTTTGTTAGCTATCTCAAAAGATTTGGAATGAACCGTTAGCTATCTCGGAAGACAAAAAAATTCAGTGTGTTAGCCATATGGCCAAAATATTGTCCCTAGACATCTCCTGGTCCTACCCAAGATAAACCCTAGTTACAAAAATGCAGTGCGAAAATTCAGTTAACACACTGCCAATACATTCAGTTTGAATTATTTCTCATGGTGATCCTCAACAATTTCTTATGACAGAACTACCAACTTTGTTGAACTAATCTGACAACTATAACTTGTTCATCATTCAGCCATAGTTTGTTGTTGCAGCTACAATTTCAGCAAGCAACATGCCTAAATCCAGTGCTTGTTTGACTTTACTGAATTGGCACACAACACATTTATATTTTTTCAGGTCACAAAACACATGCCTGAGGAGGAAGATTGAATTTTCTACAGAAGCATCATCAGGTACACTTCAACATGTGCTAGCAGCAACAATGGTCAATATTTATTCTTATTTATGGTCAATATTTATAACCTATCAACAAATGGCAAGAATATTGATTAATCTACTGCGGTTGATCTACTGCAGATAATCTATTGTAATTTGAATCGTTAACCCTAACTTTTGGAGCATGTGATTTATGTCTCGAAATTCCTTTTGGAGCATCGGTTGGAAGGAATGGGGAATGGTGGAGAGAGGAGGAAGGAGGAAGGAGGAGAGGTACCTGGTCGCCGGAGGGGTCGGGTCGGGTCGGCGAAGGGGTCGGGTCGGGTCCGAGCTCGTCAAGGTCTCGCCGCCCTTGATCGAAGGAGAGCAGGGCAGTGGCGGAGGACGGCAGGGCAGGCGGGGTGGGGCGTCGGGGCCTGCGCCCGGCTGCTGCGAGGCCGGAGGAGGCCCTCGCTCGTCGGAGGAGGAGGAGAGGAGAGAGGCGGGCGGGCTTCGGCCGATCCGTTCGGGGCCTTGGGCGGCGGGGTGGAGTCCTTGGGGTCGGGGGCGGCGTGGGCAGCGCAAGACCACAGCGGGGCGGGCGGCGGCAGCGTCTGGCCTTGAGACGGACGGAGGGGCGGGCAAGGGGCGGCGGCGTGCGGTTGGGTCGAGTGGATCTGGTGAGGGAGGGAGGGAGGGAGGCAACAATGCAAGGGGAACAGGTGAACTGGGGGGAGGGATCTAATGGCGCACCGCACCCCTAGTGCGCCATAAGTACAACCATTCTAATGGCGCACCCCGCCCCAGTGCGCCATTTGAATTTACTAGCCCGACTGGTCAGGTTATATTCCACATAACCCCCACTCCATCAGAATAAGCCCAATAGCCCGACTGGTCAGCACGCAGCACACACACCAGGAGGTCCTGGGTTCGATTCCCAGGCTTCCCATTTTTTGTATTTATGCATTTAAAATGTTGTTTGATATTTATTTGTGTTTAAATATGTTCAAACTTGTTTAAATCATAACAGTAATATTTTTTTATAAAAATAGTAATAATTTTTTAAAAAATATCATCAAATTTGTTATTTGAAATTTTTTATGAATATGAAAAATATCATCGAATTTATTATTTGAAAATATCATCAAATTTGTTATTTGAAAATATAATCAAATTTGTTTTTTAGCAATTTTAGTTGCATTCATTTGTGATGGTGGAGCGGGCGGGAGGTGCGGGGAGAGGGTGCGGGTGGTCGGCGGCGGTGGAGTGGGAGGTGCGGGCGGGGGGCGGCGGCGGCGGGTGGAGCGGGGAGGTGCGGTGGGGCGTCGGGCGGTGGAGTGGGGAGGTGCGGGTGGTCGTCGTCGGCGGTGGAGTGGGGAGGTGCGGGCCGGGTCTCGGGCGTGGCCGGTGGAGCGGGGAGGTCTTGGTGGGACGCCGGGCGGTGGAGTAGGGAGGTGCGGGTGGTCGTCGGTGGCGGTGGAGTGGGGAGGTGCGGGCGGAGAGTCGGCGGCGGCCGGTGGAGCGGGGATGGTGCGGTGGGGCGTCGGCGGTGGAGTGGGGGAGGGTCGGGGTCGGCGGCGGTGGAGTGGGGAGGGTGCGGGGGGGGGCGGCGGCGGTGGAGTGGGGGTGGGTGCGGTGGGGCGTCGGCTGCGATGGAGTGGGGAGGTGCGGGGGGTGGCGGCGGTGGAGGAGGGGTCGACTGGTTACTAATGGCGCACTGATTCAGTGCGCCATTAGAAGTTTTGCAAAAAATAAAATAAAGTATATATTCTAATGGCGCGCGGTGTGGCGATGCGCCATTACTAGTTAGCACTAGTAATGGCGCTTTGTGCTACGATGCGCCATTAAATGTTTGGAAAAATAAAAAATTGTTTCTAGTGGCGCACCATGTTCCTGGTGCGCCATTAGTGTCTTCCACACTAATGGCGTACCAAAGCATGGTGCGCTATTAGTATATACTAATGGCGCACCACCTGACAGGTGCGCCATTAGTGTCCATCCCATCTATAGACCTTTTCCTAGTAGTGGCCTCGTACCCCGTACACAGGAGGGGTCAATTAATATATCAAGTGGGCGGAGCCGAAATATGGCGCAACGCCGGGACCGGATACCTGTCCGGTACTCCGAAGAAGACATCCGAAGACTGGCCTTCGTTTTATATGGAGGACGTCCCTCTTCCGGACCCTATTCGGATGGGCCTCCCTGAGTTTGATAATGCCCCTTTGAAGAAACGCCACAGCTGGTGCCCTCGGAGCCCCTAGGAGGAAGATAATAGAGAGGTCCTTTTCCTGATGGGTAGGATAAAAATGCTGGCCAAGTCAGGACTGACGATAATCGAGGTTATGTCAATATGTATAATGCGGGGGGTGCAGCCACATCAATATCGGGGGAAACCCATGTGGCACTTCAATGGAGAAGATGATGCCACCCACTGCGGCCGTAAAGGTCCGGACTCCGCCGCTGCTCTAGCGAAAATACTATCCGATTTGTACAAAGGAGAGGAAGAGAAGTTCATCCGCATTAAGCCACGGGATGGATTCTCCGCTGCTATCTTTTACTCCAGACCTTCTCGCATTCTTCATCATAAATATTTACCTTGCTATTTCATAGCGGGAACTGCGAAAAGCTGTGAGGGAGGTCCACAGCCCGTCTCCATAGCCAGAGGACCCTGTCCGGGCCCTCGACCCCTGACTCGAAGACGATCCGGACATATTTGTGGAGCTCGTTGACAGGATGTTCTATCAGTTAAGCTGCGATGGTGCCTTGGTGGCCATCATAGCCGATTATCCTAGCCTGCTCCCGGCATGGCATGTAAGTAAAACCGGAGTCCCCACTTCCAAAAAGGATCCCTTCTTTGCACTTTACCCACCGCACACGTATTTCGTCTCACAGGGAAGGCCCTCGGGGCGCCATGCCGAACCCGCGGTGACCCATCAACAAGGGGCACCGAAGCCGGGTAGGCTTAAAAGGAAAGCGATCAGGACTGAGACGCCGTCGTAGAGGTATGAAAAAAACCCTGCTCCGTGGTTGTCATCTTTAAAATATAATAACGTCCATGCTTCCTGGCAGAAAAAACGCTGGCCGGATCGTGTCCGGAGGGCCTGCCGGCCACGCCTCCACCAGCCGGACTCTAGAACCGGGCTTAGGGGCAGATGCTAACGTGGGGACAACACCGGATGTTCCTCCTACAGAGGATGTAGATAGGCTTTCCGCTACGACTTCTGAAGTGGAGAGCACCATGAATCACAGACGTCGCCGGGCCGTACTCCGCGACCCTAGCTTCTCTGAAGAGGCGTTCGACGCCTTCAACTCAGGAGACACATACATCCGAGCTGCTCAAAATGGCCTTGCCAGAGCGACGGACCAGTATCTAAAGGATATATGGGTAAGAAAATCTGATAATTATGTATATCAGTAGCCCCTGAGACTTGAAACAGTTGGCACAACTAATTTAAGGATCAATATATGTGTAGGTTCTTATGGAGAAGAATACCCAGTTGTCTCAAGAGCTGGAGGAATGCAAAGTCCATCTACGGGCCGCAGTTGCCAGAATGGAGGAGTCCAAGAAGGCCCCATCTGGTAATACTTGTCTTGATCGAAAAGAATAAAACGACATGTACCAGTTAGTATTCGGCATGCATTCAAATCTAACAATAGATTCTGCAGATAATCCCGGAGTGAATCCGGAGATAGTGAGAGGGGATGAGCAAGATGCTCAACGACAGCTAGAGGCTGGCGAGTGCGTGCTTACGTGGGTTAGGCGGGAGAAAAACAATCTCCAGGATGCCAATACCCGGCTGGGCATTGAACTGAAAGATGTTTGGGCCCAGCTTGCTGACTCCCTAAAGGTGAATAAGAGGCTTCGACGCCGACATCTTTGGTAAGTGCTTGAACGAACTTTTATAGAGTTCGGCAAAGAAACCGGCTAACGGAGTTATATCTGTAGGTATGCTGACGGGTCGTCCCGAAGAGGAGATGCCCGGATCTGCGGGCGATCTTCTGCAAGAGCTCTCACAACAGCACAAACAAGTTCGGCAGGTGATGCAGGGCATTGCCCAGGCCTTGTGGCCATCCGCCTCCCTGCCAGGAGGCATGGGGGAGCTCGTAGAGATGCTCAAGGGAGCGCGGCGGCGCTTTCGATTATGGAAGATACCGGCCTGCCGACAAGGTGCAAGGGAAGCCTGGGCCATGGTGAAGACGCGATATACCAAGGCTGGCCCGAATCACATGGCCGAGGTCGGTCCTGTAGGGTCTGATGGGAAAGAGATCCCCGTTATTCTGGTATATGACCAGGTAAAATTAGCCGCCAAGTATTCCCAATAGCATTGTAGTCTAGACAGCCTGTTGGATGGTATAGAAGAAGAATTTAGTCAGTCGAAGTGACTGTGTACTTCAAAGGACATATGTTGTCCCTAGCCGGATTATAAATCATTTGTCATGGTGGACCTTTTCGCTTCGACCTCTGGACCCGACAGTCCGGAGTGTATCCGAATACCCTCTCAGTTATGTAAAAACCGGGGTACGCATGGAAACCAGGCATAGGGGTCATAAGTGCTGAACAGACAAGTACCCAACTAGCTATGTTATATTACATGGATAGTAAGAAACATCTTCCAGGGAGAATAGTTCCTTAAGGGTTCCTTTCCCTTGGTACGCATGCATTAATGTGCATGTACGAACTACGAAAAGAGACGCATGATATAAACATCTAGGGGCATGTATTGCAATAAGTAAAATTCATCTTTTGTTCACCGATCGAATATTCCCTTAGGCGCTAGCTTTTGGCTTCACCAGTCGAGGTACACATCCGGTGACCAGCAATAATAATCGCAGAGGTGCTCCCCTTATACCCTAGCCGAATTAACGGGAACGTAGGGCATAAACACAAGAGCCAGGCAACCCAGCTTGGCCAAAACTTAAGTCATATCGATGCATATAATGGCGAACAAAAGGTACATGTGGAAACGTAACACATACAGGGGGCATGAAGCCCGGAATATAATTATATTAAGCTTTTGTATAAGAAGCCCCCAGGTATAATGAGCACGCCCGGCGCGTCAAGATTGTGTAATCAAGACACATTTTAAGCTTTCAAGGCCATGAAGAAAAAAGGGAAGAAAGAAAAAAGAAAGACAGATAGATGATATATATAAAAAAGGCGGAGGTAAGGAGACGAACACAGAGTCCGGCACTAGGCGTAGAACCTTCGGAGTCTGGCCGCGCTCCATGGGTTTGGCTCGAGTCGATTGTCAGATGCATCACGCAGACAGTACGCTCCACCAGTTAGAACTTTATCGATGATGAAGGGACCTTCCCATTTGGGCTTGAGCTTGTCCTTTTTCTTCTCTGGTAGGCATAGAACGAGTTCGCCAACTTTATAAGTTTTGGCCCATACTTCTCTGCTTTGATACCGTCGAGCCTGTTGCTGATAGAATGCAGAGTGGGCTTTTGCAACGTCACGCTCCTCCCCCAGGGCATCTAAATTGTCCTACCGATCAAGCTCGGCTTCTTTATCTTCGTACATGCGCACTCGAGGTGAGTCATGAATGATGTCGCAGGGCAGTACCGCCTGTGCTCCGTACACCATAAAAAACGATGTGTATCCGGTAGTGCGATTCGGCGTGGTCCGCAACCCCCATAGTACGGAGTCGAGCTCCTCAACCCAGTGCGTATCTGATTTCTTCAAGGATCGCACTAATCTGGGTTTAATGCTGCTCATAATAAGACCATTTGCTCGTTCGACTTGACCGTTTGTTTGGGGGTGATAGACGGAGGCATAATCGAGCTTAATGCCCATGTTGTCGCACCAAGTTTTTACCTCGTCAGCTGTGAAGTTCGAGACGTTATCGGTGATGATGCTGTGGGGGACACCATAACGGTGTACAACCCCGGATATGAAGTCTATCACTGGTCCGGACTCGGTCGTTGTAACTGGTTTGGCTTCTATCCATTTGGTGAATTTATCCACCATGACCAATAGGATTTTTTTCTTATGGCTTCCTCCTTTAAGGGGTTCGACCATATCAAGCCCCCAGACTTCAAAGGGCCAAGTAATGGGGATTGTTTGGAGAGCGGTAGGTGGCATATGGCTTTGATTTGCAAAAAGCTGGCAACCAACGCAATGTTGGACGAGGTCCTGTGCGTCTGCTCGGGCTGTCGACCAGTAGAAACCTGTACGGCAGGCCTTGCTTACAAGGGCCCGAGCTGCGGCGTGATGGCCGCCGAGTCCAGCATGAATTTCTACCAAGAGTTGCCGTCCTTCCTCTTCGGAGATGCACCTTTGAAGTACTCAGGTAGCACTTTTCTTGTAAAGCTCTCCCTCGTGGACCTTGTAGGCTTTAGACCGCCGCACAATGCAACGTGCCTCGTTTGGGTCCTTTGGGAGTTCTTGCCTATTTAGGTAAGCCAAGAAGGGTTCTGTCCACGGGGCGATGACATCCATAATCACGTGGGCCGAAGGTGTTATTTCGGTGGTGGAGCCTCCGAGTCAGAGTGTTCGGGATCTGGTGTTGTGGCCGGAACCGGACTGTTGTTGCCGGTCTCCCCTTCCCACACTAGCGATGGCTTGAATAGCCTTTCCAAGAAGATATTAGGTGGGACAGGGTCCCGCTTAGCGCCGATGCGGGCGAGGATATCCACCGCTTGATTGTTTTCTCGGGCCACATGGTGGAATTCGAGTCCCTCGCCGAGCTGTCATTTTGAGGATGGCATTGCGGTAAGCCGCCATTTTTGGATCCTTGGCATCAAAGTCTCCATTTATTTGAGATATTGCGAGGTTCGAATCCCCACGCACCTCTTGGCGTTGAATGCTCATGGAGACTGCCATCCGGAGACCATGCAACAGGGCCTCATATTCTGCTGCATTGTTGGAGTCTATGTATAATATTTGGAGTACGTATTGGACTGTATCTCCGGTGGGGGATGTCAGGATGATGCCTGCCCCCAGACCAGCCAGCATCTTAGAGCCGTCAAAGTGCATGATCCAATTGGAGTACGCGCCGTACTCTTTAGGGAGTTTAGCTTCTGTCCATTCGGCGACGAAATCCGCCAGTACTTGCGACTTAATGGCTCGCCGTGGTTTGAATGTTATGTCGAATGGGAGGAGCTCGATAGCCCATTTAGCAATCCGGCCCATGGCATCGCGTTTATTTAGTATGTCGTTGAGTGGTACTTCAGAGGCCACCGTAATTGAACACTCTTGAAAGTAGTGTCGTAGTTCCGGGATGCCATGAAGACTGCGTATGCTATCTTTTGATAATGTGGGTACCGTGATTTGCATGGGGTGAGGACAGTGGATACGTAGTACACCAGCTTTTGAAGGGGGAACTTATGTCCGTCCGTCTCTCGTTCGACGACGAGCACTGCGCTTACAACCTAGTGAGTTGCCGCTATATACAACAGCATTGGTTCGCCGATATTTGGTGCGGTCAAGATTGGGTTGCTGGCCAAGAGGGCTTTTATTTCTTCCAATCCGGCCTTGGCCGCATCCGTCCACTCGAAGTGTTCGGTGCGTCGAAGGAGGCGATAAAGAGGTAGTGCCTTTTCTCCTAGTCGGGAGATAAAGCGGCTTAAGGCAGCCATGCATCCAGTTAATTTCTGGATTTGCTTGAGGTCTGTTGGGATAGCCAACTGTGACAGAGCTCGGATTTTAGCCGGATTTGCTTCAATTCCTCTATTGGAAACTATGAAGCCCAAGAGCTTTCCGGCGGGCACGCCGAAAACACATTTTTCCGGATTGAGCTTGATGTCAAATGTTCGGAGATTGTTGAACGTAAGCCTCAAGTAATCTATTAAATATTTCATGTGTCTGGTTTTGATGACCACCTCGTCTACGTATGCCTCCATTGTTTTGCCGATTTGTGTTTCCAGGCATGTCTGAATCATGCGTTGATAGGTTGCACCGGCGTTTTCGAGCCCGAAAAGCGTGGTGTTAAAACAGAAGGGGCCGCATGGAGTGATGAATGCCGTTGCGGCTTGATCGGACTCCGCCATCTTGATTTGATGGTATCTGGAGTATGCGTCGAGGAAACACAATGAGTCGTGTCCTCCGGTAGCATCGATGATTTGATCGATACGGGGGAGGGTAAAGGGATCCTTGTTGCAAGCCTTGTTAAGGTCCTTGAAATCGACACATAGGCGCCAGGATTTGTCCTTCTTTGGTACCATTACTAGGTTTGCTAGCCAGTCCGGATGTTTATTTCTCTAATGAATCCAGCCTCGAGTAACTTGGCTAGCTCCTCTTCCATGGCTTGTCGCTTATTCTATGAGAAATGCCGAAGAGTCTGCTTGACCGGCTTGTATCCCTTTAGAATGTTTAGGCTATGCTCGGCCAGCCTGCGTGGGATTCCTGGCATGTCTGAAGGATGCCAGGCGAAGATGTCCAAATTCTCGCGCAAGAACTCCCGCAGTGCGACATCGGTTGAGGGGTTCAGCTGTGCTCCGATGGATGTTGTCTTTCTATGGTCCATTGGGTGGACCTGGAATTTGACTATTTTGTCCGCTGGTTTAAAAGAGGTGGATTTGGGTCTTTTGTCGAGTATCACGTCGTCCCTGTCCACTGTGGAGCGTAGCGCGGTTAGTTCTTCGGTCGCAAGGGCTTCGGATAATGCCTCGAGGGCCAGTGTGGCGGTTTTATTTTCGGCGCGGAGTGCTATGTCCGGATCACTTGCTAGAGTGATGATTCCATTGGGCCCGGGCATCTTGAGCTTCATGTACCCGTAATGGGGTATAACTTGGAAGATCGTGAATGCCTCCCGCCCTAAAAGGGCCTGGTATCCGCTATTGAACTGGGCCACTTGGTATGTGATTTCTTCTGACCTATAATTCTTTGGCATGCCGAATACCACATCTAGTGTGATTTTTCCCGCACATCGTGCCTCCCGACTAGGGATGATTCCTCTGAAGGTCGTGCTCCTTTGCTCAATGAGGCTCTTGTCTATTTGCATTTTGCTAAGAGTCTCCTCGTAGATGAGGTTTAATCCGCTGCCACCGTCCATGAGGACTCTAGTAAGCCGGAAGCCGTCCACAATTGGACTAAGGACCAGAGCGGCTGGTGCTCGGGCTGTTCGGAATTGAGGTTCGTCACTGGCATTGAAGGTTATGGCCGTATCGCTCCATGTCTTTATTGCTGCAACGTGGCAGACTTCGGCGAGGCTGCGGAGTGCTCGCTTGCGCCTATTATTTGAGGCGAAAGTCTCGAAGACTGTCAATATTGTATTGTTATTTTCAACGGGATAGTGCTCTGTGGTATTGTTGATGAGGAGATCCTCGCCGCTCTTGGCCACCTGCCGGAGTATCCAACATGCTCTAAGGCTGTGTGTTGGCATGGTATCCAGTGTACTGTGAATTTTGCATGGCTCATTGAGCCATCCCTCCAGTACGGTTCCATGCCCTGTAGTGGGCTTTGGTTTCTTTGTAATTGGATCGGGTGACTTACGAGAGTACACCCTTTTAGCTCGGACGGGGGGTTTAGTGAGAGCTGGAGGATCCCAGAATTTTGTTTTGGTTTTCCAGGCGCTTTCCATCACACAGTACTTCTGTACAAGGGCCGCCAAGTCAGCGAAGTGTGCTATGTCACGGCGACTTATGACATTGAGGATTCCCTTATCCGTGCAATTTTTGCAAAAAGAATGAAATTGCGTCTTCCTCACGACAGTCCTTGACCTTGCTCATTATACGGAGGAATCTGTCCCAATAGTGATGTACTGTCTCTTGGGGCTCTTGTCTAATGTGGGAAAGATCACTTATGTCTGGGTGGGTAGGTAGATTTAGGTCCAAACCCTGACCCGGTTTGAGTCCCAAGGGCAGAGGAGTTTCCGAGTTTGGCAGTTCGGGCTTCGGGATGTTGCCCAATTTTTCTGGCCCGCTGTCCGGTTCTAGGTTCGAAGCTTGGGTCATGTCCTCCCGTAGACGGGTATCTGGCTCGGAGAGCTCGGGAATCCAGACATAGTTTGTCCTCAAAATAGAGGAAGAATCGCTGCATTTCTCCTCCACCACCGCTATCTGATGGGTGACCGGCAGAGAGTTAATCTCCCTTTGGTCGGGTTATGCCCGATCCGATCATAGTCTGTAGCGACTCCCAGGGCGGCGATGCAATCCAAGAGCTCGTTCAAGGAAGAGAGCTCCATTGAATCCATTTGCTCGGTGAATCCCGAGCCAACGTGGAGGCTGTTTTTGATGACCCAAGAAGTCATCGTCGGCGCGACGGCCGAACGGGCGGTCATGACGAAGCCGCCTAGTCGGAGAGTTTGGCCTACAGCTAGGGCTCCCCCAGAGGTAATGTTATCCTTGACAACAAGACGAGCCATTAAGCCTTACCGTGACGGCACGGTGGAACTCTCAATGAAAGCACCAATGTCGGTGTCAAAACCGGCGGATCTCGGGTACGGGGTCCCGAGTTGTGCGTCTAAGGCTAATGGTAACAGGAGGCGGGGGACACAATGTTTACCCAGGTTCGGGCCCTCTCGATGGAGGTAATACCCTACTTCCTGCTTGATTGATCTTGATGATATGAGTATTACAAGAGTTGATCTACCACGAGATCTTAGAGGCTAAACCCTAGAAGCTAGCCTATGATTATGATTGCGATTGTTGTCCTACGGACTAAACCCTTCGGTTTATATAGACACCGGAGGGGGCTAGGGTTACACAGAGTCGGTTACAAGGGAGGAGATCTCCGTATCCAAATTGCCAAGCTTGCCTTCCACGCAAAGGAGAGTCCCACCCGGACACGGGACGAAGTCTTCAATCTTGTATCTTCATAGTCCAACAGTCCGGCCAAAGTATATAGTCTGGCTGTCCGAGGACCCCCTAATCCAGGACTCCCTCAGAGAGGATGACAACAGGGACCCGCCAAGGTCATGGCAGTACGCAAGCAAGTGACTCCTTATTTCAAGCTAATAAAAAAATGGCTCCTCCTAATGGATTTCTAACATCTGGGTCCCATGCCATTGTCAACGTAGTCAATAAACGAGAGAATTACTGTGGCGGTGACACGAGGGACCCACAGCTCGCCCAGATTATTTCTGTTTTGGTTTAATTTGATAAATGCCACTCCAAATCTGGTGTTTCGAGAAATGCCACTGCAATTTCAAACTTTGAAAATGCCATTTCATGCCATTTCCAGTGGCATTTTCGAAGTCTGGAGTGGCGTTTTTCAAAGTTTGCAAATTGAAGTGGCGTTTTCCAAAGTTTGCAAAAATTGTAGTGGCATTTTTCAAAGTTTGGAAATTGCAGTGGCATTTTTATGAATCGCCATAATTGGAGTGGCATTTATCTAATTTGTTTTTGAGACGGAAGCATGGTGTCAACTGGGCTGTGCGGGGCACTCTCGCCTGTCTAGACAGCCTTCTCTTTTATTTTTACCACAGACTAGCCCAGTACTTTTTTTTTCTTTCTGAAAATGGCTAGCCCAGTTTTTTTTGTGATTCAAGTAAGTCGCTTTGTCAGGCCTGTTGGGCTGTAAATCTTTCAAGATGAGGAGAGCTTCATTCGGCTAGCTGAGAAAATGGCCTATCAGTAATGAGAAATGGATTGTACATTTTTAAAACACATCAAACCGGCAATTAGTTTCAAATTTCTTTTTTTCATTTCGAGATTTTAAATTGCATTAATTTTTATGCGTGGACAATTTGTTGGATTTTATATTGATATACATTTATTTTTAAAATCAGTTTGAATGTGACTCGAAATTTCGGGATTAAAAGCGGTTCGGACTGCACCGAAATATGCAAAATTTCGTATAATTTTTTAACCGTGGCCACAATATGGGCTGTAATGCTAACAAAAAGAATATGGGCTCCAAAAAAACCTTAAGAATTAGCAAATGGGCTGTAAATTATTAGAAATAATGGCAGTTGGGATGTATGTTGTTTTCCATAGATTTGAGGCTTTCCTAAAAAAGGTTGACGCACAAGAAGTGACTGTTGGATGTCCATCCAACGGTCGCCGTGCTTCTTCAATCTCTGCTCTTCCTGCTCCAGCCTCTCAAACAAGCGCTGGCAGGACTGCCTGCTCCCTCCTCCCTGCGGCCGGCTGTCTTTGCCGCTTGTGAGCCTCACCGCCCCACCGTACTCCCATTGCTGGCCTAGCCATCCCTCTACTCACCCACACTGTTGTTATTCTCCGCGACGGCAGACGAACCAGTAAACCCTCGTACAGTGGTACTCCCCTCCGTGTGGGAAACAACTGCCGAGTCTTCCCTGCCTCCGTGTCGTTCCCTTCCTAGGCCTCGCCGTCATCCACCACCCAGGTTCTCTCGGCGCGGCCTGGTCAACGTGGTCAACGACCGACATGCATCTGAAGTGGACTTTACGTGGAGAGGCTGACAGCTGGGTCCACGGCCGCACGCAAGGAAATGCCTCCTTATTACACGCAAAATAATGATTCCTCCACCTGACATCTAGGACCACCGAAAGGACCTCTGTATTTCGCAAAAAAATGTTACCGCCGCTGACAGCTTGGACCCACCAGCTATATCTTCGCATGCAAGGAAGTGCCTCCTTATTGCGCACAAAAAAAATGAATACTCTCCCTGCTAGCTGGGACCCAGTATAGTGGCAGGCTGACTTGTGGGCCTACTAAGTTGAAGAGGATGGAGGGCTTTGTCAACTTAGCCAATATGCACGATTCTAGCTCCAGTGACTGTAGGATGTCCATCAAACGGCTGTAGTGCTTCTTCAACCTCTGGTCTTCTTGCTCCAGCCGCCCAGACCAACGTCGGTCGTGCCTCGTGCTCCTGCCTCCCGTGGCCGGCTGTGATGCGGCGGAGGCCTCACCGCCCCCTACTACTCCCACCGCTGGCCAGGCCATCCCTCTACTCACCGACACCCCCTGTTATTCTGTGAAGACGGCAGCCTCACACCGCAGCGAACCAATGAACCCTCATACTCCTCTACGCATGGGCATCCACTGCCGTGTCTTCCCCGGCTCTGCGTCGTCCCCTTCCTAGGCCTCGCCGTCATCCACCGCCCTGGTGCTCTCAGTGCGGCGTGGTCAATGTGGTCAAGGAACGACTTCCATCGGAAGAATACTATACGTGGAGAGGCTGACAGCTGGGTCCACGGCAGCCGCAAGGAAGTGCCTCCTTATTACGCGGAAAATAATTATTCCTCCACCTGACAATAGGGACCCACCGAACGGGCCATCGTATTTGGCGAAAAAAATGTTTCCCCCTTGACTGCTGGGACCCACCGGACGGGCCACTGTATTTCGTGAAAAAAGCGTTCCCCCCGTTGTCAGCTCAGACCAACCGGAAGTGCCTCCTTATTACGCACAAAAAAATGAATACTCCCCCTGCTAGTTGGGACCCACCTTGGTGGGTGGCTGACTTGTGGGCCTACTCAGTTGACGGGGACGGAGTGCTTTGTCAACTTAGTCAATATGAACGATTCTAGCTCCAATGATCGTACGATGTCCATCCAATGGCCATAGTGCTTCTT
The DNA here is from genome assembly GCA_021605205.1 of Aegilops longissima. Taxonomy (NCBI): domain Eukaryota; kingdom Viridiplantae; phylum Streptophyta; class Magnoliopsida; order Poales; family Poaceae; genus Aegilops; species Aegilops longissima. The sequence goes on from CM038676.1 coordinate 581,316,688, forward strand.
CAACCTCTGGTCTTCGTGCTCCAGCCGCCCAAAGCAGCGCCGGTCGTGCCGCATGCTCCTGCCTCCCGTGGCCGGCTGTGCTGCCGCAGAGGCCTCACCACCCCCTACTATTCCCACCGCTGGCCAGGCCCTGCGGCGAAGGCAGCCTCACACCGCAGCCTACCCAGTGAACCCTCGTACTCCTCTCTGCGCGGGCTTCCACTACCGCCTCTTCCTCGGCTCCGCGTCGTCGCCTTCCTAGGCTTCGCCGTAGTCCACCGCCCTGGTGATCTCGGCACAGCGTGGTCAACGTGGTCAAGGAACGACTTCCATCTAAAGAGTACTGTACGTGGAGAGGATGACAGCTGGGTCCATGGCCGCAGCAAGGAAGTGCCTCCTTATTACGCACAAAATAATTATTCCTCCACCTGACAGCGGGGACCCACCGGGCGGGCCACCGTATTTCGTGAAAAAAACGTTTCCCCCTGACTGCTGGGACCCACCAGCTACATCTTCGCATGCAAGGAAGTGCGTTCGGGCAAAAAAAAACGATTCTCCCCCCTGACTGCTGGGACCCACCAGCTACATCTTCATAGGCAAGGAAGTGCCTGACAGTCGGGACCCACCTGGTCGAAGCGTATGTGGCGTTGTCATTCGGTGTGACGGTATGCGTACATCTTGGTCGATGTAGAGGCGCGACGTGTTGTAGTAGAGGCGCCAGACGTAGCATGTACACGTACGTACAACGGCTAGTGTGCAAGAAAGAAAATGCGGCCACGTACGTACATACGGGCAGGGTCTCGAACGCCTACTCACGCATACGTACAGCCAAGTCTCATGTACATGGATGGGTCAGAACGGAGAAACTGCGTCGTTGTCGTGTTCATGGGGTCCCAACCGGCTGGGTCGGAACGGAATATGTCGTCATGTTCATCGGGAGGGCTTGGACGGAACAGCCTGTGGAAACGAGGCCTGGCGTACCGCAGAACGGAGGAAACAGCCTTGTGTTCAACCGGCCACATTCGAAACGGGATCCTATTCATCAGGAGGGGTCTGGCGTACCGCAAAACAGAGGAAACGGACATCCTACGGTTGAAACGGGGGTCTTGTTGATCGGGAGGGGTGTGGCGTACCGCAAAATGGAGGAAACGGACTTGTGTTGGAGCGCTACGGTCGAAACGGGGGTCCTGTTCATTGGGAGGGGTGTGGCGTACCGCAAAACGGGACTCCACGGGATACTGTTCATCTCCACCGTCGACCCCCTCCAGCCTCCACGGGCTACTGTTCATCCACCGTCGACCTCCTCCAGCCTCCACCTGCGACTGTTCATCCACGGGCTCCTGTTCATCCAGCCTCCACCGCCCGCTACTCCACCGGCTACTGTTCATCCACCGTCGACCTCCTCCAGCCTCCACCTGCGACTGTTCATCCATGGGCTCCTATTCATCCAGCCTCCACCGCGCGCTACTCCACCGGCTACTGTTCAACCAGCCCTCTCCACGGGCTCCTGTTCAACCACCCCTCCACGGGCTACTGTTCATCCAGCCCACCACCGTCTACTGTTCATCCAGCCCTCCATGGGGTGGTCCTGTTCATCCAGCCCTCCATGGGGTCCTATTCATCCAGCCCCAAGTGGCTCGATCGATCGGGGTCCTGTTCATCTAGAGGCAACACCACGGGGTCCTGTTCATCCAAACCCCACCCCCCCCCCCCCAACAACACTCATTGTTCATCCAGAGGCAGCATCGATCGGCTTCAGTTAGCAGCAGTAGCAAAGGAATCGCTCGATCGGGTTCAGTTAATAGCCATCAATCGATCGCTCGGGTTCAGTAACGCGTAGCCTGCAGTGTAATCACTCGGGTTCAGTTAGAGTCCAACGCCTCACTCGGGTTCAGTTAGAGCCCAATGCCTCGCACCCACGCGCGTGCGTGTACGAGAGAAACACGCATCGCTCGGCCCCGACTGTTGGGGAACGTAGCAGAAATTCAAAATTTTCTACGCATCACCAAGATCAATCTATGGAGAATCTAGCAACGAGGGAAGGAGAGTGCATCTACATACCCTTGTAGATCGCTAAGCGAAGCGTTCATAAGAACGGGGTTGAAGGAGTCGACTGTCGTGATCCAAATCACCGGAGATCCTAGTGCGAACGGACGGCACCTCGCGTTCAACACACGTACAGCCCGGTGACGTCTCCCACGCCTTGATCCAGCAAGGAGAGAGGGAGAGGTTGAGGAAGACTCCATCCAGCAGCAGCACAACGGCATGGTGTTGATGGAGGAGCGTGGCACGCCGCAGGCTTCGCCAAGCACCAAGGGAGAGGAGGAAGAGGAGGCGGGGCTGCACCAAGAGGGAGATCAAATCATGTGTTATGGGCAGCCCTAGGCCTCATATATATAGGGAAGGGGTGGAGGTGCGCCCCTCTAGGGTTCCCACCCCAGAGGGGCGGCAGCCCTAGATGGGTTCCAGGGGCGGCCAAGAGGGAGGGAGAGGAGGCGCCCACTAGATGGGCCTTAGGGCCCATCTCGCCCTAGGTTTGCCCCCCCCACTCCCCTTGCGCCTTGGGCCCCTTGTGGGGGGCGCACCAGCCCCCCTGGGGCTGGTCCCCTCCCACACTTGGCCCACGCAACCCTTCGGGGTTGGTGGCCCCACTTGGTGGACCCCCGGGACCCTCCCGGTGGTCCCGGTACGTTACCGATAAACCCCGAAACTTTTCCGGTGACCAAAACAGGACTTCCCATATATAAATCTTTACCTCCGGACCATTCCGGAACTCCTCGTGACGTCCGCGATGTCATCCGGGACTCCGAACAACATTCGGTAACCACATACAAACTTCCTTTATAACCCTAGCGTCATCGAACCTTAAGTGTGTAGACCCTACGGGTTCGGGAATCATGCAGACATGACCGAGACGTTCTCCGCTCAATAACCAACAGCGGGATCTGGATACCCATGTTGGCTCCCACATGTTCCACGATGATCTCATCGGATGAACCACGATGTCAAGGACTCAATCGATCCCGTATACAATTCCCTTTGTCTAGCGGTATTGTACTTGCCCGAGATTCGATCGTCGGTATCCGATACCTTGTTCAATCTCGTTACCGGCAAGTCTCTTTACTCGTTCCGTAACACATCATCCCGTGATCAACCCCTTGGTCACATTGTGCACATTATGATGATGTCCTACCGAGTGGGCAGAGATACCTCTCCGTTTACGGAGTGACAAATCCGATCTCGATTCGTGCCAACCCAAGCAGACACTTTCGGAGATACCGTAATGCACCTTTATAGCCACCCGCCATGCGTTGTGACGTTTGGTACACCCAAAGCATTCCTACGGTATCCGGAGTTGCACAATCTCATGGTCTAAGGAAATGATACTTGACATTAGAAAGGCTTTAGCATACGAACTACGATCTTTGTGCTAGGCTTAGCATTGGGTCTTGTCCATCACATCATTCTCCCAATGATGTGATCCCGTTATCAATGACATCAAATGTCCATGGTCGGAAGCTGTAACCATCTATTGATTAACGAGCTAGTCATCTAGAGGCTTACTAGGGACTTGGTGTTGTCTATGTATCCACACATGTATCTGAGTTTCCTATCAATACAATTATAGCATGGATAATAAGCGATTATCATGAACAAGGAAAATATAATAATAACTAATTTATTATTGCCTCTAGGGCATATTTCCAACAGTCTCCCACTTGCACTAGAGTCAATAATCTAGTTCACATCGTCATGTGATTAACATCGATAGGTCACATCGCCATGTGACCAACACCCAAAGAGTTTACTAGTGTCGTAAACTAGTTCACATCACCATGTGATTAAGACTCAATGAGTTACGAGGTTTGATCATGTTTTGCTTGTGAGAGAGGTTTTAGTCAACGGGTCTCGAACCTTTCAGATCCGTGTGTGCTTTGCAAATTTCTAGGTCATATTATAAATGCTGCTTCCACGCTCCACTTGAAGCTATTCCAAATGGTTGCTCCACTATACGTATCCGGTTTGCTACTCGAGTCACTCGGATAAGTGTTAAAGCTTGCATCGGCGTAACCCTTTTAGCGAACTCTTTATCACCTCCATAATCGAGAAACATGTCCTTATTTACTCCAAGGACAATTTTGACCGCTGTCTAATGATCCATTCTGGATCATTCTTGTACCCCTATAGTGACTCATGGCAAGGCACACTTCGGTGCGGTACACAGACATAACATACTATAGAGCCTATGTCTAAAGCATAGGGGCGACCTTAAATCCTTTCTCTCTTTTCTGCCGTGGTCGAGCTTTAACTCTTAACTTCATACCTTACATCTCAGGCAAGAACTCCTTCTTCGACTGATCCATCTTGAACACTTTCAAGATCATGTCAAGGTACATGCTCATTTGAAAGTATTATTAAACATTTTGATCTATCTTATAGATCTTGATGCTTATTGTTCAAGTAGCCTAATCCAAGTTTTCCAGTGAAAAACACTTTTCAAACAACCCTATATGCTTTCTAGAAATTCTACATTATTTCTGATCATCAATATGTCAACAACATATACTCATCAGAAATTCTATAGTGCTCCCACTCACTTCTTTGGAAATACAAGTTTCTCATAAACTTTGTATAAACCCAAAATCTTTGATCATCTCATCAAAGAGCACATTCCAACTCCGAGATGCTTACTCCGGTCCTTAGAAAGGATCATTGGAGCCAGCATACCTTTAGCATCCATAGGATCGACAAAACTTTCTGATTTTATCACATACAACCTTTCCTTATTTAAAACCGGTAAGGAAACTCGTTTTGACATCCATCGCGATTTCATAAATCCAGCTTATGCTAACATGATTCCGACGGACTTAAGCATCGCTACTGAATGAGAGAATCTCATCGTAGTCAACTCCTTGAACTTGTGAAAAAAACTCTTCGCCACAAGTCGATCTTCATAGGCGGTGATATTACCGCCCACGTCCGTCTTCTTCTTAAAGATCCATTTATCTCAATAGCTTGCGATCATCGGGCAAGTCCACCAAAGTCCATGCTTTGTTACGATACATGGATCCTATCTCGGATTTCATGGCCTCTAACCATTTGTCGAATATGGGCCCACCATCGCTTCTCCATAGCTCGAGGTTCATTGTTGTCTAGCAACATGACCTTCAAGACAGGATCACCGTACCACTCAAGCAGTCCGCATCCTTGTCACCCTCGAGGTACGGTAGTGACTTGATCCAAAACTTCATGATCATTATCATAAGCTTCGACTTCAATTGGTGTAGGTGCCACGGAACAACTTCACGTGCCCTGCTACACACTTGTTGAAGTGACGGTTCAATAACCTCATCAAGTCTCCACCATCCTCCCACTCAACTTTTCGAGACGAACTTTTCCTCGAGAAAGGACCCGATTCAAGAAACAATCCCTATTGCTTTCGGATCTGAATTAGGAGGTATACCCAACTGTTTTGGGTGTCCTATGAAGATGCATTTTATCCGCTTTGGGTTCGAGCTTATCAACCTGAAACTTTTTCACACAAGCGTCGTAGCCCCAAACTTTTAAGAAATGACAGCTTAGGTTTCTCTAAACCATAGTTCATACGGTGTCATCTCAACGGAATTACGTGGTACCCTATTAAAGTGAGTGCGGTTGTCTCTAATGCCTAACCCACGAACGATAGTGGAAATTCGATAAGAGAGACATCATGGTACGCACCATATCTTATAGGGTGCAACTATGATGTTCGGACACACCATCACACTATGGTGTTCCAGGCGGTATTAATTGTGAAACAATTTGCACAATGTCTTAATTGTGTGCCAAAAACTCGTAACTCAGATATTCATCTCTATGATCATATCATAGAAATTCTATCTTCTTGTCACGATGATCTTTAACTTCACTCTGAAATTACTTGAACCATTCAATAATTCAGACTTGTGTTTCATCAAGTAAATATACTCAACATCTACTCAAATCATCTATGAAGTAAGAACATAACGATATTCACTGCATGCTTCAGCACTCATTGGACTGCACACACCAAAATGTGTTACTTCCAACAAGTTGCTATCTTGTTCCATCTTACTGAAACCGAGGCTTTTTAGTCATCTTGTCCATGTGGTATGTTTTGCATATCTCAAGTGATTCAAAATCAAGTGAGTCTAAACGATCCATCTGCATGGAGTTTCTTCATGCATATACACCAGTAGACATGGTTTGCATGTCTCAAACTTTTCAAAAACGAGTGAGTCCTAAGATCCATCAACATGGAGCTTCTTCATGCGTTTTATGACTTACATGGCAGTGCCACAAGTAAGTGGTACTATCATTACTATCTTATATCTTTTGGCATGAAAATGTGTATCACTACGATCGAGATTCAATAAACCATTCCTTTAGGTGCAAGACCATTGAAGGTATTATTCAAATAAATAGAGTAACCATTATTCTCCTTAAATGAATAACCGTATTGCGATAGACATAATCCAATCATGTCTATGCTCAACGCAAACACCAAATAACAATTATTTAGGTTTAACATCAATCTCGATGGTAGAGGGAGCGTGCGATGCTTGATCACATCAACCTTGGAAACACTTCCAACACATATCGTCAGCTCACCTTTAGCTAGTCTCCGTTTATTCCGTAGCTATTATTTCGAGTTACTAACACTTAGCAACCGAACCGGTATCTAATACCCTGGTGCTACTAGGAGTACTAGTAAAGTACACATTAACATAATGTATATCCAATATACTTCTATCGACCTTGCCAGCCTTCTCATCTACCAAGTATCTAGGGTGGTTCTGCTCCAGTGTCTGTTCCCCTTATTACAGAAGCACTTAGTCTCGGGTTTGGGATCAACCTTGGGTTTCTTCACTAGAGCAGCAACTGTTTTGCCGTTTCATGAAGTATCCCTTGTTGCCCTTGCCCTTCTTCTTGAAACTAGTGGTTTTACCAACCATCAACAATTGATGCTCCTACTTGACTTCTACTTTCGCGGTGTCAAACATCGCGAACACTTCAAGGATCATCATATCTATCCCTGATATGTTATAGTTCATCACGAAGCTCTAGCAGCTTGGTGGCAATGACTTTGGAGAAACATCACTATCTCATCAGGAAGATTAACTCCCACTCGATTCAAGTGATCGTTGCACTCAGACAATCTGAGCACAAACTCAACGATTGAGCTTTTCTCTCTTAGTTTGCAGGCTAAGGAAATCGTCGGAGGCCTTATACCTCTTGACGTGGGCACGAGCTTGAAATCCCAATTTCAGCCCTCGAAACATCTCATATGTTCATGACGTTTCAAAACGTCTTTGGTGCCTCTACTCTAAACCGTTTAACTGAACTATCACGTAGTTATCAAAGCGTGTATGTCCGATGTTCGCAACATCCACAGACGGCGTTTGGGGTTCACACACTGGCGGTGCATTAAGGACATAAGCTTTCTCTGTCCGCATAATCGCTCTTGTCAACTTTCAACTATATTTTCTCTAGGAACATATCTAAGCAGTGGAACTAAAGCGCGAGCTTCGACATAATTTGCAAAAGGTCTTTTGACTATGTTCGGGATAATTAAGTTCATCTCATGAACTCCCACTCAGATAGACATCCCTCTGGTCATCTAAGTGATTACATGATCCGAGTCAACTAAGCCGTGTCCGATCATCACGTGAGACGGACTAGTCGACTCGGTGAACATCTTCATGTTGATCGTATCTACTATCGACTCATGCTCGACCTTCGGTCTCTGTGTTCCCGAGGCCATGTCTGTACATGCTAGGCTCGTCAAGTTAACCCCAAGTGTTTCGCTGTGTAAATCTGTCTTACACCGTTGTATGTGAGCGTAAGAATCCATCACACCGATCATCACGTGGTGCTTAGAAGCGACGAACTGTAGCAACGGTGCACGGTCGGGGAGAACACTTCTTGAAATTTGTGTAAGGGATCATCTTATTTACTACCGTCGTTCTAAGTAAACAAGATGCATAAACATAATAAACATCACATGCAATTATATAGTGACATGATATGGCCAATATCATTTTGCTCCTTTGATCTCCATCTTCGGGGCTCCATGATCATCATCGTCACCGGCATGACACCATGATCTCCATCATCATGATCTCCATCATCGTGTCTCCATGAAGTTGTCTCGCCAACTATTACTTCTACTACTATGGCTACGGTTAGCAATAAAGTAAAGTAATTACATGGCGTTGTTTAATGACACGCAGGTCATACAATAAATAAAGACAACTCCTATGGCTCTGCCGGTTGTCATATTCATCGACATGCAAGTCGTGAATCCTATTACAAGAACATGATCAATCTCATACATCACATATCATTCATCACATTCTTCTTGGCCATATCACATCACATAGCATACCCTGCAAAAACAAGTTAGGCGTCCTCTAATTGTTGTTTGCATGTTTTACGATGGCTACTATGGGTTTTAGCAAGAACGTTTCTTACCTACATAAAACCACAACGTGATATGCCAATTGCTATTTACCCTTCATAAGGACCCTTTTCATCGAATCCGTTCCGACTAAAGTGGAGAGGCGGCACCGCTAGCCACCTTATGCACCAAGTGCATGTCGATTCGGTGGAACCTGTCTCACGAAGAGTACATGTAAGGTCGGTCCGGCCGCTTCATCCCACAATACCGTCGAAACAAGATTGGACTAGTAACGGTAAGCATATTGAACAACATCAACGCCCACAACTACTTTGTGTTCTACTCGTGCAAAGAATCTACGCTAATAGACCTAGCTCATGATGCCTTTGTTGGGGAGCGAGCAGAAATTCAAAATTTTCTCGCATCACCAAGATCAATCTATGGAGAATATAGCAACAAGGGAAGGAGAGTGCATCTACATACCCTTGTAGATCGCTAAGCGGAAGCGTTCATAAAACGGGGTTGAAGGAGTCGACTCGTCGTGATCCAAATCACCGGAGATCCTAGTGCCGAGCAGACGGCACCTCCGCGTTCAACACACACGACAGCCCGGTGGCGTCTCCCACGCCTTGATCCAGCAAGGAGAGAGGGAGAGGTTGAGGAAGACTCCATCCAGCAGCAGCACAACGGCATGGTGTTGATGGAGGGCGTGGCAATGCCGCAGGCTTCGCCAAGCACCAAGGGAGAGGAGGAAGAGGAGAGGGGGGCTGCACCAAGAGGAGATCAAATCATGTGTTATGGGCAGCCCCTAGGCCTCATATATATAGGGAAGGGGTGGAGGGTGCCCCTCTAGGGTTCCCAGCCCTAGGAGGCGGCAGCCTAGATGGGTTCCAAGGGGCGGCCAAGAGGGAGGGAGGAGGCGCCCACTAGATGGGCCTTAGGGCCCATCTGCCCTAGGGTTGCCCCTCCCACTCCCCTTGCGCTTGGGCCCCTTGTGGGGCGCACCAGCCCCTTTGGGGCTGGTTCCCTCCACACTTGGCCCACGCAACCTTCTGGGGTTGGTGGCCCCACTTGGTGGACCCAGGACCCTCCGGTGGTCCCGATGCGATCCGATAAACCCGAAACTTTTCCGGTGACCAAAACAGGACTTCCCATACCTAAATCTTTACCTCCGGACCATTCCGGAACTCCTCGTGACGTCCGAGATCTCATCCGGGACTCCGAACAACATTCGGTAACCACATACAAGCTTCCTTTATAACCCTAGCGTCATCGAACCTTAAGTGTGTAGACCCTACGGGTTCGGGAATCATCTGAACATGACCGAGGCGTTCTCCGGTCAATAACCAACAGCGGGATCTGGATACCCATGTTGGCTCCCACATGTTCCATGATGATCTCATCGGATGAACCACGATGTCAAGGACTCAATCGATCCGTATACAATTCCCTTTGTCTAGCGGTATTGTACTTGCCCGAGATTCGATCGTCGGTATCCGATACCTTGTTCAATCTCGTTACGGCAAGTCTCTTTACTCGTTCCGTAACACATCATCCGTGATCAACCCCTTGGTCACATTGTGCACATTATGATGATGTCCTACCGAGTGGCCCAGAGATACCTCTCCATTTACACGGAGTGACAAATCCGATCTCGATTCGTACCAACCCAGCAGACACTTTCGGAGATACCTGTAATGCACCTTTATAGCCACCCGATCACGTTGTGACGTTTGGTACACCCAAAGCATTCCTACGGTATCCGGAGTTGCACAATCTCATGGTCTAAGGAAATGATACTTGACATTAGAAAAGCTTTAGCATCTGAACTACGATCTTTGTGCTAGGCTTAGCATTGGGTCTTGTCCATCACATCATTCTCCCAATGATGTGATCCCGTTATCAATGACATCAAATGTCCATGGTCAGGAAACTGTAACCATCTATTGATTAACGAGCCAGTCATCTAGAGGCTTACTAGGGACTTGGTGTTGTCTATGTATCCACACATGTATCTGAGTTTCCTATCAATACAATTATAGCATGGATAATAAACGATTATCATGAACAAGGATATATAATAATAATAACTAATTTATTATTGCCTCTAGGGCATATTTCCAACACCGACCACCAACCATAACCGGGAAAACCCCGATATTTTCCTCGCCCTCGCTTTTAGCACGGTTTTTTCCGTCATGGATGGCCCAAAGAATGTCATGCAGCTGCGTCTAAGTAGGACCCCACCACATCTATGATGATACCGGGTTTTGTCACAATTATCGTCATAGAAGTGTCATAAGTATGACAGGAAAAAAATTTGTTCGGCCCAAAATGTCACGGATGTGTCCTTTTTTGTAGTGCAACCCGGCAACGACATTGATGTGTACCTAAGGCCATTAGTTGAAGAACTTTTACAGCTGTGGAATGGAAACGGTGTACGTGTGTGGGATGAGCACAAACAGGAGGAATTTGACTTGCACGCGTTGTTGTTTGTAACCATCAGCGGTTGGCCCGCTCTCAGTAACCTTTCAGGACAGACAAACAATGGATACCATGCATGCACGCACTTTTTAGCTGGCACCAAAAGTATATACCTGGACAAATGCAAGAAGAATGTGTACCTGGGCCATCATCGATTTCTTCCAACCAACCATCAATGTCGAAAGAAAGGCAAGCATTTCAAAGGCGAGGCAGATCTTCGGAAGAATCCCGCCATGCGTACCAGTGATCATGTACTTGCTATGGTCAATGACTTACACATAATCTTTGGAAAGGGTCCCAATGGACTATCTGTTCCGAATGACGCTGAGGGACGCGCACCCATGTGGAAGACGAAATCTATATTTTGGGACCTACCCAACTGGAAAGACCTAGAGGTCCTCTCTTCAATCGACGTGATGCACGTGACGAAGAACCTTTGCGTGAACCTGCTAGGCTTCTTGGGCATGTATGGGAAGACAAAAGATACATCGGAGGCACGGGAGGACCTGCAACATTTGCACGAAAAAGATGGCATGCCTCCAAAGCAGTATGAAGGTCCTGCCAGCTATGCTCTTACCAAAAAAGAGATGGAAATCTTCTTTGAATGCCTGCTCGATATGAAGGTTACATGCGGCTATAAATCGAATATAAAGGGAATAATAAATATGCCAGAGAAAAAGTTCTAGAACCTAAAGTCTCATGACTGCCACGTGATTATGATGCAACTGCTTCCGGTTGCATTGAGGGGGCTTCTATTAGAAAACGTCCGATTAGCATTGTGAAGCTATGTGCATTCCTTAATGCAATCTCTCACAAGGTGATCGATCCAGAAATCATACCAAGGCTAAGGAGTGATGTGGCGCAATGTCTTGTCAGTTTCGAGCTGGTGTTTCCACCATCCTTCTTTAATATCATGACGCACGTCCTAGTTCATCTAGTCGACAAGATTGTCATTCTGGGCCCCGTATTTCTACACAATATGTTCCCATTTGAGAGGTTCATGGGAGTCCTAAAGAAATATGTCCGTAACCGCGCTAGGCCAGAAGGAAGCATCTCCACGGGACATCAAACATAGGATGTCATTGGATTTTGTGTTGACTTCATTCCTGGCCTTAATAAGATTGGTCTCCCTAAATCGCGGTATGAGGGGAGATTGACTGGAAAAGGCACGCTTGGAGGGGACTCAATAATATGCAGGGACGGGCATTCTTGGTCTGAAGCACACTACATAGTTCTACAGAACTCTACCTTGGTGTCGGTGTACTAGAGTAGGGGTACCCTAGTATCCCGAACTTGTGCACGCAGACGATTCTTGGCCCACGGCAGGCTGGCACGATGACCGCCAAGATCCTCAGCGGCTCCTTTGGAGCCATTCAAGAACAAAGTAAGCAAGACCCCGGCAAGAGGAGCTTGCCGGGAAGGCCACTCAGGGCACGAAGGAAACAAGGCCCCGGCAAGAGGAGCTTGTCGGGAAGGCTTGGTGGGCTCCGAGCCCCCAAGCGCGACAAGGTTCCTGCCGCGGCAAGGCGCTTGCGGGCGGGCAACCTCTCTTCATCTCCGCTCCAGCTCACCCGCCAGCGTGTCACCACGGGCTCTCCCAAGCACAGCGTGTCGACGGGCTGTGCAGCCAGCGGGGAGTAGCGATAAGCGGCACCGACAAGCTACCATTGTGGCAAGCGGAGGCGCACTTGACGGTCCCTATTACACTGTTGAGGCGATCGAGGCGGGCATTGATGACTCTTGTCCCTTGCCGTCGAGTTAGGTATAGATTACTGTACACTGTACAAAGCGGTGTACCAACCTATGTTTTTACCATCTTACCCTTGTCTACTTGCCACATGTGGTGACCCCTTTGTGCCTATAAAAGGAGGCCCAAGTGCGACGTAGAAAGGGTTCGGTCCAGCTCCGGCTTAGTTCATCCTACTCATACGCGACCACACTCAGGCTAGGTTTTGTAGCTCCCATTGCTCCCTAGCAAGAACACAAGATAATCCACAAAGCAGCAGAGGAGTATTATCTCTCGGAGAGCTCCGGCTGGGTAAATCCGCTCGTGTGCATCGCCTCAATCCGCTCTTTGTGCAATCTCCGCCCCCCTCCGAACCACAAGGGACCCAGGTCCCGTAGGTGCTCGTGGGACACGATCCAGTTCCTCCCCGACACTTGGTGACCCCGTATGTCGATGAACACAAGAACAGTCTGTGCTCCAAATACCCGGAGCAGTGTGACGACTGGATTACATCTGAACACATCAGGACTTTCGGCAGTTGGTTGGAAACACGTCTCAGAGGTGACAATACTGTTTGTGATGAGCTGTACTCGTTGTCCAGGGGACCATCTTCGACTGTATTGACTTACAAAGGATACGAGATAAATGGGAATACATTTTACATGATCGCCCAAGATCAGAAGAGCACCAATCAAAACAGGGTGTCCGCTTTGATGCAGTAACCAAGAGGGGAAAGGACACATATTATGGTTACATGGTGGACATACGGGAACTTTACTATGGACATGATTTTAAGGACCCTTTTTTAAGTGCAAATGGGTCAATCTGTCAAGAGGCGGGGTATAGGTAGACCCACAGTATGGACTGACAACAGTGGATCTGAACAATCTTGGGTACACAGACGAACCGTTCGGCCTAGCCAATGATGTGGCGCGGGTTTTCTATGTGAAGGACATGTCTACCAAACCGAGAAAAAGAAAAGATAAGGAAGCGAACACATCATACGATGAGCCAAAGCGCCACATAGTTCTTTTAGGAAAAACATACATCGCGGGAGTGGAGGGCAAGACAGACATGTCCGAAGATTATGAAAAGTGTCATGAAATTCCTCCCTTCAAAGTCAAGGCTGACCCAAGGACCCTGTTAAACGATGAAGATTATCCATGGTTACGGTGCAATAAGCAAAGGACAGAAGCGAAGAAAAATTGAAGACTTTCTCTCCACGACTATTATGATGATGCCTTTGATCTAGAATATCCATGTAACAGACGAGTTTCCGTATGAAACCCTGATACTTCGAAAGAGATCGTCCGGTTTGTACACGAAGTGCATCTAGTTTTTCCCGTAACCCTCTCAACTTTCTAGCACATGCTACGTGGGTGAAATGATGATACCATGCCAACTTTCAACTTTTTCAGAGTTCATTTGTAGTGCTTTTCAATTTCAAGGTCACTTAGCTCAAAAAAATCAGTAAATGCATGAAAAATAACAAATGAAGTCAGAAAGGGTTGAAAATTGGTGATGTGGCTTTGAATGGTACATTTTGAACACACAAAAAGTTTGGAGTTCAAATAAGTTCAAAAAAATGAAATCGTTTTGTAACAGATGAGTTTTCGTCCGAAACTCTGATACTTCGAAAGAGATTGTCCATTTTGTACATGAAGAGTATCCAGTTTTTCCCGTAACCCTCTCAACTTTCTAGCACATGCTATGTGGGTGAAATGATGATACCATGCCAACTTTCAACCTTTTCAGAGTTCATTTGTAGTGCTTATCAATTTCTGGGTCATTTAGCTCAAAGAATTAACTAATATAAAAGAGAAATGACCTAATAGCAAAAAAATGAACTAATAGCTAAAAGAATGAACTAAAATAATCAACTAAAATATTTTGTTATGATCAACTAAAACAAAACTATAATATTCTTCAATAGCAAAAAGAAAATCAACTAAAAAACTTTTATAAAACTCTAATAGCAAAAGGAATCAACTAAAAAGCTTTTATAAAACTCTAGTATTTTTAAACTAAAATTATATAAAATTTATGCAACTAAAATTATCAAAGTACTTTCATTCAAACATTATAATAAAAAATAAAATAAAATAAATAAGTAGAAACAAAATAAAATAAATAAGTAGACAAAATAAAATAAATAAGTAGAAACAAAATAAAATAAAATAAAATAAAATAGCAACAGTAAGTATTTTGTTGTAAGTAGAAATAAAATAAAATAAATAAATCAACAAAGAAAACAAAAAGTGCCACCTACTGGGCCAGCACGGCCTGAATACGACTTGAAACCCAATCATGGGCCAGGATTCAGGCCCACAAGAGGCCTAGTAGGCCCACAGGCACACAGTGACAGGTTAGGCCCGAAAGCCTACAATTGAGAGGAGCTCAAGAGGGTGGGCACAGCAGCGCTTATAAACCACTCTCGAGCTCCATCACCTAGCGAGGTGGAACTAAACTTTTGACGCGCGCAGCACAAGGCCTTTGGTCCCGGTTGATGGCACCAACCGGGACTAAAGGGTGGCATTGGTCCCGGTTGGTGTTGTCGTGGTTCTAAGACTGACAATACAATGGGCGGTAGGTATGAGGAGGCAAGATCCTGTTGGGGAACGTAGCAGAAATTCAAAATTTTCCTACGAGTCACCAAGATCTATCTATGGAGAGACTAGCAACGAGGGGAAGGAGAGTGCATCTACATACCCATGTAGATCGCTAAGAGGAAGCGTTACAAGAACGCGGATGAAGGAGTCGTACTCGCAGCGATTCAGATCGCGGTGATTCCGATCTAAGCACCGAACAACGGTGCCTCCGCGTTCAATACACGTACAGCCCGGTGACGTATCCCATGCCTTGGTCCAGCAAGGAGAGAGGGAGAGGTTGGGGAAGACTCCATCCAGCAGCAGCACAACGGCATGGTGGTGGTGGAGGAGCGTGGTGATCTAGCAGGGCTTCGCTAAGCACCGCGAGATATGAGGAGAAAGAGAGGTAGGGCTGCGCCAACAGGAGAAGAACTTCGTGTGTTGGGCTGCTCCTTTGCGTCCACTATATATAGGGGAAGAGGGGGGGCTGCGCCCCCACCTAGGGTTCCACCCTAGGGGCGGTGGCCAGCCCAAGATCTCATCTGGGGGGCGGCCAAGGGGGGGAGAGGGGAAACTTGCCCCCCAAGTTAGGTGGGTGCGCCCCCTCCCCAAACCCTAGGCGCCTTGGGCCCTTGTGGGGCGGCGCACCAGCCCACCTGGGGCTGGTCCCCTCCCACACTTGGCCCATGCAGCCCTCCAGGGCCGGTGGCCCCACTTGGTGGACCCCCGGGACCCTCCCGGTGGTCCCGGTACGTTACCGATAAAACCCGAAACTTTTCCGGTGACCAAAACATGACTTCCCGTATATAAATATTTACCTCCGGACCATTACGGAACTCCTCGTGACGTTCGGGATCTCATCCGGGACTCCGAACAACATTCGGTAACCACATACAAACTTCCTTTATAACCCTAGCGTCATCGAACCTTAAGTGTGTAGACCCTACGGGTTCGGGAACCATGCAGACATGACTGAGACGTTCTCTGGTCAATAACCAACAGCGGGATCTGGATACCCATGTTGGCTCCCACATGTTCCATGATGATCTCATCGGATGAACCACGATGTCGAGGATTCAATCAATCCCGTATTCAATTCCCTTTGTCTAGCGGTATTGTACTTGCCCGAGATTCGATCGTCGGTATCCCGATACCTTGTTCAATCTCGTTACCGGCAAGTCTCTTTGCTCGTTCCATAACACATCATCCCATGATCAACCCCTTGGTCACATTGTGCACATTATGATGATGTCCTACCGAGTGGGCCCAGAGTTACCTCTCCGACAAGCGGAGTGACAAATCCCAGTCTCGATTCGTGCCAACCCAACAGACACTTTCGGAGACACCCATAGTGCACCTTTATAGCCACCCAGTTACATTGTGACGTTTGGTGCACCCAAAGCATTCCTACGGTATCCGGGAGTTGCACAATCTCATGGTCTAAGGAAATGATACTTGACATTAGAAAAGCTTTAGCATACGAACTACGATCTTTGTGCTAGGCTTAGGATTGGGTCTTGTCCATCACATCATTCTCCTAATGATGTGATCCCGTTATCTACGACATCCAATGTCCATGGTTAGGAAACCGTAACCATCTGTTGATCAATGAGCTAGTCAACTAGAGGCTTACTAGGGACATGGTGTTGTCTATGTACCCACACATGTATCGGAGTTTCCTATCAATACAATTATAGCATGGATAATAAACAATTATCATGAACAAGGAAATATGATAATAATAACTAATTTATTATTGCCTCTAGGGCATATTTCCAACAGTCTCCCACTTGCACTAGAGTCAATAATCTAGTTCACATCGCCATGTGATTAACACTCACAGGTCACATTGCCATGTGACCAACATCCAAAAAGTTTACTAGTGTCACTAAACTAGTTCACATCATCATGTGATTAAGACTCAATGAGTTCTGGGTTTTGATCATGTTTTGCTTGAGAGAGAGGTTTTAGTCAACGGGTCTGCAACATTCAGATCCGTATGTACTTCGCAAATCTCTAGGTCATATTGTAAATGCTGCTTCCACGCTCCACTTGGAGCTATTCCAAATGGTTGCTCCACTATACGTATCTTGTTTGCTACTCAGAGTCATTCGGATAGGTGTTAAAGCTTGCATCGACGTAACCCTTTACGCCGAACTCTTTATCACCTCCATAATCGAGAAACATGTCCGAATTACTCCAAGGACAATTTTGGCCGCTGTCCAATGATGCATTCCTGGATCACTCTTGTACCCCCTTGCCAGACACGTGGCAAGGCACATATCAGGTGCGGTACAAAGCATGACATGCTGTATAGAGCCTATGTCTGAAGCATAGGGGACGACCTTCGTCCTTTCTCTCTCTTCTGTCGTGGTCGAGCTTTAACTCTTAACTTCATACCTTACAACTCAGGCAAGAACAACTTCTTTGACTGATCCATCTTGAACACCTTTCATGTCAAGGTATGTGCTCATTTGAAAGTACAATTTAGCGGTTTTTGATCTATCCTCATAGATCTTGATGCTCAATGTTCAAGCAGCTTAATCCAGGTTTTCTATTGAAAAACACTTTTCAAATAACCCTATATGCTTTCTAGAAATTCCACATCATTTCTGATCAACAATATGTCAACAACATATACTCATCAGAAATTCTATAGTGCTCCCACTCACTTCTTTGGAAATACAAGTTTCTCATAAACTTTGTATAGGCCCAAAATCTTTGATCATCTCATCAAAACGTACATTCCAACTCCGAGATGCTTACTCCAGTCCTTAGAAGGATTGCTGGAGCTTTGCATACTTGTTAGCATCTTTCAGGATTGTCAAAAACCTTCTGGTTCTATCACATACAACCTTTCCTCAAGAAAACTGTCAAGGAAACAATGTTTTGACATCCTATATGCAAGATTTCATAAATAATGTAGTAACTGCTAATCCAATTCCAACAGACTCTTAGCATCGCTACGAGTGAGAAAGCCTCACCGTAGTCAACTCCTTGAACTTGTCGGAAAACATCTTTAACGACAAGTCAAGCTTTCTTAATGGTGATACTTACCATCATTGTTTGTCTTACTCTTAAAATCCATCTCTACCCAACAGCCTTACGACCATCAAGTATTTCTTCCAAAGTCATGGATCCTCTCTTGGATTTTATGGCCTCTAGCCATTTGTCGGAATCCGGGCCCACCACCGCTTCTCCATAGCTCGTAGGTTCATTGTTTTCTAGCAACATGACCTCCAAGACAGGATTACGTACTACTCTGATGCAGTACGCATCATCGTCACCCTACGAGGTTCGGTAGTGACTTGATCCGAAGTTTCATGATCACTATCATCAACTTCCACTTCAATTGATGTAGGTGTCACAGGAACAACTTTCTGTGCCCTACTACACATTGGTTGAAGTGATGGTTCAATAACTTCATCAAGTCTCCACCATCCTCCCACTCAATTCTTTCGAGAGAAACTTTTCCTCGAGAAAGGACCCGATTCAAGAAACAATCCCTATTGCTTTTGGATCTGAACTAGGAGGAATACCCAACTATTTTGGCTGTCCTATGAAGATGCATTTTATCCGCTTTGGGTTCGAGCTTATCAACCTGAAACTTTTTCACATAAGCGTCGCAGCCCCAAACTTTGAAGAAACGACAACTTAGGTTTCTCCAAACCATAGTTCAAATGGTGTCGTCTCAACGGAATTACGTGGTGCCCTATTAAAGTGAGTGCGGTTGTCTCTAATGCCTAACCCATGAACGATAGTGGTAATTCGATAAGAGACATCATGGTATGCACCATATATATCCAATAGGTTGCAACTATGATGTTCGGACACACCATCACACTATGGTATTCCAGGCGGTATTAATTGTGAAACAATTTCCACAATGTCTTAATTGCGTGCCAAAGCTCGTAACTCAGATACTCATCTCTATGATCGTATCATAGACATTTTATCCTCTTGTCACGATGATCTTCAACTTCACTCTGAAATTACTTGAACCATTCAATAATTCAGACTTGTGTTTCATCAAGTAAATATACTCAGTATCTACTCAAATCATCGTGAAGTAAGAACATAACGATATTCATTGATGCCTCAAAGACTCATTGGACTGCACACATCAAAATGTGTTACTTCCAACAAGTTGCTATCTTGTTCCATCTTCTTTGAAAACGAGGCTTTTAGGTCATCTTGCCCATGTGGTATGATTTGCATATCTCAAGTGATTCAAAATCAAGTGAGTCCAAACGATCCATCTGCATGGAGTTTCTTCATGCGTATACATCAATAGACATGGTTCGCATGTCTCAAACTTTTCAAAAACGAGTGAGTCCAAAGATCCATCAACATGGAGCTTCTTCATGCGTTTTACACCAATATGACTTACATGGCAGTGCCACAAGCAAGTGGTACCATCATTACTATCTTATATCTTTTGGCATGAAAATGTGTATCACTACGATCGAGATTCAGTAAATCATTCCTTTTAGGTGCAAGACCATTGAAGGTATTATTCAAATAAACAGAGTAACCATTATTCTCCTTAAATGAATAACCGTATTGCGATAGACATAATCCAATCATGTCTATGCTCAACGCAAACGCCAAATAACAATTATTTAGGTTTAACACCAATCTCGATGGTAGAGGGAGCGTGCGATGCTTGATCACATCAACCTTGGAAACACTTCCAACACATATCGTCAGCTCACCTTTAGCTAGTCTCCGTTTATTCCGTAGCTCTTTTATTTCGAGTTACTAACACTTAGCAACCGAACCGGTATCTAATACCCTGGTGCTACTAGGAGTACTAGTAAAGTACACATTAACATAATGTATATCCAATATACTTCTATCGACCTCGCCAGCCTTCTCATCTACCAAGTATCTAGGGTAATTCTGCTCCAGTGGCTGTTCCCCTTATTACAGAAGCACTTAGTCTCGGGTTTGGGTTCAACCTTGGGTTTCCTCACTGGAGCAGCAACTGATTTTCCGTTTCATGAAGTACCCCTTCTTGCCCTTGCCCTTCTTAAAACTAGTGGTTTCACTAACCATCAACAATTGATGCTCCTTCTTGATTTCTACATTCGCGGTGTCAAACATTGCGAATAGCTCAAGGATCATCATATCTATCCCTGATATGTTATAGTTCATCACGAAGCTCTAGCAGCTTGGTGGCAATGACTTTGGAGAAACATCACTATCTCATCTGGAAGATCAACTCCCACTCGATTCAAGTGATTGTTGCACTCAGACAATCTGAGCACAAGCTCAACGATTGAGCTTTTCTCCCTTAGTTTGTAGTCTAAGAAAATTATCGGAGGTCTTATACCTCTTGACGTGGGCACGAGCCTGAAATCCCAATTTCAGCCCTCGAAACATCTCATATGTTCCGCGATGTTTAGAAAACGTCTTTGGTGCCTCAACTCTAAACCGTTTAACTGAACTATCATGTAGTTATCAAAACGTGTATGTCCGATGTTCGCAACATCCACAGACGACGTTTGGGGTTCTGCACATTGAGCGGTGCATTAAGGACATAAGCTTTCTACTGATCGCATAATCGCTACTGTCAACTTTCAACTATATTTTCTCTAGGAACATATCTAAAACAGTAGAACTAAAGCGCGAGCTATGACATAATTTGCAAAGGGATTTTTACTATGTTCAGGATAATTAAGTTCATCTAATGAACTCCCACTCAGATAGACATGCCTCCAGTCATCTAAGTGATTACATGATCCGAGTCAACTAGGCCGTGTCCGATCATCACGTGAGACGGACTAGTCATCATCGGTGAACATCTTCATGTTGATCATATCCTCCATACGACTCATGCTCGACCTTTCGGTCTCTTGTGTTTCGACGCCATGTCTGTACATGCTAGGCTCATCAAGTTAACCTAACTGTTTCGCGTGTGTAAATCTGGCTTGCACCCGTTGTATGTGAACGTTAGAATCTATCACACCCGATCATCACGTGGTGCTTCGAAACGACGAACTTTCGCAACGGTGCACAGTGAGGGGGAACACTTTCTTGAAATTTTAATGAGGGATCATCTTATTTACTACCGTCGTTCTAAGCAAATAATATGTATAAACATGATAAACATCACATGCAATCAAATAGTGACATGATATGGCCAATATCATTTTGCTCCTTTTGATCTCCATCTTCGGGGCTCCATGATCATCATCGTCACCGGCATGACACCATGATCTCCATTATCATGATCTCCATCATCGTGTCTCCATGAAGTTGTCTCGCCAACTTATTACTTCTACTACTATGGCTACCGGTTAGCAATAAAGTAAAGTAATTACATGGCGTTTGTTCAATGACACGCAGGTCATACAATAAATTAAGACAACTCCTATGGCTCCTTCCGGTTGTCATACTCATCGACATGCAAGTCGTAATTCCTATTACAAGAACATGATCAATCTCATACATCACATATCATTCATCACATTCTTCTTGGCCATATCACATCACATAGCATACCCTGCAAAAACAAGTTAGACGTCCTCTAATTGTTGTTTGCATGTTTTACGTGGCTGCTATGGGTTTCTAGCAAGAATGTTTCTTACCTACGCAAAAACCACAACGTGATATGCCAATTTCTATTTACCCTTCATACGGACCCTTTTCATCGAATCCGATCCGACTAAAGTGGGAGAGACTGGCACCCGCTAGCCACCTTATGCAACAAATGCATGTCAGTCGGTGGAACTTGTCTCACGTAAGTGTATGTGTAAGGTCAGTCCGGGCCGCTTCATCCCACAATACCGTCGAAACAAGATTGGACTAGTAACAGTAAGCATATTGAACAAAATCAACGCCCACAACAACTTGTGTTCTACTCGTGCATAGAATCTATGCAATAGACCTAGCTCTGATACCACTGTTGGGGAACGTAGCAGAAATTCAAAATTTTCCTACGAGTCACGAAGATCTATCTATGGAGAGACTAGCAACGAGGGGAAGGAGAGTGCATCTACATACCCTTGGAGATCGCTAAGCGGAAGCATTACAAGAACGCGGATCAAGGAGTCGTACACGCAGCGATTCAAATCGCGGTTAATTCCGATCTAAGCACCGAACAACGGTGCCTCCGCGTTCAACACACGTACAGCCCGGTGACGTCTCCCATGCCTTGATCCAGCAAGGAGAGAGGGAGAGGTTGGGGAAGACTCCATCCAGCAGCAGCACAACGGCATGGTGGTGGTGAAGGAGCGTGGTGATCCAGCAGGGCTTCGCCAAGCACCGCGAGATATGAGGAGAAAGAGAGGTAGGGCTACGCCCACAGGAGAAGAACTTCGTGTGTTGGGCTGCTCCTTTGCCTCCACTATATATAGGGGAAGAGGGGGTCTGCGCCCCCACCTAGGGTTCCACCCTAGGGGCGGCGGCCAGCCCAAGACCCCATCTGGGGTGCGGCCAAGGGGGGAGAGGGGAAAACTTGACCCCCAAGTTAGGTGGGTGCGCCCCCTCCCCAAACCCTAGGCGCCTTGGGCCCTTGTGGGGGGGCGCACCAGCCCAACTAGGGCTGGTCGCCTCCCATACTTGGCCCATGCAGCCCTCCGGGGCCGGTGGCCCCACTTGGTGGACCCCGGGACCCTCCCGGTGGTCCCGGTACGTTACCGATAAAACCTGAAACTTTTCCGGTGACCAAAACAGGACTTCCCATATATAAATCTTTACCTCCGGACCATTCCGGAACTCCTCGTGACGTCCGCGATCTCATCCGGGACTCCGAACAACATTCGGTAACCACATACAAACTTCCTTTATAACCCTAGCGTCATCGAACCTTAAGTGTGTAGACCCTACGGGTTCGGCAACCATGCAGACATGACCGAGATGTTCTTCGGTCAATAACCAACAGCGGGATCTGGATACCCATGTTGGCTCCCACATGTTCCAGGATGATCTCATCGGATGAACCACGATGTCGAGGATTCAATCAATCCCGTATTCAATTCCCTTTGTCTAGCGGTATTGTACTTGCCCGAGATTCGATCGTCGGTATCCCGATACCTTGTTCAATCTCGTTACCGGCAAGTCTCTTTACTCGTTCCGTAACACATCATCCCGTGATCAACCCCTTGGTCACATTGTGCACATTATGATGATGTCCTACCGAGTGGGCCCAGAGTTACCTCTCCGACAAGCGGAGTGACAAATCCCAGTCTCGATTCGTGCCAACCCAATAGACACTTTCGGAGACACCCGTAGTGCACCTTTATAGCCACCCAGTTACGATGTGACGTTTGGTGCACCCAAAGCATTCCTACGGTATACGGGAGTTTCACAATCTCATGGTCTAAGGAAATGATACTTGACATTAGAAAAGCTTTAGCATATGAATTACGATCTTTGTGCTAGGCTTAGGATTGGGTCGTGTCCATCACATCATTCTCCTAATGATGTGATCCCGTTATCAACAACATCCAATGTCCATGGTCAGGAAACCGTAACCATCTGTTGATCAACGAGCTAGTCAACTAGAGGCTTACTAGGGACATGGTGTTGTCTATGTACCCACTCATGTATCTGAGTTTCCTATCAATACAATTATAGCATGGATAATAAACGATTATCATGAGCAAGGAAATATAATAATAATAACTAATTTATTATTGCCTCTAGGGCATATTTCCAACAGATCCTAGCTATGGTGAAGTTGTACACACAAGGTTTACGAGTTCAGGCCCTTCACGGTGGAAGTACCAGCCCTACATCTTGGTGCTCGGGAGCTCGGTCGATTGAATTATGTGTGTGGATTTATAGGGGGTGCGAACCCTTGTTCCTGAGGAGGGGGTGGCTTATATAGAATTCGCCAGACCCCTTCGGCCCTCAGTTACACAAGGTTTAAGGTACATAAAGATGGGGCGTTATTGGTAACGCCAACAATAAAGATGCATGAATGACCATTAAGTCTACAGAGTAAATGCCCGACCGTTGCTGTACAGAGTGGCTTTAGGTCTTCTGGTCGTCGAGTGACTATTGCTATGGTCGAGTGACATTGAATATTCCGAGTGGAATGCTTCTGGTCGAGTGGACGATGTTATCCCTTGAATGCTTCTGACTTTAAGGTAATGTCCTTTGGGAGGGCATCTAGGTCAGGCCTATGACCCTACCCTAGGTACATGTCATCATCATTAGCCCCCGAATGGTTCAGGGTTCGAGTGGAGAAGGAGATGAAAATAATTCCGAC
The DNA here is from genome assembly GCA_021605205.1 of Aegilops longissima. Taxonomy (NCBI): domain Eukaryota; kingdom Viridiplantae; phylum Streptophyta; class Magnoliopsida; order Poales; family Poaceae; genus Aegilops; species Aegilops longissima. The sequence continues at coordinate 581,341,104 of CM038676.1, forward strand.
TCAGTTCTTGCGCTTCGGAAGCGTCTTGCTGGGATCAATGAATAACGTGACGACTTCAACTTCTTTTTCAGTCGCCTTGATCCATTATTAGTTTGTCGAGTGAACTTTGCTGATAAGCCTTGAGTGTTGATATGGAAAAAATCTTCAGTCTGACGGACTGCTCCACTGCTCGCGGATCTTGTGGGATTCGAAATTTTGGGAAGCGCGCGGGATGGAGGAGGCCGCGGTAATCGGGACGGATTAGGCAGGAACGCCTCGATATCCGCGCCACCTTTTTTGCCACGTACCGAGCGAGTGACTGTTGCGGGATTTGACAGGATTGCCCGGGCCCAGCAGTCAGTCACTCGGAAATGACTCAATATAAAGCGTTGGGTTGGGGAATTCTGCACAGTGCGCCTCAATTTCTCCTTCTTCCTCCTCTGCTTCTCCACTATTGCCGCTTCCGTTCTCGACGCCGCCTCCTGCCCGTGCACCTCCTGTTGCGATGGCGAAGGACAAGACGGCGGCACTTGAGCATGCAAAGAAGGGAGTGGCGAAGGGGAAGGGGAAGAAGACCTGTAGGAGCGGGTCATCGTCGAGATCCGTCTTGCCACGCGGCTGGGTTCAGGGCGAATGGATGCAGTCCACAACCGAGCTGGATGATTTGCGAGATCTGGCCGAGAGCGGGCTGATCGAGCATGGTTCCTGGAGGCTCCCGGGGGATGAAACTGAGCCGCAGCCTCAGGAGGGCAAGTGCGTCTTGGTCACCACCCACTTCGACCGCGGTTTTTCCTTGCCCTCACATCCCTTTTTCCGTGCTTTTATGAACTTCTTCGGAGCTCAAATCCACCATTTCTCTCCCAACACTATCACGTACCTTGCTGCCTTTGTCTCTCTATGTGAGAATTTCCTGGGCTGCCGACCGCACTAGGGTCTGTTTAAGCACATCTTCAAATGCCGCTCGCAGACTGTGAAAAAAGCTAGTCCGAGTGATGAGAAAACTCAGGTGATCCATATTTGTGGGGGCTTAGGCATCCAGATGCGCGGGAAGAGTGCTTTTCCCGCGATGACTCTCCCTGACTCGGTTAGAGGGTGGCAGTCGGCTTGGTTTTATTGCAAAGACAAGTCGACCCCTGATCATTCGACTGGTCTCCCTCCCTTTTCTTTGGCGCGAGTCCAGAAACCGACTACCTTGAAAGTGACTCCAGCAGAGAAGGTGGAGGTGGCCATGTTGATGGAGCGAGTAGTTCAGCAGATCCATGAGGGTGTGACTGGTATGGATTTGCTCGAGGTATTTCTCAGTCGATGTATCCAGCCTCTCCAGGATCGTGATCACTTGATGTGGATGTACTCAGGGATTGAAGATTCCACTAGGATCCACCCGAAGGACTTCGATGAAAAGATGGTGGCGCAGTGGGTGCAAGGCATCACAGGAAACAAGGACAACCCCGTGGGTCCCGAAGAGTTTTACCATTCGACGCCAACAATCAACCAGACAAGGTCTATTCTTTATTTCCGAGTGTTTTTCATTCTGACTTGCAATTGTTTACTGAGTCGACCATCCTTTGTTGACCTCTTTTGTTTCGCAGATCTAAACGGAGACATACTCAATGCCGAAAGGGGAGCAAGAGAAGTACCAGAAAGGAAAAGAAAGCGGAGGCGAAAGCATGGATTGGCAGTCTGATGGAGGAGAAGATGAAAGTGCGTTATATCGACTAGAGGGGGGTGAATAGGCGATTTTTATGAATTCTTCACTGAGGAATTTGTGGGTGAGGAAATTCCTTAGCGAAGAACTACTTGCAGCGGAATAAGTACTCATAAGTAAACATAACAGAACACAAGAATGGTCATCATGATGAAACGAAGACAAGCATAGAGTACAGAAAGCGTAATCACAGGATAACACAGGATGAAGACAAACAGACTGAAGAAATTGAACTGAGGAAATTGAGAAAGTCTTCAGTCAAAGTCTTCAAACACAGATATGACAAGCACACAACACAGTAATGAGGAAATGAAAGAGTTGAGGAAATAGAACCAGTTGGCTTGGTGAAGACAATGATTTGGTAGACCAGTTCCAACTGTTGTCTCAGTTGTACGTCTGGTTAGGGCGACTAGGTATTTAAACCTGAGGACACACAGTCCCGGACACTCAGTCCCGAACACACAGTCCAGGACACTTAGTCCTCACCATATTCCCTTGGAGCTAAGGTTACACAGACCTCTCCCAATCACTCGTGGTAAGTCTTCAGGTGACTGCCGAACCTTCACAAACTCGGTGACTCGGCGATCCACCACTACAAGAAATATGTCAACTTGTGACCACCACTATTGGTCACTGAAAGGTCATGGTTTTTCATTTGCGACCTTTTTGTGACCAAACACAGAAGGTCAAAAGCTGGCAGTCGTAAACTGACTATAGCGACCTTTCTTCTGGAATGGTCGAAGATGTTTATGACCAAGATACGTCTACTGTGGCGTTTGGTCACTAGCAACCTCCCCAGGCCACTTAGGCATCCAGCTTGGCAATCTGATGTGGCACAAGATTCAGCCCGGTCCAATTCGATTTTCTACATGGGCCTAGCCCATTTAGTATTTTTTTTCATGTTAATTTTGGTCGGCTTCATGGGCCACGCCTTACAATTCGGACTTTTAATTTTCTGGGCCATGGCCCTTTTGCAAGCCATTTCATTAGGCCTTTTTGTTCAGGTTTTCCAGAAATGCACAATGTTCCAGTCCACTATTATTTGGGCTGTAGCCTTTTTAGAGCCCATATATTATTTGGTCCAATAGAACATTTGGTATTTTTATTCACTGATTTCCAGTTTGCACATTTGAACAACAAACACTAAATAATTCTCTCAATTAAATGATTAAATTCAAAAATCATTCATCCAAATACACACGACAACACATACAACTCTGCACGTCCAACATCATCTAAAACAAGCAAAAACAGATACACAAGCACATACAAGTGTGCTTACAAGCAAAAACAGATACACAAGCACCAAAACATGGTGCAACATCAACTAAAATGGTGGTGCGCATCTCCATGCCTCTTCTGATCTTCCATCACAGCAGCAGCAGCCTAAACAACATTAGATCCTGATCCAGATCACCAAAAAGAAACATTATTAAATGTTTAGAGACAATGACATCAACAAGAGAATGCCTCTTGTAATTGCTGTACGCAGCTCTATATGTACCATGTACTGAACACTAAGGAAGTACCAGCTACAATTTCAGTAAAACTACGTTGATCAAAGGGACCAGGATAAACATATAGTTGAGAGCCTCTTTCTTTTTGTTTGATCAGTCATGGGCTCGCAGAGAAGGTATAGCTACAGAAGTAGAATATGACCAGTTAATATATTGCAGAGAAGGTTTTTGTGCATCAGCACTGAATTAAAGAACATATTCTCAATAATTTAGACACATCGTTTCAAGTTGTTGCAACATCAGCTTGAGGCTGCTTCTCTATTCTCAATAATTTGTGCATCAGTCATTTCTACAGTTTCAGTAAAACTATAAGAACACAAAGTAAAACTACAAAAACTACAGTTTTAGTCAAACTATATGTACCATGTACGCATAGATTCAAGTATGATACTAAGTGAGCAGGTAGAATCATCCAAGCATGGAGGCAAGTGTCTCACCTGCGGCAACTGACAAGGAGCGAAGTTGAGCATGGCCGGGGCAGGAGCAGTAGGAGTAGCACGGCCGGCCTTGAGGTCCGGGGCATCCACAGCCTGCCGGCATCGGGTGCCTGCACCGAGGGAGCATCGGGCATGCCTGCATGAGGAAGGAAAGCAGCATCGAGAGTTGAAGGAAGAAATCAAAGATGAGGGTACCTCAAGGAGCAGAGCAGAGCGAAGTACTATAAATTAACAGGCAAGGGTCATTGTTATCCCGGTGGCATTGACAGGCTGCAAAATTGCCTCTACAGTTTATTGTTTAGCTATGATAAATAAGTTGGTACAAGAATGATTGTGGCAACAGAGATACTGATAAGAATGCAAAGTACATTTAGTGAGAATTGTATTCTTATAATTAAGCTACCAGCAGAGAAGCGAAAACTGCCGAACAGCCTGGCACTAACATATATATTTGAGGCCTTGATCGCGAGATGAAAGCACTCCAAATTCAGATGTCTTTGGACCAATTCAGAACTTCAGATCAGCTCGAGAACTGTTTCCTGATCAGTTCATCCATTGCTAACAAATCTATACAGAAAGTAATAAACTGTACCCCCTAATAGAGACCAAGAATTGGGCCAAACAGCTCGTGTCAACTGGCTACCATTCGAATTATTATTGTACCATGGCATAGAAAAAATTCAGTAACCTCACTTCTACAAATTAACCTGGTGCTGTTGTACTCCTACACCATTCAAGCTCATGGTCGGGATAACAAATACTAATAACCCATAGATAGCATGGTACAGACGCAAGCAACCAGTTAATACTAGCTATCTGAAGGAACAGCAAACAGTGACAATTGACAGTAGCTGAAGAAAAATACGATCCTACTGCTACTCTCATCAATTAAACTGACATCATATAATACAAGCTATCTCAAGGAAGGAGAGAAGGGAATATGGGGTTGGCGTCGGTGAGGAGGTGTATGATCTCCATGGTGTGCTTGATGATGCGGGCGGCATGACATTCTTCTGTTCGCTTGGGCTAGTAGCGCCCTTGAGACAAAATCAAATCAAGAATCGATGAGTCAAAGACCAATCAATCTTAATATGTCGACTGACGCTTCTGAATTTACTTTAAGAAACGTATTCTCACTTACAGATTTTCTCCATCAAGTACAGGGACGAAGCTTCCGTAAACGGCCTTGACGAGAATGTTCGCCTTCAATGACCTGACAAACATGATTTGAGATGGCAAGTAGTTTCTCAGCAAGGTAAGATAGATAGATGCCACTCCCTCCATCCCACAAGAAAAGATGTTATTACATAAAAAATACTGAAACAACATGGCGCAATACACTGTAATTAGAAGCGCATGCAGATTTAAGATCGATGTGTGCATACCTGAAGGCGTCTTGGCAGAAGTGAGTGCTGAGCTTCCCATCCGCACCCTTGACTAGTTAGAAGTAGACATCGGTTTGCTCCGACAGGCCGTCATCGACCAGCACGAGTAGCCCGAACGGGCCGAGCAAGCCCCGCCCCGCCGCGTCGGCACTCGCGCTGAAAAAGAGAGGATCAATGAAACTGAGAAACTTGTCCGAGTAGAACTAGATAGAACAATACTGAATGTCTATCTAGGATATATATATATATATATATATATATATATATATATATATATATATATATATATATATATATATATATATATATATATATATATATAGGGCATGGGCATGGCCTGAATAGAGCCCAAATTGCATATATTGATATTGCTATCAATTATTGGTATGCGGAGGACCTATACCCGACCCGAATATTGATAGAAATTCCCATAATAGATCCTTTAAATATTGATAAGGTATTATCAATTATATGGGCAGGGAGGACCCCCCTAAAAAAAATTAAAAAAAAATGCAATGTCTAATATTTAAACAAGTTAAATTAAATTTAAATTAAATGAATAAGCAGTGTTGAATATTTAAGCAGCCTTGGCATGTATGTACGCATACACTGACACAAGGATTCCTAAGGAAGAGCTACCTATCTGAAGGCATGAAGAAGTGCATCGCTGGCAAGCGAAGAAGAAAAGAAGAGCCAGCCAATTATTCACCGAGAGACAGTGCCACGTGAAGAAAGCAAATATTCCTGAAGATTGAAGCTTGTCGGCACTCTCTCACATTTTTCTATATTATTAGAAGGACACGTGTGTACCCTAGTAGGACACGTGTGCATACTACCGTGTGTAAAATAAGTGAAGGAAGGCTCCCGAAGGCCTCCCTTGCAGCCACCCCTCGCGGCTATAAAAGGGGACACCAGACGGAGAAGAGCCACCAGCCACCGATAGAGCAAAGAGCTGCCACCCAGCTAGCAAGCTCGTTGCTCAGTAGTAGTAGTAGTTGTAGTTTCATCCTGGAATAAGAGCCACCATATCCAGAGCATTGTAAGGCTCAAGAAGGTAGTTAGAAGGTAATTTTCTTTAGTTTGTGTAATCCCTTCGGGGCCTCCCGAAAGGGAAAGCCATATGTAAATTATGTTGTTGAAATGATGTAGTTTCTTGGTTTCACTTGGTATTTTTACTTATGAATTTATGGGACGAGTTCTTATGCTAGGGATCCTATAGGAGAAACCTCTGCGTGTGTAGTTCTCTGTGTAGCCCAGAGTGGCGTTTGAATGAGAACCTTGTGGCAGAGAGAAGTGTTCCTTGGGTGGAACTGCCTGGGAAGGCGATAGAATTTAACCCATAAATTTGCAATTAAAACTGCTAAGTGAACGTAACTAGCTACATCTGATGCAACATAATGAAAAATATGGTGAGTCTTGAGTAGGATTTTACACCTTTAGCACATCGCCGGACTAATTGTTGGCCTCGCCAGCCTCTAAATAGATCCTGCATTAAATATATAATCAAGTTAGAACGTGAAGGTAATCATATTGAATTAAATATTATTGTGAATAGTGGAATACTATTCCAAATAGTGTATTTAATAGTGGAGCACTATTGTGAATAGTGCTGAATAGTAAATACTATTCAAGATAAAAAGCATACCTGTCTACCACTTCCACCTAATCCCAAATTAACCTAATCAATATCTAATCACATATTAAGCTAAATAAAATTTCAGTTTCCCTATATATTGATTAGAAAAGCTAAATAAGTTATATAAAAATTAATTTCCCTATATTGTTGGTATCAGGTCCAGCGTTTAATCATTGAAAGGTTAAAATATTTAAACTTAGAAGTTAGCGCAGGTAAAGTAATAAATACTAAGGAAAATATAAATATAAGGTGTAGAGTAAATCCTTCGAAGAGCATATCGGCACTCATCTCATAGCCGTTAAATACAATCGTCGATTTAATATATAACTTTTACATATCTTGGGGAAAAGACAAGATAACTTAGACCAAAAATTTGAAAGTTTATTTAAAGAATACCAAAACTTATGGATAAGTATTCAGGTTTGAATAATAAAATTGATCTAGCTTTACATAAGCTAGAGGAAGCAAAAGCAAGACAGAATACAGTTTGCAAGAATAACGATTATATTAAAGAGGAAGTGTTGTCAATAGGCCGTTACTTAAGTAAAGGCAAAGAGTCACTCCCACGACCGATACAAGACAAGATATACTTGAAATTAAAAAGTTGGTGCAAGAGGTTAAAACTTTGATTATCTCATAATTTTATGACTGAATATACTCAAGCATTAAACGAAGTAGCAAAATACTGTCACCTCCTGTCGGATTCTCCGATCACGACTCCCCAAAGGAAGATTCCAAAGTAATAATAAGACAAAATAACACAATCATCCAACTACTAATTCAAGTATTAGATAAGCTAAAAAGTGTTCAAAGCAACAAAGAAATTGTGTTATCATCATCTGGAATAGTTGCCTCTACTAGAAATATTAATTCAGAAAATGGACGTATCTAAAGGCTTCCTTAGAAGAGACAAAACCCTCCAATTAGTAAGGCAAGATTCAAGACCTCTGGCCATGAAGCATAGATTATCATGCAAAGCTGATGATATTGATAGCATTGAAGAAGTTATAGATATACAAAGAGATCTAGAAAGATATCAAAAGATACCCGAGAAAAATAAAGCCGCAGCAAGTATACCACATGGGTATGTTTGAAAGTAAAAGTGGTCTATATAGAATATCCAGAGAAGTAGAATTAAGTGTGTTAACACACCCAGTAGATTTAAGAATTGTAAGCAAAAATATTGAAAATGAACTAAAATATTGTGGTTATAAATATATTCATCAAGGCATGTATATCATAGGAGTCAAAGGTATGACAAGGAAGAAATTAGGTGCGAAGGTTTTGATAACTCTATTAGATAGAAGATGGGAATCAGTAGACAAAGCAGCATTAGGATTTTGGAAGGAGACATGAATGAAAATAGATTAATAACCTATATAGCTCCAGACCTAATGATGCCTGTAAAAGAATTTATTGAAAAATGAGTTTTGGTTTCCAAACTAAAGGTTATGAAGATTTTAAAGGAACAAATTTGCTAGTAAGCATAGAATTTATAGGAAGGCTCACTAATAGAAGTAGCTCCAGATATAGAGTGAATGTGAATGACGTAATTGATAGCATGCAATCAAAAGGTATTAAATTTATGAATCCTCTTAAAATTGGCTCTGAAGAAAGAGCAGGAGAAGAATGAAAGATAGGAGAATTAATAGAGAAAAAAGAATTAAAGCAACCTGAAAACTACATAAGCTATCAAAATTGTGAAGGAAGTAGCAGTATTCGATTTATGAACTATAAAGCTGCTTCAATAGAAGACTCTGAATCATTTATGTTAGAATCAGAAATTAATGATGATAAGAATAAAGGTATATCTGAATGTATGGAAAAGCCTAATTTAGATGATGAAATAATTCATTCGGAAAAGAAGCTAAAGCATATTGAATGGGAATATAGTCATTCTATGACAAAAGATTGACCAAAAATTAGAGAAAGAGAACTATTTATTATTAGAGAAATTGCAAGGTTAAAGAAACTAAAAAACCATAAAATGCCTGCCACTAGTAGTTCAAGCATGGAAGATAAAATTATAGCATCCGCAGAAAGAAAAGCAAATGCTATTATTAATAAAAATTCCATTAATAATAATAATAAAGATAAGAATATTATTCAAAAAGAAGAAATTGTTAGTGAAGAAGAGCAATGGGATATCAATAATAAGTTATTATTAGAAAGTTATGAGGAAGAGGAGGAATTAATAAAAGAAATGTGGTTAGAAGATGAAAGGTATGATGATTCAGAACAAAATAGTGATTTCTATAACTCATTAGATGATGTGGGACTACATAATTTAGACAATGCAATGGAAGCCATGGAAGTAGAAAGTAGTGGTAAAAGAAGAAGGGGATATGGAGAATCATCTGTAAAAAGAGAAGGAGAAAGAGAGAGACCTACCGGGACAGCTGGACAATGGCCTCCAGAAAAAGATGATTATCAACCTACATATATCCCAGGACAATATAGATACATGGGTACTAAAAGAAGAGATTTTGAAAAACCAGTGCAATTCCAAAATTATAAAATGATGGTGCTATATTAAACCTAGCAGCTCATGATCCAATAGATTGGCGAATATAATTAGCATATGGAAAGGTTTAATAGTACAAAATATATACAAAATCAGTATAGCATAGGCACTAAGGTAGAAGATATGTTAACATATCTTGAAACATTTTAGGAGAATCTGTAAAAGTTCTTTGGGAACAATGGGTAGAATCATACCCTAGTCAATATGAAGAATTAAAAGGGCAGGAAGTAACCCTAATAACTGCGAATGTTATCTCAAATATGATCATAGCAGAAGATCCAGAATTAGGTCATACCTCATTGCAAAATGAAAGGTTAAGAGAAATAGAAAATTAACATTAACTAGCTGGAAAGGTATTAAAGAATTTTCCCAGCATTATTTGTATAATGCTACTACTGCTAAACAAGGTTTTAATGTAGGCGTAGTAGAAAGATATTTTAATAAGTTGCCACGACCCCTAGGGTCAATAATATTTGAAGAATATAAAAAGGAAACGGCGGAAACGTGGTAAATATATCTCAAGCTGTAACATTTGTTTTCAAACAATTAAGAAAGGTGTGTACTAGTATTCAAGCCCAAAGATCTATGAAGAAATCAGATTATAATTTTGCAATAACATAGTCCAAATACCACTTACATATGGAGAAGAAAGGCATAGGAAAAACAAATATTATAAACCACAAAGGAGAGATAATAGAAATTTTAGAACAAAGAAAAGATATTTCTTAAGAAGGTCAGACAATAGAGCCCCATTCTTGCATAAAAGAAATGTAAGAAGATATAATCCCAAGAAAACCTATGATAAAACATGCAGGTGTTTCATATGTAACTCTCCGATCATCTAAGTAGAACATGCCCTAATAAAGACCAGAAAAGATACTCTAGCAAATATGAAGAACAAGAGAGAGTGTTAATTATAGATAGTGTTAATGAAAATATATTAGTATGTGATGATGAAATAAAAGACGATGAGTCAATATATTCAATTATAGAAACAGATGAAGTAGAAAATGAGGCTCCGAATATGAATCAAGTGAAGATGAAATAGACCTAATAGATGATTTAGCGGTTTAAAAATTGAAATGATGAACCAAGTAGATTGTGAACATGATTGGATTAGAGGAAAGGTGATTATAACATAAAATGTGCTTTCAGATATATTACCCAAGCCAAGATAATAGGTTCACTTGTAGCTTGTGTTTAAAACAAGCATGTGCCTCATGTCTAAAAGCCAATAATCAAAAATGGAGACAAGAGATAGAATTGGAACCGAAGAGCGAATATTATCCAGAGGGTTAGAAATTTAGAAAATAGAATAAATAAGCTAGAAGCAGAGCTAGAAAAACTTAAAGATGAGTTAGAAAATAGTAAAGAGGAAAATGATAATGTTCCAAAAAACACAGAAATGAAAGAGCAAATGATAACAGTAAGGGATAAAAAAGGAGACAAATTAATACAATTGAAAGATGCAATTACTAGTTTTGGAAACAAATATATTGTTCGATTACCATTCAAAGAAGTGTTAGGAATAAGGATCCCAGTTAAGATTGTTCTGAAGCCAAATATTTCATATAAAATACTGGCATTATTAGATACTGGTTGCACTAAGAATATCATCCATGATAAATATTTTATGAGATGTCCCGAAATAGTTGAAACTATAGATGATAATAAAGCTGAAGTATCTACCGATATGTCAGGAATAAAGAAGATCCATAATCAGCTAGCATATAATATTGAAGCTTACATAAATGGCACAAAATATATAATAGATGAAATTACAATAAGAGATTTGTCAGTAATAAATGATGACATGATAATAGGGTTAAGATTTTTACAACAATCTTTACAAACCACAATCATACATGAAGAGGGTGTAACATTTATCCCTTATCAAGATAATGTTCCATACATTTCTGAAGTACGAAAACAAAGAAAGTCCTTGCAAAATGTAGAAATATCTAATTTAGATGATGAATATAGCACAAGTCCAGATCCCCTTGAATTCTGTAAAGACGAAGAACTTAGTGAGACCATAGAAGAATATCATATAGAAAATACATGTACAGAATGCATTGGGTTGCAATCATTTTCTCCAAATTGGTATAGAGATATAAAATCTAAAAGGATATAGATAAGATTGTGCAAAGACTAGAAAGCATACAAATTATTGGAGAAATACCAATGAAGCATTGGGATAAGAACTCTATAGTTTGCAAAATAAATATCATAAATCCAGATTATATAATTAAGTCAGGACCAATAGAAGCTACTCCTAAAGATATCAAGAGTTCAAAATGCATATTGAAGAGTTATTAAAGTTAAAAGCTATAAGAGAAAGCGAAGCCCTCATCGATCTGCTGCTTTTATAGTTAGAAATCATGCTGAAGAAGTTAGAGGTAAATCTAGAATGGTAATTAACTTTAAAAGGCTTAATGATAATACAGTTGACGATGCATACAACATACCCAATAAGCAGGAATGGATTAACAGAATACAAGGAAGTAAATATTTCTCCAAATTCGATTTAAAGGCAGGATTTTGGCAAGTAAAATGGCTGAAGAATCTATTCCATGGACAGCATTTACTTGTCCACAAGGCCATTATGAATGGCTAGTAATGCCATTAGGCCTAAAGAATGCACCTGCACTATTTCAAAGAAAGATGCAAAATATATTTAATGAGAATCAAGCATTTATATTAGTATCGTAGATGATTTGTTAGTATTCTCAAAATCATACAAAGAGCATATAGCCCATCTTGAAGTGTTCTTTCGAAAGGTAGAACAAAATGGGCTCATACTATCTAAAAAGAAGATGGAATTTGCAAAGAGAAAATAAATTTTCTTGGTCATGAAATAGGAGAAGGAAAGATATATCTACAAGAACATATTGCAAAGAAAATACTAGAGTTTCCTGATAATATGAGTGATAAAAAGGTTTTACAACAGTTCTTAGGAATTGTAAACTACTGCGAAACTATATAGATAACTTAGCAAAGCTAGCAGGACCTTTATATGCTAAATTAAGAAAAATGGTCAAAGATACTTCAATTCTGAAGATATAAAATTAGTAAAGGCCATCAAGGAAAAGGTCAAGAATTTAAAACCCTAGAATTGCCTCTAGAAGACAATTATTTTATAATTGAGACAGATGCATCTAAGGTAGGATGGGGTGCGATACTAAAACAAAAGCCCAATAAATACTCTCCAAAGGCGACGAAAAAATATGCAGATATGCTTCAGGAAGTTACAAATTAAAGACGGTAAATAATATTGATAGAGAAATTCTTGCAGTGGTAAATGCAATAAATGCATTTAGGTTATATCTAGGATTTAAAGAATTTATAGTACTGAACAGACTGTGAAGCCATATGCCGATATTACAATAAAATTAATAGTAAGAAAAGCTCAACCAGAAGATGGGTCTTATTTGAAGACACCATAGCTGGGAATGGTTATAAAGTTATTTTTGAGCATATTAAAGGGAAGGATAATACCTTACCTGATATATTTTCTCGTGCATCAAATTTGCAGGAATGAAGAGAGGATTATTCGCCAACAAGGATGAATATCTCTTCTTTGGAGAAGAAAATAGGCTGAAAATGTTTCAGCCAAATACATTCAATTTTAAGCCAAAATCCCATATTAAGCTCGATGAAGCCCAAAGATGCATATTGGATAACTTTTGGTTCCAATATGCTCGTAAAAGAGACGAACAAGGGTATTTTTTATCAATTCTCAATAGTTTGGCTGAATATTTTAATGAATTAAACAAAAATGTGCCAAAGCCAGCAAAGGTTGAAATACCAAAAGGAGAAACTCTATATCTCATATTCGATGGAAATAAACCTGGCATATATTTGGAATGGGAAAATATTATGATTGAAAAACTAGATGCAAAAAGAAATGGAGGAGATTTAACATTCAAAAGATATTACAGTATAGATGAGGCCTTACTTTGGGCAAGAAAGGTATTAGGACCAGATTATTATATTGACCCAAAGGCCAAAGACTATATCCAAATGAAAAGAGGCATACCTGCTTCACCAACTCCCACAAAGGGGAGGCATCAAGCTCAAAAATATAAAGAAGGAAGAATCCCCAAAATATAAGACATACCAAGAATGCCTTCTAAAGGGCTTGACCCTTTAGACAGTGAATACATGGATCAAGAAATGGATAAAAGGTTTGAAGAATTTTCAAAGATAATAAAGAAAGAATTAAAGGAGGAAATATTAAAAGAATTAAGGCAAGAAATGGATGAAAAATTTGAAGAAATAAAGAAAGAATGTGATGAAAAATTTGATTTCAATCTGTTAAATGATGAGGATCATATGGACATAGCAGGGCATGGGCAGCGGCCTGAATAGAGCCCAAATTGCATATATTGATATTGCTATCAATTATTCGGGCGCGGAGGACCTATACCCGACCCGAATATTGATAGAAATTCCCATAATAGATCCTTTAAATATTGATAAGGTATTATCAATTATATGGGCAGGGAGGACACCCCCCTGTAAAAAAAAAAAAAAAATTAAAAAAAATGCAATGTCTAATATTTAAAGAAGTTAAATTAAATTTAAATTAAATGAATAAGCAGTGTTGAATATTTAAGCAGCCTTGGCATGTATGTACGCATACACTGACACAAGGATTCCTAAGGAAGAGCTACCTATCTGAAGGCATGAAGAAGTGCATCGCTGGCAAGCGAAGAAGAAAAGAAGAGCCAGCCAATTATTCACCGAGAGACAATGCCACGTGAAGAAAGCAAATATTCCTGAAGATTGAAGCTTGTCGGCACTCTCTCACATTTTTCTATATTATTAGAAGGACACGTGTGTACCCTAGTAGGACACGTGTGCATACTACCGTGTGTAAAATAAGTGAAGGAAGGCTCCCGAAGGCCTCCCTTGCAGCCACCCCTCGCGGCTATAAAAGGGGACACCATACGGAGAAGAGCCACCAGCCACCGATAGAGCAAAGAGCTGCGACCCAGCTAGCAAGCTCGTTGCTCAGTAGTAGTACTAGTAGTAGTTTCATCCTGCAATAAGAGCCACCATATCCAGAGCATTGTAAGGCTCAAGAAGGTAGTTAGAAGGTAATTTTCTTTAGTTTGTGTAATCCCTTCGGGGCCTCCCGAAAGGGAAAGCCATATGTAAATTATGTTGTTGAAATGATGTAGTTTCTTGGTTTCACTTGGTATTTTTACTTATGAATTTATGGGACGAGTTCTTATGCTAGGGATCCTATAGGAGAAACCTCTGCGTGTGTAGTTCTCTGTAGCCCAGAGTGGCGTTTGAATGAGAACCTTGTGGCCGTGAGAAGTGTTCCTCGGTGGAACTGCTGGGAAGACGATAGAATTTAACCCATAAATTTGCAATTAAAACTGCTAAGTGAACGTAACTAGCTACATCTGATGCAACATAATGAAAAATATGGTGAGTACCGAGTAGGATTTTACACCTCTTCGCATACCGTCGGACGAATTGTTGGCCTCGCCAGCCTCTAAATAGATCCTGCATTAAATATATAATCAAGTTAGAACGTGAAGGTAATAATACTGAATTAAATATTTGCTGTGAATAGTGGAATACTATTCCAAATAGTGTATTTAATAGTGGAGCACTATTGTGAATAGTGCTGAATAGTAAATACTATTCAAGATAAAAAGAATACCTGTCTACCACTTCCACCTAATCCCAAATTAACCTAATCAAAATCTAATCACATATTAAGCTAAATAAAATTTCAGTTTCCCTATATATTGATTAGAAAAGCCAAATAATATAATTGCCTGAATAAAGCCCAAATTGCATATATTGATATTGCTATCAATTATTCGGGCGCGGAGGACCTATACCCGACCCGAATATTGATAGAAGTTCTCATAATAGATCTTTTAAATATTGATAAGGTATTATCAATTATATGGGCAGGGAGGACACCCCCTGTAAAAAAAAAATAATAATAATAATAATAATAATAAGCCATGTCTAATATTTAATCAAGTTAAAATTAAATTTAAATTAAATAAATAAGCAGTGTTGAATATTTAAGCAGCCTTGGCATGTATGTACGCATACACTGACACAAGGATTCCTAAGGAAGAGCTACCTATCTGAAGGCATGAAGAAGTGCATCGCTGGCAAGCGAAGAAGAAAAGAAGAGCCAGCCAATTAT
The DNA here is from genome assembly GCA_021605205.1 of Aegilops longissima. Classification (NCBI taxonomy): domain Eukaryota; kingdom Viridiplantae; phylum Streptophyta; class Magnoliopsida; order Poales; family Poaceae; genus Aegilops; species Aegilops longissima. Next base: position 581,356,471 of record CM038676.1, read on the forward strand.
TCACAGAGAGACAATGCCCACGTGAACAAAGGAAAGATTTGATAGATTCCTGAAGATTGAAGTTTGTCGGGGCACTATCCTCTCGCTCTTATCCATCACCTAGAGGGACACGCATGCATCCCTACTACATATAAAATAAGAGGTGCATTCTTCCGGAAGCCATCCAGAGAGCGGCTCTCTCGCCTATAAAAGGAGACACTTGCTGCAAAGAGAGGGGGACACCAGACGGAGAAGAGCCACCAGCCACCGATAGAGCAAAGAGCTGCGACCCAGCTAGCAAGCTCGTTGCTCAGTAGTAGTAGTAGTAGTAGTTTCATCCTGCAATAAGAGCCACCATATCCAGAGCATTGTAAGGCTCAAGAAGGTAGTTAGAAGGTAATTTTCTTTAGTTTGTGTAATCCCTTCGGGGCCTCCCGAAAGGGAAAGCCATATGTAAATTATGTTGTTGAAATGATGTAGTTTCTTGGTTTCACTTGGTATTTTTACTTATGAATTTATGGGACGAGTTCTTATGCTAGGGATCCTATAGGAGAAACCTCTGCGTGTGTAGTTCTCTGTGTAGCCCAGAGTGGCGTTTGAATGAGAACCTTGTGGCCGTAGAGAAGTGTTCCCTTCGGGTGGAACTGCCTGGGAAGACGATAGGAATTTAACCCATAAATTTGCAATTAAAACTGCTAAGTGAACGTAACTAGCTACATCTGATGCAACATAATGAAAAATATGGTGAGTACCGAGTAGGATTTTACACCTCTTCGCATACCGTCGGACGAATTGTTGGCCTCGCCAGCCTCTAAATAGATCCTGCATTAAATATATAATCAAGTTAGAACGTGAAGGTAATAATACTGAATTAAATATTTGCTGTGAATAGTGGAATACTATTCCAAATAGTGTATTTAATAGTGGAGCACTATTGTGAATAGTGCTGAATAGTAAATACTATTCAAGATAAAAGAATACCTGTCTACCACTTCCACCTAATCCCAAATTAACCTAATCAAAATCTAATCACATATTAAGCTAAATAAAATTTCAGTTTCCTATATATTGATTAGAAAAGCCAAATAATATAATTGCTGAATAAAGCCCAAATTGCATATATTGATATTGCTATCAATTATTAGAGTATGGAGGACCTATACCCGACCGAATATTGATAGAAGTTCTCATAATAGATCTTTTAAATATTGATAAGGTATTATCAATTATATGGGCAGGGAGGACACCCCCTGTAAAAAAAAAAAAAATAATAATAATAATAATAATAATAAGCCATGTCTAATATTTAATCAAGTTAAAATTAAATTTAAATTAAATAAATAAGCAGTGTTGAATATTTAAGCAGCCTTGGCATGTATGTACGCATACACTGACACAAGGATTCCTAAGGAAGAGCTACCTATCTGAAGGCATGAAGAAGTGCATCGCTGGCAAGCGAAGAAGAAAAGAAGAGCCAGCCAATTATTCACAGAGAGACAATGCCCACGTGAACAAAGCAAAGATTTGATAGATTCCTGAAGATTGAAGTTTGTCGGGGCACTATCCTCTCGCTCTTATCCATCACCTAGAGGGACACGCATGCATCCCTACTACATATAAAATAAGAGGTGCATTCTTCCGGAAGCCATCCAGAGAGCGGCTCTCTCGCCTATAAAAGGAGACACTTGCTGCAAAGAGAGGGGGACACCAGACGGAGAAGAGCCACCAGCCACCGATAGAGCAAAGAGCTGCGACCCAGCTAGCAAGCTCGTTGCTCAGTAGTAGTAGTAGTAGTAGTTTCATCCTGCAATAAGAGCCACCATATCCAGAGCATTGTAAGGCTCAAGAAGGTAGTTAGAAGGTAATTTTCTTTAGTTTGTGTAATCCCTTCGGGGCCTCCCGAAAGGGAAAGCCATATGTAAATTATGTTGTTGAAATGATGTAGTTTCTTGGTTTCACTTGGTATTTTTACTTATGAATTTATGGGACGAGTTCTTATGCTAGGGATCCTATAGGAGAAACCTCTGCGTGTGTAGTTCTCTCTGTAGCCCAGAGTGGCGTTTGAATGAGAACCTTGTGGCAGAGAGAAGTGTTTCCTTGGTGGAACTGCCTGGGAAGACGATAGGAATTTAACCCATAAATTTGCAATTAAAACTGCTAAGTGAACGTAACTAGCTACATCTGATGCAACATAATGAAAAATATGGTGAGTACCGAGTAGGATTTTACACCTCTTCGCATACCGTCGGACGAATTGTTGGCCTCGCCAGCCTCTAAATAGATCCTGCATTAAATATATAATCAAGTTAGAACGTGAAGGTAATAATACTGAATTAAATATTTGCTGTGAATAGTGGAATACTATTCCAAATAGTGTATTTAATAGTGGAGCACTATTGTGAATAGTGCTGAATAGTAAATACTATTCAAGATAAAAAGAATACCTGTCTACCACTTCCACCTAATCCCAAATTAACCTAATCAAAATCTAATCACATATTAAGCTAAATAATATAATAAAAATTAATTTCCCTATATTGTTGGTATCAGGTCCAGCGTTTAATCATTGAAAGGTTAAAATATTTAAACTTAGAAGTTAAGCATGCAGTAAAGTAATAAATACTAAGGAAAATATAAATATAAGGTGTAGAGTAAATCCTTCGAAGAGCATATCGGCACTCATCTCATAGCCGATTAAATACAGTCGTCGATTTGATATATAACTTTTACATATCTTGGGGAAAAGACAAGATAACTTAGACCAAAAATTTGAAAGTTTATTTAAAGAATACCAAAACTTATGGATAAGTATTCAGGTTTGAATAATAAAATTGATCTAGCTTTACATAAGCTAGAGGAAGCAAAAGCAAGACAGAATACAGTTTGCAAGAATAACGATTATATTAAAGAGGAAGTGTTGTCAATAGGCCGTTACTTAAGTAAAGGCAAAGAGTCACTCCCACGCACTGATACAAGACAAGATATACTTGAAATTAAAAAGTTGGTGCAAGAGGTTAAAACTTTGATTATCTCATAATTTTATGACTGAATATACTCAAGCATTAAACGAAGTAGCAAAATACTGTCACCTCCTGTCGGATTCTCCGATCACGACTCCCCAAAGGAAGATTCCAAAGTAATAATAAGACAAAATAACACAATCATCCAACTACTAATTCAAGTATTAGATAAGCTAAAAAGTGTTCAAAGCAACAAAGAAATTGTGTTATCATCATCTGGAATAGTTGCCTCTACTAGAAATATTAATTCAGAAAATGGACGTATCTAAAGGCTTCCTTAGAAGAGACAAAACCCTCCAATTAGTAAGGCAAGATTCAAGACCTCTGGCCATGAAGCATAGATTATCATGCAAAGCTGATGATATTGATAGCATTGAAGAAGTTATAGATATACAAAGAGATCTAGAAAGATATCAAAAAGATACCACGAGAAAAATAAAGCCGCAGCAAGTATACCACATGGGTATGTTTGAAAGTAAAAGTGGTCTATATAGAATATCCATAGAAGTAGAATTAAGTGTGTTAACACACCCAGTAGATTTAAGAATTGTAAGCAAAAATATTGAAAATGAACTAAAATATTGTGGTTATAAATATATTCATCAAGGCATGTATATCATAGGAGTCAAAGGTATGACAAGGAAGAAATTAGGTGCGAAGGTTTTGATAACTCTATTAGATAGAAGATGGGAATCAGTAGACAAAGCAGCATTAGGATTTTTGGAAGGAGACATGAATGAAAATAGATTAATAACCTATATAGCTCCAGACCTAATGATGCCTGTAAAAGAATTTATTGAAAAAATGAGTTTTGGTTTCCAAACTAAAGGTTATGAAGATTTAAAAGGAACAACTTTGCTAGTAAGCATAGAATTTATAGGAAGGCTCACTAATAGAAGTAGCTCCAGATATAGAGTGAATGTGAATGACGTAATTGATAGCATGCAATCAAAAGGTATTAAATTTATGAATCCTCTTAAAATTGGCTCTGAAGAAAGAGCAGGAGAAGAATGGAAGATAGGAGAATTAATAGAGAAAAAAGAATTAAAGCAACCTGAAAACTACATAAGCTATCAAAATTGTGAAGGAAGTAGCAGTATTCGATTTATGAACTATAAAGCTGCTTCAATAGAAGACTCTGAATCATTTATGTCAGAATCAGAAATTAATGATGATAAGAATAAAGGTATATCTGAATGTATGGAAAAGCCTAATTTAGATGATGAAATAATTCATTGGGAAAAGAAGCTAAAGCATATTGAATGGGAATATAGTCATTCTATGACAAAAGATTGGCCAAAAATTAGAGAAAGAGAACTATTTATTATTAGAGAAATTGCAAGGTTAAAGAAACTAAAAAACCATAAAATGCCTGCCACTAGTAGTTCAAGCATGGAAGATAAAATTATAGCATCCGCAGAAAGAAAAGCAAATGCTATTATTAATAAAAATTCCATTAATAATAATAATAAAGATAAGAATATTATTCAAAAAGAAGAAATTGTTAGTGAAGAAGAGCAATGGGATATCAATAATAAGTTATTATTAGAAAGTTATGAGGAAGAGGAGGAATTAATAAAAGAAATGTGGTTAGAAGATGAAAGGTATGATGATTCAGAACAAAATAGTGATTTCTATAACTCATTAGATGATGTGGGACTACATAATTTAGACAATGCAATGGAAGCCATGGAAGTAGAAAGTAGTGGTAAAAGAAGAAGGGGATATGGAGAATCATCTGTAAAAAGAGAAGGAGAAAGAGAGAGACCTACCAGGACAGCTGGACAATGGCCTCCAGAAAAAGATGATTATCAGCCTACATATATCCCAGGACAATATAGATACATGGGTACTAAAAGAAGAGATTTTGAAAAACCAGTGCAATTCCAAAATTATAAAAATGATGGTGCTATATTAAACCTAGCAGCTCATGATCCAATAGATTGGCCGAATATAATTAGCATATGGAAAGGTTTAATAGTACAAAAATATATACAAAATCAGTATAGCATAGGCACTAAGGTAGAAGATATGTTAACATATCTTGAAACATTTTTAGGAGAATCTGTAAAAGTTATTTGGGAACAACGGGTAGAATCATACCCTAGTCAATATGAAGAATTAAAAAGGGCAGGAAGTAACCCTAATAACTTTGCGAATGTTATCTCAAATATGATCATAGCAGAAGATCCAGAATTAGGTCATACCTCATTGCAAAATGAAAGGTTAAGAGAAATAGAAAAATTAACATTAACTAGCTGGAAAGGTATTAAAGAATTTTCCAGCATTATTTGTATAATGCTACTACTGCTAAACAAGGTTTTAATGTAGGCGTAGTAGAAAGATATTTTAATAAGTTGCCTGACCCCTAGGGTCAATAATATTTGAAGAATATAAAAAGGAAACGACGGAAACGTGGTAAATATATCTCAAGCTGTAACATTTGTTTTCAAACAATTAAGAAAGGTGTGTACTAGTATTCAAGCCCAAAGATCTATGAAGAAATCAGATTATAATTTTTGCAATAACATAGTCCAAATACCACTTACATATGGAGAAGAAAGGCATAGGAAAAACAAATATTATAAACCACAAAGGAGAGATAATAGAAATTTTAGAACAAAGAAAAGATATTTCTTAAGAAGGTCGGACAATAGAGCCCCATTCTTGCATAAAAGAAATGTAAGAAGATATAATCCCAAGAAAACCTATGATAAAACATGCAGGTGTTTCATATGTAACTCTCCGATCATCTAAGTAGAACTTGCCCTAATAAAGACCAGAAAAGATACTCCAGCAAATATGAAGAACAAGAGAGTGTTAATTATAGATAGCGTTAATGAAAATATATTAGTAT